>JASVEL010008576.1:0-335041 GCA_032618575.1 Nicotiana noctiflora
CTACAGCCCAAGTGAAATATCAGCCATCTCGTGGCATCAAATAAACTCTCGGCCTCAATTTAAATATATCATTAATGCAGCGTGCAGTCCGGTCCATATCAAGGAAACACATCCTCACAATCGGGTCCTCGACCCATCTCAATCAAATAGGTTCACAACCACTCGGGCATGACATACTATAGAGATCTCATCCCTCATATCCTTTTCATTTAATATTCATGATTAAAACACAATCCTTATATTACTTTAACAATTAAAAACATGACTTAGATATAATGTATGCAAACAAAAGAGGAAAACTAATGAAGATCATGTAAGGATTCTACAGGTCGGCACAAGGCCCCAAACATGCAATAAGCCCAATTCACAATGATAAGATATGCGTCTCAATCGCCAATATAGTGGAAATAACACTTGAGATGGACCAAGTCACAATCCCCATCAGTAAACGAACCGGCACTCATCATAGAATGTGTGTCACACCTCAATATAGTGTTGCGATGTGAAAGTATAGGTTCTCAACCCCTCAGAGCAGCATTTACATCAATTACTCACCTCAAGCCCGCCACAAGTCTAGCTCGCTATGCCTATATCTCGCAAATCAACCTCCTTGTGCGAAGAATCTGATCAAAACCACAAGGAATACATCATAATAGGCTACGGGAACATAACCCAATCGAAAAGACTCGAAAAACATAAAAAATCACGAAGTTGGCAAAACCCGAGCCCCTGGCTCACTTCTCAAAAAAATTACAAAATTCATATCACCGGATTCTTTGTCTTGCCACGAGTCCGTACATATATAATTTACCAAAATCGGAGTTCAAATGCCCCCTCAAATCCCAAATTTTCATTTCAAAACCCAAGCCCTAGTTCTTCAAATTTTCACCCAATTTTCCAAGAAGTAAAGGTTGATTCTTCAATAAAATAGCGTTTCTAGGTCACGAGACTTACCTCCAATCAATTCCCGTCAAACCCCTCATCAATTTCTACCAAAACGCTCTTGAGGTGGTAAAAAATGGAGGAAATAATACATGGGTCGTGGATGAAATAACATAATAAAACCCTTCTGGTCATTTAGATTTAAACCTACGCGAACGCGGTCAAGCCCCCGCGTTCGCGATGAACAAACTTTGCTGACCAATAATTTACACTATGCGAATGCGTAACCCTGAACGTGAAGGCGATTCTTAAACTCTCTTGTACCGTGAATGCGGTCGCTATAGCGCGAATGCAAATAACAACTTGGCAGGGCCTAAGGGCCCTTTCTACGCGAACGCGATGCCTACCTCGCGAACGTGATGCACAGGGCCATCAACCTACGCGAATGCAACACCCTCATCGCGAACATGATGAACAAACTAGACAGGGCCCCCAGGCCCCTTCTACGCGAATGCGTGGCCAACAATGCAAACGCGATGGCCCAGGAACCTCAACTCCGCGAACGCGAAGGACCCCACCGCGAACGCAAAGGCCAAAATTGTCCTGCAACAGCTGTGCACTTTTATGCAATATTCCAAGTCCAATAATCTTTCATTTAGCCATCCAAAATCACCCCGAGGCCCCCGGGACCTCAACCAAAAGAACCAACATATCCCAAAATATCGTACAAACTTGTTCCAATCATCAAAACACATCAAACAACACCAAAAAAAATCAATTCACATCGGAATCAAGCCTAAAATTCTTCAAAACTTTCGAAAAATGCATTCAAACAAAAACCCAACCAAAACACTCCAAATGACCTGAAATTTTACCTGCACATCCAAAATCACCTATCGGAGCTACTGCAACTCTCGAAATTCCATTTCAACCCTCGGATATCTTACCTACCAACTAGAGTTCGCCAAAATACTAACTTTGCCAATTCAAGCCTAATTCTACACCGGACCTCCAAAATTAATTCTGGTCTCACTCCTAAGTCACAAATCATCCCCTGAAGCAACCAAATCACCGAAAATTAAATTCGAGCCCTCTAACTAAGTAGTCAACTTCCAGTTGACTTTTCCAAAACAAGCTTTCCTTTAAGAGACTAAGTGTCTCATTTCCATCTAAACCCAATCAAATTCTACTCGATCACCTCAAATATGGATAATGAAGCATAGCAAAATATAATATGAGGGAAACAGGGTGGTAAATCACGTGACAATGGGTCGGGTCATCGCATCTACTTATACTTAATTTTGAGTAACTTCATATATACTTTTCTCTTCTTTTTTTTGTTGCTTTTTTGTGTATTCATGTGTCTCATGTATTCAAAAGTTTCGTTATTGCTTTATCTCTATATTCAGGCCATGTATCTAGAAGTTTTGTTGTTTCTTTATCTCAGTATTCATGATCCATTTATCAAGTAGTCGTATGGTTTCTTGTGTTTCTTTTTAGTTGCAATCTTCTTCTTCTTCCTAGTTGCAAAATAAGTTTGTTAGATTTGTTGGTGTTTTGATAAACTAATGATTAAGGTTTATTCTTTATGATATTGTCACGAACCAAAATTCACTAAGGGTCGTGGTGGCGCCAGACACCGCTGTTAGGCTAGCCAACCAAGAATGCATAATTAAATTCCAGTTTTAATATTTGCGAAAAATATTTTTTTCTTATACGAAGAATATTAAACAATAAAGATTATACAAAATGAACTTAAAGTCAATAAAGGACTTAATACTGAATAATCCAAAATCCTCCCAGAATCCGGTGTCACAAGTGCATGAGCATATACTGATAGGAAATAAAATACGGCATCCGACCAAAATAAAGTGGACAAAAAATATACAATATGCTAAAAGGGACTACACTAGTTGCGGGTCGCCTCGAATAATGCAACTCACCTAGTCCTAGAATCATCCGCGATGCCACATATGGTAGGCTGTTGGAGATACATATACGTGTACAACAAAAATATACAGAAGTGTAGTATGAGTACGTAAACAGCGTATACTCAATGAGTATCCCGCCTAATCTTATAGAAGTAGAGACGAGATGGTCAACTTCGACACTTACTAGGGGTCAATTGACAATATACTAACAATGTGAGAAAATCATGGATTTATATAGCAGTTCTAATTCACAAAGCCAGAAAACAGGTGTGAGCATGTGATTTTTTCCCTAAATAAATTACTCCCAAAAATTCAAACAAAAAGATTTATTTCATTATTTTGCAATTTTGTTGATTTTTATGGCATTTCTTGTTAATTGTTTGCATTTGTTTGTGTACTTTTATTATTGTTTAAATCATGAAAAATACAAAAATACTTGGCATTTATTTAGGATTTTATTCCATATTTTAAGCTTAAGTAGTAGTTAAAAATCGCTTGAAAACAGAGAAAATAACGAAGCTGGTCTTTTTGCATTTTTATTTAAATTTTTCTTAATCTGTGTTTAATTAAGAATTAGGATAACTGGGAATTAGGAAATATAATTTTAGTATTAATTTGGTTTTTGATTTTTAATTTAGCAATTTATAAAATCGGGAAAATAATAAAAAATAAATACAAAATGAAAACAAAAAGGAATAAAAGAAAGAAATGAAAACCATTGAAAAAGGAAAAGGGTGGTCTTATGCACGAATTGGGCTGTTATTCTGGCCCAAAATAAAATCCCGCCACCCAGGCCGAAGTCTTCTCTCGCCCAGCCTGCCCACCCACATCAAGCGACACCATTTAGACCAGGTAAATCTAAGCCGTTTATTTTTCATCATCCTACGGTTGTCATTCACTCAGGGCCATTTAATAAAAATGCCTAAAATTAGCCCTTAACCCTAGACCAATATCTTCTCCTCGTACAGCCCCTTTAACGCTACCTACACAACCATCACCGTTGACTCCCAAAATCACACCCCTATACCGCCTCAACGTCCTCATCACGAATCCCCTATTATCTCCTTTGGAATCCAATCAGAGGCCTTCGAATGATCAAATTGGTGTTGTCACCTCCGCCGCCTACGGCGGCGATACCACCCAAATGGCCCCAAATTTGCACCACTGAATGTCCTTAACTCCCTCAATCGAAATCCACAACCATTTTCCCTCAAATATCGGTTGAATGCTTCAAATTTCAAATCGAATTTTTTCGGTCGAACCCTAATCTACCAAAATCCTCTCAAATTCATTGTATATAACCCCCTCACCTCCCTCACGATGTTTCTACCATTGCTAATGTCCAAATTCCACTAGAAGTAACTTAAATTTTGGGATTGAAAGACAGCCGAGTGTCAAGTTTTAATAGTGAGTCTTTTGGCCAGTATTGGTTACTATTTTTGTCTCCTACTTTCATGGTGGTCAAATCAATTCTTGATTATGTTTTCTGAGTAATTGGTAACTTGATCCTGCTTTAATTTTTGGCATTAGTTTAATGTGTTTAGGTTGATTTTTTTTAGTTTTGATAGTTTACTTCATCCTAATTTGTTCTAGTTCCTGAATGTAGTTGATTCTTAGTCCAGTCTATGCTAATTTGTTAACTAGTTTATCAATTTCTGGTATTCTTGTTTTAATTCAATCTCAGTTTAATTAGTTGTCGTAATAAGCTTAATTGGGTTATAGTGATAGTTTAATTTGGTTATTGATTCCGTGGTTATCAATTCTGATTTGATGAGTTTGTATTAGTTTGTCCTTTGGTAGATAGTCCGGTCATTAATTTTGAGTTCGTTTACTAGATTTTATAAGCGATAAAATTAGGATTGTTCTTCTGTAATTGGCAAATCAGAGTTTAGGGAACTGTTTTGTTATAGCTGTAAGTCTAGTTTGAGTGCAGGGGTAGTTTAGGTATTTGGGATGGGGTAGAATATGATAGAATATTCCAGGATCTTCTAGAGTAGGACTTCAATGATATTTTAGTAACTTAGGGTACTTACTTGAGGAATAAGTCAATAAGTAAGAGAGCTGAACTAAATAAAACTGAGGAACCAAAAATCTGATATTTGTTACTTTGTGCCTATAAAAGGACATGACCTCTTCATTCACATGTTTGGAAGCCTAATAACTCCCCCCAAAAATATCCTTCAAGCTCCATATCTGAAATTCAAATTTCAGATCACAAACTCCGTTTAGACCTTAGCTCTCTTCAAAAGAAAAAACCAAAAAAAACAATAGAAAATTGCTAGAAATCAAAGAAACTATTGTTCCATTAAAACTTTACATGGATTTCAACCATTAGACATTGGTTTATACTTTTTAGTTCAGTTCTGATTGGTTGAAGCGTCAAAGATCTATTAGGATTGTTTCGAGTGGATTTTTGGTTACAATTGTGTTATTTTGGAGTCATTCTGGTGATGCACCTATGCTACATATCCCTGGGTTTTTGGGTGTGATTTTGCTGCTTTCTTGCTTAAGTTTGCACCTATTATTGTTCTGCTGTGGCTGACCATTTTCCCTTTCCTTGTCGTGCCTTAATTTCAGGTATTCTTTGAATGCAAGTATTGTATGAAGAACTAAATCCACAAGTATATCTAGATGGTTAAATAAATGATGAATTGCTCTTAGCGACTTTATATTTAGCTTGTTTCTGTACACATCAATTTACATGTTTGTTTACATTATGTTAACTGAGTATAGATAGATATTAGTTGTACATGATGTTATATCATAGGTTAGCATTTGATGTTCATCTATGTCATTAAAACTGGACTGTGTCAGACTGATTGGAGACCATTAGACGTATGATTTCTCGTCTATTAGTAGCCTTAGGATGAAATAACCTTTTGTTTTAATTTGATTTTGTTGTAAGAGATTACTATGAGTTAAAAACTGATTCTGAAACTATTAGAATGTTAGTATTAGTGTTATTAGATTCAGCCTTGTTATCGTATTTAATAAAAATCAAATTGATTGCAAGTTATTGAATGGAAATTGGATTTTAAATGGACTAGATGTTCCTGCAGATGTAAGATTAAATGCTTTTGGTTTAAGTAATATTAAATGGCTTAATTCTTCATGTACATGTTAAGGTCATATACGAAGATTCATGTAAATTGCTGATTAAACTTAATTTGGTTCTATGTTTGTGATTCTAAATTCAATATTTTGTGGCTGATTGTGTGAGTTGCCCAGTCATACGGTAGCTAAGGTTAAGGTCATTGATTAGAACCAATCTTTGGAATTTAAATAGTTGTGAATCAAAATCTTTAATTAAAAGCTCAGATAGGAATCAATCAGTAATTGCCTATGAACTCATATATGCCAAACTTGATAATTCCTTGCCTAAGTAAGATTTGGGCCCAGCAGGGCAAAGAATATGCGCAACAAGAGCCCAGTGAAAGGAAATCTCTCACAAATCAGTCGCATTCCTGGGCTAACCTTCCGACCCAACATGCTGAAGATTGGAATTTGTATTAAGAGTGCGGTTAAAATTTATAACATAGGTCTTTGGGCCTTTGAGTTAAGTGGCACACTTGAGCTAAGAGGTGTTATATTTTGTTCAAATGTGGACTTGACTTGAGGCCTATTTTCCTTGAATACTTTCAATAGAAATTAATAATATTAATTAGTTAGGCCCTTTTAGAGACAAATAAAAATAGAAAAATCATAGTTACTTTAGGACGTGCCTTTTAAAATAAAAATGAGACGAGCCTTGCCACATAAAACATATGAATTGTGGGGCCCTTATTAAATGCTTATATCAAATATTTAGAATTCGGGTTGGCCGTTTAGTAAATATCACGGCCTCCCGCAAAGATAATAGCATGCTAGCCATTTTAGGCGCATTTTAATACCTTCTTAAATATGGGTATGCTTTTCATACGGTCCAAATCCAAATCCCAAAATGTTGAATAAGAATGTGTGGAGGATTCGGGTGAATTTCATGTGACGTGATCCAAAAATGCGTTCTTAAACGATGTTCACTTTCTTTAAAATTGAATAAAGCGGTAAATATATCTAAAATTGCACTATGGGTTTAACATGTATTAAGATCAGATTTTAGCCAAATATAGCTGTTGAGCGACCGTGCTAGAACCACAGAACTCGGGAGTGCCTAACCCCTTCTCCCGGATTAGCAGAATTCCTTACCTGGATTTCTGGTTCGCGACTGTTAAACAGAGTCAAACCCTTTCCTCGATTCGGGATTCCAACCGGTGACTTGGGACAATATAAATTTCCCAGCTGGCAACTCTGAATCTCTTAATAAAGGAATTCCATTTTGATTGTCCTTTAATTGAAAAACTCATTTTATTATAACTTTCACGGGGTGTAGTAGCGGAAAAAGGAGGTGTGACAGCTCTAGCGACTCTGCTGGGGACAAGAACCCATAATTTTGTTTAGGGTTTAAGAATTCGAGCTCAGTTAAATTATTGTAATTGGCTTTATTTGATTTTGCTACATGTTCCATACCGTGTGTGCTAAATGTTTTACCGCTTTAATATTTGTTGAATTGTACATAAATTGTCGCGAATCTCTTCCTCTTTCTGAGTCTTCTACATCATGGAGAAGGGTGCACTTCGTGTAGCTGCTCTTCTGTTTAGAGTCTTTTCCAATATTAGAACGAGGATTGGATAAGTTGCTAAGCCGGTGGAGCTTCTGTATCCCCGGTTCTTCTAGGTATAAACCCTAGGTTTATTGGTCTAGACCTGGCTTACCAGAGCGGACAACTCGAGCCGATAAAGAAAGTGAATGTCATTTAAGAACAAGTTGTTTGTTCGGATAAGCCAGGTCTAGACCAATAAACCTAGGGTTTAAACCTAGAAGAACAACAAACTCATGCCAAATCCCTAGTAGGACGCTTGTTTGCATCACGTGCATTCGACTTAGGAGACTCAGCATAGGGGTTGGGTCCGTCTAGGACAGCTGACCTAAATTGAAATTACTATCCTGATGCATCTTACGTGCTACTTGCGCATTTATTTGCTCGGCTTTGCATGTTGACCGGCTTGTATACAATGAGCGAAACATTGTGAAAAATAGGAGCGTAAGGAATAAGTGAGGGTAATATTTATTTGATAAAATACCCAATAGCCAAATAGTATCGAAATGCTGCCGAATTTTTGAAAAAGTATGAAAAAGAAAAGGGAAAGATATTGTTGTTCAAAAAAGTTTTGATTTTGGCAAATCTGCCCAAACTACGCTGGTTTGATTCTCACCGGATGTGAGATACGTAGGCAAATTTCATATGGTCTAACCACCCCTTTTCCAAAATAGCCAAAAAATATCAAAATTCTAATTTTTGTAAAATAAATCAGGTGACGCCATTCTTATTAAAAATAAGCCGAATGTCCCCAAAAGGGCGCTGAAAGGCTGTTTGAGAAAGAATAGCCACCTTGAGTCATTTTAAACGATTTGCGGGCACAACCTTAAAATCTCCATTTCAAAAGTGTTGAAGGGTTGTATTCACAAAATCGAGTCTTTGTTTTCTTAAATAAAACTTTTTTTGAAAAAATAGACACTTTATTTTTTAAGTCAAAATAAGGACATGGCTAGTTTCTATAAATTGTCACAGTTAACATTGAAGCCTTCTCATTCTTGTGCAGGCCCATGGCGATGCCGAGTGATGCCCCGTGGGCCCCGGGATATGAAACTTTGATGTACTCCAAGATTAGTCGAGTCTATATTTTGTTTCTGAGTCTGTTTTGTACTTTCCATTTTGAAAAGAAAAACAAAAACAAATATTCTAGTAGTTTTGTAATCACAATTGTTATTAATGAAAATTTGAAACTCCACAAAAATTATTTCTTTGTTTCTTACATTTAATTTTGCACTTATTTGCAAGAACTACACTTGGTCTGATTCATGTGGGGTCATGATATGTAGGAAATCTCCATAGGATCCAACCATAACCAAAAGAAAAGAAAAAAAGAGAGAAAAAACCACAAGAAGGGCAAAAAGAAAATAGCGGAAAAACAAGAAAGAAAAGAAAATCAAGAAAGGTAGAAAATAGGAACAAGAGAAGACAAAGGCAAGAGTAAAAGAAGAAAAAAGAAGGAAAAAGAAGAAAAACAAAGGAAGAAAAAGTTTGCAATTGGAAATAAGAAAAAGCCGGGATGATGCACGCGCGCGATCAAAAGTTGTTACCAATATGTTACATGCCCTAACGCTAACGTGATGATTTCATTTTGTCATGTCATTCTAGAAATGTGGTTGGTTTGTTGTATTAGAGTGGTAAATCGTTTTTACAACACAATGATAAAAGGCAGTTGGCATCCTGACAACCCATTCCTACAACACCCGGGCAAAAACCAAACTGAACATGATAGGCCAAGAATCAGATACTAGTATCGTGGACCCATCAAAAGAGGTGGAAGTGGTAGATGTTAAAGCAATAAAGGAAGAGATGTATAAGTTGAGGCAGTAGATGGCTGAGATGCATCAGGCCTGGGCTAAGGGTCAGCCGACGCCCGTTTATCTCGCCAATCCAGAATATATCCCACTTTAGGCTCAGTCTCAGGAGCCCCCTCTTGTGCATGCATCTTCACCTTTCCCTTTCTACCAACAGAGTTATAGCACCACTCCCTACCCTTCCCAAGCTCCACCACCCGAACAAAACTGTAAGACCCCATAAAATTTTTGTGCTTAAAAACCTCGTAGCCTTGGTGTCATGGTCCGAATAAGTTGTCGAGCCGCAGTTCGGACCTTTGGTAGTGATTTGAGTTTCAAAAATTGAAAGAATAAATTTTCCAAAAAATGTTGATTCTGCGGTCAGGAATGCGATTGCAGATCTGCTATACGGACCACATTCCTACCGCAGAGTTTAACAGAATATTTTCCAAAAATTGAGTTGAAAATGCGGTCCAATATGCGATCGCAGAATGGAAATGCGGACCGCGGATCTATCGCATTTCTTGAGAATTCTTTAGTGTCAATTCTGCGGTGCATTCTACGACCGCAAAACACGAATGCAGACCGCATTCTGGTCGCATATCGTAATAGAACATGTGCATTTTTTGGGCAATTCTGCGGTCTATTATGCGGACCGCATGTTGATTTGTGATCGCAAATGCAATCGCAGAATTGACTCGACCCAAATTTTTATAAAATTTTGACCCGACCCCTTCTTTAATAAAACACCTCCAACCTTCATTTTTCTCATACTTTATTAACAAAACTAGAGAGAGGAAAGAGGGATTCTAGAGAAAGAAGTCTACCCATCTTCAAAGAGTATTTCTAATTGTTCGGTCTGGAGGTTCCTAGAGAAAGTGTCACCTTCTCCAATTTTATAAGGTAAAAACCCTAACCATCTTCTTTGATTTTCAGTTTTAAAATGGGTAAAGAAAGATTTGCATACAATAGCTTTTGAAAATAGAGTGTGACACTCATGCATGTTATTTGAACTTTAATTTAAGTAAAAAGAAGTGGGTGGGAGTAAGAGTTTGCAAAAACAGAAGTTGGCGACTTAGGATAACTTGGGTGAGCTTAAGTAAGAGATTGAAAGAAGTAAATTCAACTCCAGGTATTTATAGCTAATTTTGATTCTTGTGAAATCGCCCTTATGTGTACAATTCATTGGTATGTGATAATTTCGAGGAATTGTTGTGTAATTCTTTGATTTAGTTGTTGGGTATTCAATTGATGTTGAGCTATGTGTGGTGTGGTATGGAATATGAACCGAAAGATAAAAATAAAAATTAAAAAAAAAAGTTGAAATTGGTAAAGAATAGAGAACAACTGTAGTGACGGCATATATGGTTTCTTGTGGGAAAGAAATGAAACACTTGAACTATGATAAATTGTTGAACATAATGGTATGGGTACTCTCGAATAAGGAAACACTGTAACTTGATTGTGATACCGGTTTGAAAAGTATTTGAAAGAATGAACCAATTAGTAAATTGTTTTTTGCACTTGTTCTGATCTTGTGTAGTGCCTTTTTTGCTGTTTGTGATTGTTGTGATTGAAACTGTACGGTGGAATCGGGTTGCACGCCGCAACACGAAGTAATAAGGTGTGGGTTGGGGTGATTATGGTGGCCGAGGTAATAAGGGTGGCCTAGGTAATAAGGGTGGAAAGCGATCGAAATCGCCATTGAAATTGATATGAAAATCATTGATGTGAACTTGTGAAAGGAGACAGCAGGAGAGTTTGCAACCTGTAGGGCACTGATTGCCCCTTTGTTTGACTTAATTGTGTTTTCCGTGGTTGTTTGGTTGTTGCCTTCCTTGTTGATCTTTAATTGTTCTTTGAGCTGAGAACTACTTGAAACAGAGTAAATGTGGGAACATAATTAAATGGCTTTATTATTTCTTGGTGTAATCATTTGTTGTCTTATCATCGTGATGTACTTGTTTAATGGCTTGAGTTTACTTGGGACAAAGCTTGTCCATATATACCAGTACAATTCCAGTGTACTGACGTCCCTTTTTGCCGGGAGCGCTACATTTCTGTTATGATTGTAGGTGGATCAGTAGCAAGTACTTCAGCTCATCGGCAGTAGCATCCTTCATCTTCCACTGCCCGTTTTGGTGAGCCCATTTCCTTCTCGGGGCCCTGCGTGGCTCATGCCACTCTTGTTTAGACTTTATTTTGATTTTGTGTAATGTATAGCTGGAGCCTTGTTACCAGCAAGTATTGTATCATCCCTTGTATCCTAGAGGCTACGTAGACAGTAAAATGTGGGACTATGACCTGTGTATGTATATATATATATATATATATATATATATATATATATATATATATGTCGGCCGTTGTAATTTGTGAACTTGTTAGTAATGTTAATAGTGTGGTTATGTTAAAAATATGAATTCAGTTATGATTGGTAAGATCTTTGGCTTATAAGTAATAAACAACACAAGGGTAATGCGCGGGTTAGGAAAGGCACCCAGGTCCGCTTGACTGGGGCTACCAGGTCAGGCGCCGGTCATGTCCCTCGAATTGGGGCGTGACAAACTTGGTATCAGAGCCTATGGTTTTTAAAGTTTCCTAGGATGTCTCGGAGCCATGTCTAGTAGCGCCCTTCTTACCGGTGTGTTGTCGACCACATCTATAAATTGGGGGATGCTCGGACATTTAGGAATTTACCCATTTCTTTGTTATTCTATATCGTGCGCTAAAGTGCAAAGTCGAAGCATTTATGTCTAATTCGCGCCTTGTTCCAAAATTTTCAGAATATGGCGCCTAAGAAGAAAGCTAGACTCAGCCTTGGGGCCAATGCCGGCCCAAGTGTGGCTACAAATCATGTACCCGATGCCATGGGCGAGAATGACCCACCAGTCCTGAATTTGCCTGGACCGTCTATTCCAAACCCAAGTGTCCCTATTTCGGCTGCGGTAGAGGGTGCCACCATCCCTCATACCAGTGTCCCTGATTCTGATACAGTACTAGCTTTTGGTTCCTGTGTCTCTAATGAGGATCTTAGAGGAGCCTTGTACATGCTGACACAGCTAGTGGCCGCCCAGGCCCAGAGATCTCATGATGCCCATACGTCCTCTAGCGGGCAGGGAGATCCCTCCGGTTCTAGAGTCCACCAGTTCCTGCGGTTGGCCCCTCCAGAATTCTCAGGTACAGACCCATAGGCCGATCCGCAGGACTTTCTTGATGAAATATATAAGACCCTCAGATTTATGAAGGCTATAGATATATAGGGGGTAGAGTTGGCTTCATACAGACTGAAGGGAGCGGCGCGTTCATGTTATGAGATATGGTAGGATTGTCGTGAGTAGGGGTGCCCTCCAGATAGGTGGGAAGAATTTGTTGACGCCTTCATGGACCACTTCTTTCCTGCCGAGACAATGGCAGCCCATGTCATAGAGTTTGAGGTCCTTAAATAGGGCAGTATGAGCATTTAGGAGTACCATATGGAATTCGTGAGACTGTCCAAGTATGCTCCTCAGCTAGTGTCGACCATGGATGCCCGAGTTCGGCGATTTGTTCAGGGCCTTAGCCCTTTGGTAGTGAATGAGGCCACCACAATAGCTTTACATTCAGATATGAGCTATGGGAGGATTATGGGGTTTGCTCAGTCCACAGAGGCTAGGAAATTGAAGATTCGTACGGAAAGAGAGAGTAGCAGTAGGGCCCGATCAATGGGTCATTCAGGGAGATCACTTCCAAGGAGAGGGTCATCATGGCCATCCCAGTCATATGCCTAGTCCTCAGCGAGTGCACCACCATCTGTGCACAATTATCAGTTGGGTAGTCATTCGAGACTAGGTTCAGACAGCAAGAGGTCTCGCCAGTCTGATCATCCTGAAGTGAGGTCCCAGCAGCGGGGGAGACCTATATGCCCCAAGTGTGGGAGATTTCATACAGAGACCTGCTACCTCGATATCCCAATATGCTTCAGGTGCGGGGTGAGAGGTTACATTCAGCGGGACTTCTGTGCACCTAGTCAGGGTATGGGTAGGGGATCTGCTCAGTCGTCTGGTTCTTCGGATGCTACATCATCAGTGCGTCCTCCAGCTCCAGCAGGGCATGGTGTAGCTAGGGGTAGAGCTCATGGTAGGGGTGGACCTAGCCGATTCTATGCGTTGAGTTGCCGCCAGAGTGTTGAGGCTTCTCTAGATGTTGTTACAGGTATCTTGTCTGTTCAGACTATTAATTGCTATGATCTTATTGATCTGGGGTCCTCCTTGTCTGATGTTACCCCGTTCATTGCTTCAAGTTTTTGGATAGAACCCAAACAGCTTCATGAGTCATTCTCTGTATCGACTCCGGTTGGTGATTCTATTACAGCCTCACGAGTCTATAGGAATTGTATTGTTACGGTGAGTGGTCGTGTTACCACAGCTGATCTTATTGAGCTTGGGATGGTATATTTTGATGTAATTATTGGGATGGATTGGCTTTATTCGTGCTTTGCCAAGCTTGACTGTCGGAAAAGAGTCACAAGGCTCGAGTTGCGTAACGAGCCAGTTATTGAGTGGAGAGGAAATGGTGTGGTGCCAAGTGGTAGGTTTATTTCCTACCTTAAGGCTTCAAAAATGATCAAGAAAGGGTGTATCTATCATTTGGTCTGGGTAACAGACACCACCTCAGATGTGCCTACCCTCGAGTCTGTGCTAGTTGTAAATGAGTTTTCCGAGGTATTTACGGATGAGCTCTCAAGGATCCTGCCAGATAGGGAGATTGATTTCGGGATTGATGTACTACTAGATACTCAGCCAATATCCATTCCACCTTACAAAATGGCACCAGCAGAGTTAAGAGAGTTAAAGGAGCAGCTAAGGGATTTACTAGAGAAAGGGTTCATACGACCGAGTGTGTCACCGTGGGGTGCTCCGGTTCTCTTTGTTAGAAAGAAGGATGGGTCCCTTTGAATGTGCATTGATTATCCGCAACTTAACAAAGTCACCATGAAGAATAAATATCCTTTTCCTCGGGTGGATGATCTGTTTGACCAATTGCAAGGAGCAAAGTGTTTCTCTAAAATTGATCTATGGTCCGGGTACCACCAGTTGATCAGAGAATAGGATAATCCCAAGACCACCTGCAGAACTTGTTATGGTCATTTCGAGTTTTTGATCATGTCTTTTGGGCTAACCATTCCCAGCAGCTTTCATGGATCTTATGAATCGGGTTTTCAGGCCATTCCTAGATTCCTTTGTGATTGTATTCATTGACGGCGTCCTCATTTACTCTTCGAGCAGGGAGGATCATGCCATTCACCTAAGAGCAGCATTGCAGACCCTTCATCAGCACCAATTGTATGCCAAGTTCTCAAAATGTGAGTTTTGTTTGGAGTTCGTAGCCTTTCTGGGACATGTTATTTCCAGTGAAGGGATTCAGGTGGATCCTCAGAATATTGCAGCAGTGAAAGATTGGCCTAGACCCACGACCCCGACAGAGATTTGTAGCTTTTTGGGTCTGGTAGGGTACTATCGGAGATTTGTGGAAGGATTCTCAACCCTCGCCTCCCCATTGACTAAATTGACGCAGAAGGCTGTTAAGTTCCAATGGTCCGACGCATGTGAGAAAAGTTTCCAGGAACTGAAGTCAAGGTTGACCTCGGCACTAGTATTGGTCTTGATAGAAGGCACAGAGGGGTTTGTGGTTTATTGTGATGCCTCCAGGGTCGGTTTGGGGTGTGTATTGATGCAACGTGGAAAGGTCATAGCTTATGCTTCCAGGAAACTTAAGAATCATGAGAAGAATTATCTGACACATGGTTTAGAGCTTGCAGCAGTTATGTTTGCTTTGAAAATATGGTGGCACTATATTTATAGAGCTCATGTAGATGTGTTTTCAGACCACAAGAGCCTCCAATATTTGTTCAAACAGAAGGAGCTGAATCTGAGACAGTGGCAGTGGTTAGAATTGCTCAAAGACTATGACATGAACATATTGTACCATCCAGGGAAGGCAATTGTGGTGGCCGACGCTCTTAGCCGAAAATCTGGGTAGTTTGGCTCATTTGGGTGTGGATCAGAGACCCCTGGCTTGGGAGGTTTACCAATTGGCCAGTTTGGGGGTTCGTATCTCAGTGTCAGACGAGGGGAATATTATGGTGCACAATGGAGCAGAATCATCATTGGTTGCGGAAATCAAGGAAAAGCAGTTTATGGATCAAGCATTGGTTTGGGTGAAGGAAGCAGTTATGAATAACAGGACCTCAGCATTTGTACTCTGTAGCGAGGGTGGTGTATTGCGGTTTCAAGGTAGGCTATGTTTCACGGACGTGGACGAGCTTCGAGAGAGAGTGATGACAAAGGCTCATATTTCCAGGTATTTTGTGCACCCAGGTTTCACAAAAATGTATCATGATCTCAAGGAGATTTATTGGTGGAACGGTATGAAAAGGGATATGGCAAGTTTTGATCTAAATGCCCAAACTATCAGCAAGTGAAGGTCGGGCATCAACGGCCTGGTGGATTAACTCATCTTATAGAAATACCAAGGCGGAAATGGGAGATGATCAATATGGACTTAGTGGTGGGTTTACCTCACACTCAGCGTAAATTCGACTCAATATGGGTGATAGTGGATCGACTCACCAAATCAGCTCACTTCCTGCCAGTCAAGTCCACTGATACTGCAGAGTAATATGCTAAGTTGTACATCAAGGAGATAGTAAGGCTTCATGGCACTCCACTTTCTATTATCTCGGATCGCGGGGCTCGGTTCACAGCTAACTTTTGGAAGAAGTTTCAGCAAGGTTTGGGAACTCAGGTGAATCTCAGCACAACCTTCCTTCCGTAGACCGACGATCAGGCTGAGCGGACTGTTCAGACACTTGAAGATATGTTGCGGGCTTGTGTTTTGGATTTCAAATGTAATTGGGATGAACACTTACCACTGATAGAATTTTCTTATAATAACAGCTTTCATGCCAGTATTCAGATGGCCCCGTTTGAGGCATTGTACATGAGGAGGTGTAGGTCACCAATTGGATGGTTTGAGGTAGGTGAAGCGGAATTGCTAGGGCCAGATCTGGTGTATCAAGCTATGGAAAAAGTTAGGGTTATTCATGAGAGAATGAAAACTGCACGAGTCACCAAAAATCCTATGCAGACGCTCGCCGAAGAGATTTGGAGTTTCAAGTCGATGATTGGGTATTCTTGAGGGTATCTCCTATTAAGGGAGTCATGCGATTCAGGAGGAAAGGGAAATTGAGTTCTAGGTATGTCGGGCCATATCGGATCGTTCAAAGGATTGGTCAAGTTGCTTATAGGTTGGAGTTGCCTCCTGAGATGTCATTAGTGCACCCAGTGTTCCATGTGTCCATGTTGAAGAAAGAGATTGGAGATCAATCCACCATCATGCCGGTCGAGGCTATTGAGGTTAATAAAGATTTGTCATATGAAGATGTTCCGGTTGCCATCCTTGATAGGCAAGTTCGTAAGTTGAGAAATAAGGAAGTTGCCTCTGTCAAAGTATTGTGGCGAAGTCAACAACTTGAGGAAGCCACATGGGATGCAGAAAAAGAGATGAAGGAAAAGTACCCCCATTTGTTTGATCAAGCTTAGATGAAATTAGATGACCCTTCTGTCTTTCGAAACAACTATCGTCTTGTCCAAATTGCTTCCTTCTTAGTGGCAGTAAAGTTTCTTTCATTTTCGCAAAAAGTTATATGTGTTGTTACCTTGGGTCACTTGAACCTTCCTTGATAAATGAAAGCCTTATAAAGACTCATGTGTTAAATAAACAACTAATAGCAAGTGTAAATTGATAATTATTTGTTTATGTGTATATGATGTATTGAGATGGTTAAATAAGGTAAGGACTCATTGAAGTACCTAGTTTATGCGCAAATGTAACAATGTGATAGAATATGAGCAATCGTTGAGGTAAGGAAGTGTGTGCAAGCTGTGGAAATTGTTGTAAATATGTGTTGTTTTTTTGTAATGTGTTTCGGGGGCTCTCAGACAGGTGGATATGTCCTTTATACAAAGGAAACTCTGACAAAAATTTTCTAAAATATAGGAGTTAGTGAAAATTTTGACAATTTGCATATCATGTCTTTCAAAACCATCCCATATTAAAAATCCTCATTCAAGGACGAATGATTTTAAGGGCGGAGGATGTAAGGCCCCGTAAAATTTTTGTGCTTAAAAACCTCGTAGCCGTGGTGTCATGGTCCAAATAAGTTGGCGAGCCGCGGTTCGGACCCTTGGTAGTGATTTGAGTTTCAAAAATTGAAAGAATAAATTTTTCAGAAAATGTCGATTCTGCAGTCAGGAATACGATCGCATATCTACTATGCGAACTGCATTCCTATCGTAGAGTTTAACATAATGTTTTCCAAAAATTGTGTTGAAAATGCGGTCCAATATGCGATCACAGAATGGAAATGCGAACCGCAGGTACATCGCATAATTTCTTGAGAAATTTTGAGTGTCAATTCTGCGGTGCATTCTGCAACCGCAGAACACCAATGCGGACCGCATTCTGGTCGCATATCATAACAGAACATGTGCATTTTTTTGGCAATTTTGCGGTCCATTATGCGGACCGCATGTTGATTCTGCGATCACAGATGCGACCGCATAATTGACTCTGTCCAGATTTTTATAAAATTTTGACCCGACCCCTTCTTTACTAAAACACCTCCAACCTTCATTTTTCTCGTACTTTCTTAACAAAACTAGAGAGAGGAAATAGGGATTATAGAGAGAGAAGTTTACCCATCTTCAAAGAGTATTTCTAATCGTTCGGTCCGGAGGTTGCTAGGGAAAGTGTCACCTTCTCCAATCTTTACAAGGTAAAAACCCTAACCATCTTCTTTGATTTTCAGTTTTAAAATGGATAAAGAAAGATTTGCATACAATAGCTTTTGAAAATAGAGTGTGACACTCATGCATGTTATTTGAACTTGAATTTTCGTGAAAAGAAGTGGATGGGAGTAAAAGTTTGCAAAAACGAAAGTTGGCGACTTAGGATAACTTGGGTGAGCTTAAGTAAGAGATTAAAAGAAGTAAATTCGACTCCATGTATGTATGGCTAACTTTGATTCTTGTGAAATCGCCATTATGTGTACATTCATTGGTATGTGATAATTTTGAGGAATTGTTGTGTAATTCTTTGATTTTGTTGTTGGGTGTTCAATTAATGTTGAGCTATGTGTGGTGTGGTATGGAATATGAACTGGAAGATAAAAAAAAGAAGTTGAAATTGGTAAAGAATTGAGAACAATTGTAGTGATGGCATGCATGGTTTCTTGTGGGAAATAAATGAAACACTTGAACTATGATAAATTATTGAACATAATGGTATGAGTACTCTCGAATAAGGAAACATTGTAACTTGGTTGTGATACCGGTTTGGAAAGTATTTGAAAGCATGAACCAATTAGCAAATTGCTTATTTGCACTTGTTGTGATCTTGTGTAGTGCCTTGTTTGATGTTTGTGATTGTTGTGATTGAAACTGTACGGTGGGATCGGGTTGCGCCACAACACAAAGTAATAAGGTGTCGGTTGGGGTGATAAGGGTGGCCGAGGTAATAAATGTGGCTGAGATAATAAGGGTGGAAAGCGATTGAAATCGCCATTGAAATTGATATGAAAATCATTAATGTGAACTTGTAAAAGGAGAGAGCAGGAGAGTTTGCAACCTGTGGGGCACTGATTGCCCCTTTGTTTGACCTAATTGTGTTTTCTGTGGTTGTTTGGTTGTTGCCTTCCTTGTTGATCCTTAATTTTTCTTTGAGCTGAGAAGTACTTGAAACGGAGTAAATGTGGGAACATAATTAGATGGCTTTATTATTTCTTGGTGTAATCACTTGTTGTCTTATCATCGTGATGTACATGTTTAATGGCTTGAGTTTACTTGGGACAAAGCTTGTCCATACATACCAGTACAATTCCAATGTACTGACGTCCCTTTTTGCCGGGGACGCTACATTCGTGTTATGATTGTAGGTGGATCAGTAGCATGTACTTCAGCTCATCGGCAATAGAATCGTTCATCTTCCACTGCCCGTTTTGGTGAGCCCCTTTCCTTCTCGGGGCCCTGCGTGGCTCATGCAACTTCTGTTAGACTTTATTTTGATTTTGTGTAAGGTATAGCTGGAGCCTTGTTACCGGCAAGTACAGTATCATCCCTTGTATCCTAGAGGCTCCGTAGACAGTAAACTCTGGGACTATAACCTTTTTATGTATATATATATATATATGTCGGGCGTTGTAATTTGTAAACTTGATAGTAATGTTAATAGTGTAGTTATGTTTGAAAAATGTGAATTTAGTTATAATTGGTAAGATCTTTGGCTTATAATTAATAAACAACACAGGGATAACGCGCGGGTTAGGAAAGGCACCCAGGTCCGCTTGACTGGGGCTACCCGGTCAGGCGCCGGTCATGTCCCTCGAATTGGGGCGTGAGAAAAACCCTTCTCCACCAATCACCCCTGTCTTTGTGGCACCTCCTCTTGCCACATTGCAAAGATCTTCCAGTGATCCATTGTTTCTAACTCACGACAGCCAGTACTACCCTTCTGAGCCTACCTTTAAAGCTTATGAGCCATATTCCTACACCGCTCACTATGAGCCCCCGGTGGAAATCGAGAAGCCGCTTAAGGATCCAAAATAGGAAGAGATGTTTCAAAAAGTAAAATGCCTGGAGCAATCATTTATGAACATGCAAGGATTGGGTGTCAAGTCAGTGTGGCCTACAAAGATTTGTGCTTGTTTCTCGATGTCCAGCTGCCAGCACGGTTCAAGTAACAAAAGTTTGATTTGTATGATGGACATGGTGACCTTGTAGCCCATCTGAGAGGATTTTGAAATAAGATGAGAGGATTTGGGGGAAGGGATGAGTTATTGATGGTGTAATTTGGTCAAAGTCTCCATGGGGCAGCCTTGGAATGGTACACGCGGCAAGATCATGCTCGACGGTACACTTGGGATTATTTGGCCCAAACGTTTGCATGCCATTTTCAGTATAATCTTGAAATCGTCCCGCACCGTCTATCATTGACTAAAATTGAGAAGAAGCCCTGGGAAAGCTTTAAGGAGTACGATTTCTGGTGGAGAGAGCAGACGGCTAGAGTCGATCCTCCCATGAAAGAGAGCGAGATGGTCGATTACTTCTTACAGGCTTTGGAGCTTACCTACTATGGTCACCTAGTGTCAGCAGTGGGAAAATCTTTTAACGAGGAAGTGAAAATGGGATGTATGGTTGAAGAGGGGCTCAAATCCGACAAAATCATGAGCTATTCGGCAACCAAGGCGACCACCCAGGCTATCCAGAGTGGCACTAGAGGGGTACTGGAAAAGAAAAAGAAAGAAGATGTGGCAGTTGTTGACTCGAGAACTTGGTACAGGGGCCCATCATCATATACCCAGCCTCAACTCCAACCCCAAACATATCCCCGAGCTTCATATAATCCACCTCAGTATTATCCTCTGGACATGTCCGGTCACATGTCCAACCACGAGGTCACTCCCTACAGCGAGCGCCAACACCGCATAATGCATTCTAGCCTTCACAATATTTTCGAGCACCCAACAACCCTAGAAACCAGAGGAAGGGAAGAGAACAATGGCAAAGAAATAGTTTCAAGCCAATTGGGGAGTCCTACACAAGCTTATTTGAAAAGTTAAGGCATGTTGGCCTGATTGAGCCGCTCATTGGCTATACTCCAGACCCATTAGGCTTTGACCCTATTGTGCGATGCATGTACCACTCTAATTTCCAAGGGCAAAACATTGAAGATTTTCGTTCTTTGAAAAAGGAAATAGAAAGAATGATTCAAGAAGGGGTAATTATGATCAATGATAGTGGAAGGGAGCATGCGAATCCTCTTGGGAACATAGTGACTGTTGATGATGTTGGTGTTGGTAATGGTCATGGCAACATTGATGTTGAACTCAGTGGCTAAGATGTTGTTCTTGGTAATTGGGAAGACGCTCCATTTCTTGTTCAGCCGGAGCAGATTTATGGTGGTTTATTTTGTTGTCATTTCTATTGTCTGGGTTATTTCAGGGTTGTAATCTGAATATTGTCTTGTGACTCAAACCCTTCTATCTTTTCACTTTGTCTTGTTTGTTTAGTCGTAATAGCCTCTTTAGTGTTGTCTATCTTTGTTTGCTTGTTCTATTATTTAAACCCTTTCACCGCCAGTCTAATGCAATTCTCTGTTTCCTGCCATTTCTAGTCATTTTCTTTAGTTTTCTTCTCCTTTTACAATTTTTTCATGCTGATTCTGGTGATGTGACATGCACGCATAATTCAGAGCCTAGTTTTAAAAGTCAGTTTAGTAATAAAGCAATGTTGAAGATGACAGGGACATTTGAGGGAAATGAGTAAGGTCATTTTGAGATCTCTTCGAGCCCGAATTATGTGAAACTAGGGAAAATAGAATATAAAGGGATACCGTTAAAAGGCATCATGCCGCATCGGTTTGAAGCCAAAGGCAAGTTTGCCGCAAGTTTACCGGGGCAGTTCCTGGTACCAAGATTGTTGTCTAATGGCACTGAGTAATTGACAAATGTAGAAGACAAATATGGGGATGTGATTATTAATTCTGGTGCAATCAAAAGATGTTACATTATGTAGTTTTTACTTGGCATGTTTTGGAGATTGGAATGATGAAGGCATTTTGTTCTGCTATCCAAACACTTTATCCTTTGTGACCCCTTTGAGCCTCAGTTATTTTCTTGCATACCCTTCTTTTGGAATCGATAATAAAACTCGTAAGCTCGAGCAGGGAAAGTAAGTAGAGAAACAAGAGAAAAAGAAATGAAAAGAAAAAAGAAGAGAAAAGAAAAAAGAAAAGAAAAGTGGAAGAAAGGGTAGATCGCAACAACGAAGTAATTTTATGTCCTGAACTACGCTTGACTTGATCACGAAAGGGTACGTAGGCAGCCTCTCTCTAAGGTTCAATCATACCAAAATAAAAGTCCAAAGTCCTCCAAGAAAGAAACCGGGGCAGAAGTTGTAGTTGTTGTGAGAAATCTTATTCCGACAGTTGTAATCTGAAACCCATGTTGAATTGTTTTTTAGCCTTTGATACACTTCTTTCTATCCCCGTCCAAAAGCTTGCATTACGGTCCAAAGAAAGACCTTCCGATAAATCTTCAAGAAATGTTGAGTCAAGCAATAAGAGACGAATCATATCAGGGGCAACACTCCAATCCAAACAAAGGAAATGAAGAATGAGAGAGTCTGGTTGATGAAAACCCTTTAGAGTCACCCCAAGGCAATAAAAGCTGACAGAAAGAAAAATGAGAGAATCTTATTGGTGAAAACCTTTATAGGCACCATAAGGCGACAATGAGACGAGAGAAAAACCAAAATGAGATAGGCGTGATGGTAAAAACCCTTCGGGCACTACAAGTCGAATAAGGACTGTGAATCAGATCAGGTAAGCAGAGCATTGAAGCCCAGTTTCATGGTGAAAAGGTACAACAAGAGCCGAACATCAGATTTGCTAAACAGAATGGGCTGCAGCTGCATGTCAAGGTTACTAGAGTCTGTATCCACATTCGATAGGTTTCTAGTTTGTATTTTTCTTGTTAGGATTCATCTTTTTCATTGTATTCCCACTATATTCCTGTCCTGTTTACTTCCTCTTGAGTCTGTATGGTCATAACAAGTGAGAAATGACTTCAAAATCTGCCACCAAGCTTTTCAATCAAATTAAATGGGATCTGGTTAACACATCAAAGCATCAAGTCAGGAAAGAACATCAAGCACACTAAGTTGGTAACAGTCAACATGCTTTGGGGATCATTGTGAAATACAAATGATTGGTGTATGTCAATTCATGAATAACACAACATATGGAGGTTTAGGGTGAACGGATCAAAAGTGTTCTCTATGATAAGAGTGACAAAGAAAGTGGTTAACCAGTGACAAGTGAGGTATTCCAAGCAGAAATCACAGTTATCCCGGCAAATGAAGGAGCAGTAGACCTCAAGGCCAAGGCCAAAGGTTTAAGTCAAGAAAGAACGACATACAAACGGGGTGGAGTCAATGGGCGTGCTTTGGGATTCATGTGAAACACAAAGATTCGGTAGAAGTCGGTTCATGAGCAATGCAACAGATAGAGGGAATTGGTTCTGAAAGGAGAAGAGGTATTTTTTGTGACAAGGGTGGCAAAGAAATTGGTTAATCAATTAGCAAGCAATGTCTTTCAAGGTGAAATCAAAGTTATCATGGCAAGTGAAGGAGCAATCGCGCAAAGTCAAGGCCACAAACCAACTACCATGTTTAAACTCACAAGTTCTCTTTGTCTGAAACAAGGACAGAAGCTATGTTCATACAAAGCTTGGAAGCTTGAAATTTTCAAATGTAATGCCCCAAAGCTGCTTACAAAAAGGCTATTGAGAAGATCACACATCACCCTTAGGAGATGCACTTCCTAGTCTGGTTCATTGAAGTTTCACCTCTAGGAGACGCACTTCCTAGTCTAGGTTTTTTTAGGTATTACTATTTAGGAGACGCACTTCCTAAATTGAGCTTCACCCCTAGGAGACACACTTCCTAGTTTTGGGTCATTTAAGTCTATTCCTAGGAGACGCACTTCCTAGCTTCAATCATTGAAATTTCACTCAAGGAGATGGACTTCCTAGTTTGAGTAATTGATGTTTCGCCCATAGGAGACACACCTCCTAAACTGAGGTTTTACCCCTAGGAGACGCACTTCCTAGTTTGGGTTTTCAAGTCATATTTTGTTGTAGGAGACGCATTTCCTAAATAGAGGTTATACCCCTAGGAGACGCACTTCCTGGTTTGGCTTTTCAAGTCATATTTTGTTGTAGAAGAGGCACTTCCTAAACAGAGGTTTTACCCCTAGGAGACGCACTTCATAGTCTAAGTTTTTCAAGTCATATTTTGTGGAAGGAGACGCACTTTCTAGTTTTAAGAATTGAGATTTTACCCATAGGAGACGCACTTCCTAAATTAAGAGTTCATTTGTAGGAGATGCACTTCCTAGTTTGAATCATTGAAGTTTCACCCCTAGGAGGCGCACTTACTAATTTGGGTAGGTGATAATAGGTGAATTTGACTATATTTATGCCCTAAATAATCACGCTTTATTGTGTTTTGATATTGTTTATGATGACAAAATGTTGTTATTAGTGTGTTTTGGTGTGTTGTTGGTACACATGAGCCATTGAAGACTAAAAGAGCAGTTTTGGAGTCATAAGATGGTGAAAAGGCCAAGTGTAGAGCAAGATTGAAGTTTATGCTGAAAAATAGGAAGAAGAATCTGCGGCACTGTTCTACTGCGGTCCAACCGCGAACGCCGACGGACCGATGTAGAAAGGGTTCGTGGAATCTCTGAAGATTTAGATAGGTGATATTTTCGCGATCCATCCGCGAACGCGAACGGACCGCGGGCGAAGCCGAAACTTTTAAGGGACAAACTTGTCAATATGCAATTTATGTAACCTAAACCCCCTATATAATGATAGGATTCGCCCAAGAGAGGCAAGTACTGTATTATTGATTATTTTTGCAAGAAAACTAGTAAGAGAGAACTCTCTCAACATCTTTCTTTCTTTTACATTGAATCTTTGATTATGAATTCAATTATCTATCTTGTTTCTTTGATTATGAGTAGCTAATTCTTTATCTACGATTTTGATGGAACCTATTGAATGATGAACTTCTCGGTTATGTGATTACAAATTGTTAGCTAGATTTTTATTTTTTCAACTTCGTTCTTGTTGTAGTTAATTGGTAGGATCCCCAATTAGCTATGCCTACTTAGTGTGCATAACTTGGAAAAAGAGTGCATATTTAGGTAATTGTTGAACAACACCACACCTAGATTATTGGAGAAATCTATAATTGTAGGCGTAAAGGTGGGGTTAGGAATAACGAAACCATGGTTGCAATCTAAAGTGAACCGTTCAAATTAAAGTTATCTAGGGTAGCTCGGAAGAGTGCACTAGTAAATTATTGTAGGTGCTCGGTAGAGAATTACGGTAGAAATAGCATTCATGATTGATAGAATAATATTGACAATTTGTATGAGCATAAATAGAAGGGATTCCATCGATAGGGGAAATCAATACCTTAGTCTTTCTCTTCATTCTTTACAATATTCAATTCTTTCTTTCAAGCTTTCAATATCTTGCAAAAGTTAGTTAGTAGAAAATATTCCAAAATAATTTATTCAAAAGTTTGGGAAGCTGCTTCAGAAGTGTTCTTGGGTTGTGAAAGTTGCAGTTGATAGGTTAATTCTATGTTTGATCGACTCTGGACTTAATTGTCTGGATTATATTGACTACGATCGTTGTTTGGGCGTGAATCAATTTTGGCATCGTTGCCGGGGAATTAACGGAATTATCTATTGCCATTGACAGAACTACAAGATTCTTGTGTAGTCAGGTTCTTTCTACACTTATTGAAAATTTTGACGGTTGTTGAATTAGGTACTCAGGTGCATGCCTAGGAAATCTGCAAGGACTAGAGAACTAATTGAAAGACTCTCAGACCCAGAGCAAACTTTCCGGGCACGTAACAGGGCAATCAAACAACTTCAGCAATCTCAGTAACCAATCAAACTAGATTTCGACATGGGAGACGTGAATGACCCAAACCAGCAAGCTGGGTTGAACGCATAGGAGGCACAGGAGGCGCATGAAGGTGCATTATTTAACTGGCCACAACCGACCGCTGATAATTTGGCAACTGCCATTATGGTGCCAGCCATTCAAGCTTAGTCATTCCAGATTACCAACAACATGCTACACTTATTGCAAAACAAGGGATTATTCTCTGGGACTCAGGTTGAAGTTCTACAACAGCACCTGAAGAACTTTCTCTCAATATGCAAGACATAGAGGCAACCAAACGTGACACCGGAATCTATCAGATTATTACTATTTCCGACTCCGTTCTCAGTTACAGGGGTTGCGCAGGTATGGCTAAACTCACTCCCCATAAACTCTATTGCAACATGGGATGAGTTGGTCAAGAAATTCCACAACAAGTTTCATCCACCTAACAAGACAGCTGAGCAAATTGATGAGATTGTGATTTTCAAGTAGAAACCAATGGAGACATTACATGAAACTTGGGGCAGATTCAAAGGTATGCTTATTATGTGTCCTCACCATGGGGTTCCTGAGCAGATGTTGGGTCAAAGGTTCTATATGGGGCTTTTAGAAAGTATGAAGAACATAGTAGATGCCTCAGCATGTGGGGCTTTTCTGAGCAAGACCTAGAGAGAAGGCCAGAATTTGCTTGACAAGATGGCTCAAAACTCCGGGTGGACGAACAGGAATTCTCATATCACTCCAGTGGTACATTCTGTACCTCTAAATCTATCCAACACTATGGGGGAGAACATGGCAACTTTATTGACACAAATGAGCATCCTGATGAAGAAGGTGGAAAAAATTGGGGTCAAGCAGTAGGTTCACATTGTAGACACTACCAATGGTGGTTTATGCACATCTTGCATTAGCCAAACCTTAGGTAATCCATGGGCTGCAGACTAAGAACATCATCACCAGCATGAAGACATGAACTATGTGGCAAATTATGGAGGGCAGCGACAGGGTAACCAGAGCTGGTGTCAGCAGGCTCCACAGCACTACAGGCCTCCTCAACTACAGTATAATGCAGCAGGTATGAGGCCACCAAACAACATGGCTCCATATCCTAGACCACAAAATTTCAACAATCAGCAGCAGGGGTATCATCCACCTCCACCACAATATGGGGGTAGACATGACGATGGTTCGCAGAGTTGAAAGCTATGATGCAGCAGGTAATTGGGTCACATGACAAAACCAATGAGATGATAGATGCACATGACGCAACTATCAAAAATATTGAAGTACAGGTGGGCCAGATTGCTATGTCACTTAACAATTGTCCTCAAGGGACATTGCCTGCGGATACACAAACAAACCCAAATGATCAAATCCTAAAGCAGCTGATGGCAGTTAATCTGAGAAGTGGAAGAGATCTTGATGCTAAGCAGTAAAGAGAGAGAAGCAATTTGCACGCTGAGACACTCACTCCAGTACCCATTGAACTGGAGGAATCCATCGGGTTGATAGAGGTTAAAGTCCAGCCAGTAGCTGAAAATAAAGATGTGCAGCAGGGAACGAAGAAAGTAGCTGAACCAGTAGACTAGCCGATTGTGGAGCATGTGATAGAGAGAGAAAAGTCACAAGTGATTGGGAAGAAGAGGCCTCCAACCCCATTCCCCCAAAGGTTGGCCAAGCACCAGAAAGATGAGCAATACAAAAGGTTTTTTGATATGCTCAAGAAAATCAAAGTAAACATTCCCTTTAATTGAAGCTTTGAAAGAAATGCATGGGTATGCTAAGATGATGAAAGATTTGATGTCGCGGAAATTTGATTTCCAAGACTTGGCCATCGTGACTCTTACATAGACTTGTAGTGCAGTGGTCTCTAGACCCATTGCTGAGAAGCTATCTGACCCAGGTAGCTTCACCATTCCATGCACTATAGGAAACTTTGCATTTGCGAAGGCATTGTGCGATTTGGGGGCAAGAATAAATCTTATGCCCTTGGTGATCTATAAGAGGCTGGGCATCGGGAGAGCCAGGCCTACTTCCATGTTATTACAACTTGCTGATAGGACGGTTAAGCGTCCATTTGGTATATTGGATAATGTGCTCATCCAGGTGGGGAAGTTTGTGTTTCCCATCAATTTTGTTATTCTTGACTTCAAGGTGGACGAAGAAATTCCTATAATCTTAGGAAGACCATTTCTAGCCACAGGGAGAGCATTGATTGATTGTGAGACTGGGGAACTCAAGATAAGGTTTAATGATGAGGAGATCATATTCAATGTGCAAAAATCCATGAGGTGTCCTAGTGAGTTCGCGAATTGCTCTCTCATTGATGCAGTAGATGTGATAGTGGAGACAGATGATGTAGAACTGATAGTTGAATATCCACTTCAGGCATACCTGATGAACTTAGAAGAGGTAAATGGTGAAAGCTTGGCAGAGTGGGTGCTATCTCTGGAAGGTAATGGGTTTTGGGATAGAGAGTTAGAGTTTGAACCTCTACATTTAGAGAAGAGAGAGACCCCTCCAGCAAAACCATCCATTGAAGAGCCACCAAAGTTGGAGCTTAAGACACTACCAGCCCATCTCAGGTATGAATTTCAAGGCCCTAACTCCACTTTACCTGTTAGTATCTCATCTGGTTTGACAGATATGCAGACTCAAAAGCTTATCCAGGTACTTATTAAAGAATGCAAAACTGCAATTGGGTGGACCATGGCAGACATAAAGGGGATCAGCCCACTGTATGCAAAAGATTCTCCTGGAAGAGGGGCACAAACCTTCCAGAGAACATCAAAGAAGGCTGAACCCAAACATGAAGGAAGTGGTGAAGAAAGAGGTAATAAAGTGGCTAGACGCGGGAATTATTTTTCCAATCTCTGAGAGCAGTTGGGTTAGCCCAATTCAATGTGTGCCAAAGAAAGGTGGCATTACGGTGGTGAAAAACGAGAACAATGAATTGATTTCAATAAGAACCATCACCGGGTGAAGAATATGCATAGACTATAGGAAGCTGAATCAAGCCACCCACAAGGACCACTTCTCACTTCCCTTCATTGATCAGATGCTTGACAGGTTGGCAGGGAGGTCACACTCTTGCTTCCTAGATGGGTACTTGGGATACAATCAAATCTCCATAGCCCCCGAGGATAGAGATAAGACCTCCTTGACATGCCCATATGGCATCTTTGCCTTTAGGAGGATGCCATTAGGATTATGCAATGCACCTGCCACATTCCAAAGGTGTATGATGGCTATATTCACCGACATGGTGCAAGATATTATGGAGGTTTTCATGGATGATTTCTCAGTGGTAAGGAATTCATTTGATGATTACCTTGTCAATCTGACAAGAGTGCTAAAGCGGTGCATGGAGAAAAACTTGGTGCTAAACTGGGAGAAGTGCCATTTCATGGTGCAAGAAGGTATAGTATTGAGGCACCGGGTTTCGAGCAAAGGTATTGAGGTAGACCGAGCTAAAGTCTATGTCATAGCCAAGTTGCCTCCACCAACATTCGTTAAGGCCATTAGAAGCTTTATTGGACATGCCGGTTTTTACCGGAGGTTCATTAACGACTTCTCCAAAATATCAAACCCTCTCTGTAAGTTGCTTGAAAAAGATCACCCCTTTTTATTTTCTGATGAGTGTAGGATTGCATGTGCGATGCAAGTGATTACGCAGTGGGGGTAGTGCTTGGCCAAAGGAAAGACAAACTGATGCATCCAATCTACTATGCTAGTAGAACATTGAGTGGAGCACAGCTGAACTACACAGTGACGGAAAAGGAGATGCTAGCGGTAGTGTTCGCATTTGAAAAATTCAGGTCCTCTCTCATAGGATCCAAGGTAATAGTATACACTAACTATGTAGCATTAAGGTACTTAATTGATAAGAAGGACTCTAAGCCACGCCTAACCCATTGGGTGCTGCTTTTACAAGAGTTTGACCTGGTAATCCGTGACCGGAAGGGCACGGAAAATCAAGTCGCTGATCATTTATCATGACTTGAAGGAGCTGAAATTGTCAAAGAGAGTGGAGAAATTTCGGAAACCTTTCCAGACGAGCAGCTGCTCGCTACCACTCTCCTTGAAGAGCCATGGTATGCAGATTATGCAAATTACCTGGCCAGTGGTATTGTTCCTCATGACCTATCATCGGTCCAAAGGAAAAGATTTTTTCGTGAAAGCCAGCTTTACTATTGGGATAAACCCTATCTGTTTAGGATATGCCTCGATAACATGATCCGGAGATGCATCCCCGAGATCAAACAATCTTCTATTTTGTAGGCGTATGGTGGCCACTTTGGAGGAGTGCGAACAACTGCCAAGATACTTGAGGCCGGTTTCTACTGGCCAACGATGTTTAAAGATGCACACTTGTGAGTGAAAGGTTACAACGAATGTCAACGCACCGGGAACATTTCCACTTGTCATGAGATGCCGATGAACCCAATTCAACAAGTGGAAATGTTTGACATCTGGGGAATAGACTTCATGGGCCCCTTCGTCAGCTCCTACGGCAATAAGTACATCCTTGTTACTGTAGATTGTGTATCTAAATAGGTGGAAGCGGTAGCATTACCCACCAATGATGCTAAGGTGGTGGTTGAATTGCTAAAGAAGAACATTTTCACTCGTTTTGGGACTCCAAGGGAAATTATTAGCGATGGAGGCACTCATTTTTGCAACCGGGCATTCAAGAAATTGTTGGCCAAATATGATGTGAAACACTGGGTGGCTACTCCATATAAACCCGTAGACCAGCGGTCAAGTTGAGGTCTCCAACAGGGAGATAAAGAGTGCATTGACAAAAATAGTGAACGCCACAAGGACCGACTGGTCCAGGAAGCTCGATGATGCATTATGGGCATATAGGACAGCGTTCAAGACACCAATCGGCATGTCACCATACAAATTGGGGTTTGGGAAAGCTTGTCATCTACCAGTGGAACTAGAGCACAAAGCATGGTAGGCACTAAAATAGTAAAATCTCAGCTGGGATGAAGCGGGAAAATCTACAGTCACCGGGTTGCATGAGATGGAAGAATTATGATATCTGGCCTTCGAAAGCACAAGATTATACAAAGAGAGAATGAAGTAGCTTTATGACCAGAATATCATAGAGCGTAACATCAAAATCGGGGACAAGGTACTCTTATATAATTCAAGGTTACAGTTGTTTTCGGGCAAACCAAAATCAAGGTGGTCAGGCCCCTTCCGGGTGATTGAGGCATTACAGTCGGGCGCTGTGGAAATACAAACTATTGATGGCTCTCGAAAATTCAAAGTAAATGGACAGCGGTTGAAACTCTATGTTTGCATGGATGACATCGATGAGAAGGTGGAACTACGGTTAGAGGAACCTCATAGGTCTAGCGAGCCTTGAAATGCGCTAAGTTGAGTCGTGCCGCGACGTTAAATCAGGCGCTACATGGGAGGCAACCCACAAAATTTTTGTAAGTGTAAATCATTATAGTAAGTCTATACAAAAAAAATTGTTGCTGCTAGGCGAAAGATTCAGAGATACTGTTCGCCCGCGGTTCAACCGCGAACGCGGACGGACCGCGGAAAAACAACCTCTCTGAACCTTCCACTTCGCGGTCCGTCCGCGAACGCGAACCGACCGCGGTTGACCGTGGTCAGACCTGGGAAGCACGAAAAATTTTAAAAAATTTCAAAAATCTCCCCCCCCCCCCTTAATAAAAATAACATAACATTAAACATCCTTTCCCCTCCCCTCATAACCCAGCCGACAACACTCTCCTCCCTCCCTCCCCCCCATTCTCTCTCTAAATTCTTCCTTTTCTCCTCCTTCTCTCTGCTCTTTCTTCTCCAATTGTCTCTTCATATTCCTCTATCAATTCCCCCAGCTTCTTCACCTTCATCTCCCCCATCTTCCCTCATTCTACAAGTAAGTGTTCCCTCTATTTTTTATCTTTTTCTTTTTAGTTTACCTCTTTAATATGTTTTTTGTAGAATTAATTAGTTTAGAAAATTTTATTTTAACAGACTTTAATTGTAGTATTTGTGTAATATCATGCTAGACTTAGTAGAATATGTAGATATAATTTTTGTTTTTATTTTAGTATGAATGTTGTATAATTGAGTTGTGGGATTTTGGTATATTTGAAAGTGTTGGGTCTCCATTGTGTTGAATTATGATACTTATGATGGTTTTAGAGACCCAATTTGATGGTTGAATTATTTGGTATTGTTTTGGCCAAGGTTTGCAAAAATATGTTGTAGTATTTGGGTGTTGTATTTTTAGGGGAGATAATGCCTAAGTTTTGGGCTGTTTGTTGTTGTATATACTTGGAGATGGTGTATGTATAATTGGGTAATGTTAGAATGCCAAAAGAAGTAAGTGTGGGGTACGCTAGGTAACTTGGTGAAATTGTTGGAAATATGGTCAAAAGTAGGAGTTATGGTATGATAGCACTAAAGGAAATATAGTTGTCGTCCATGGATGGTGAAGTATGAGTAGCCAACTGATGTACTAACGTGATGGAAATTTTTGGTTGTTTCTTTTTGTGCAGGATTATGGCTCCTTAAAGATCCAGGAATGCGGCAAGCTCATCTAGGCAACTAACCTATGACGAATCTTGGTTCACGGGTGAGGAAGTGAAGCGGACTTTCATGCCAAGGCTACTAAAGCTTGGCTACAAGAGATCGCAATCAACAGGATGGCTCTTCGGGCTGAAAAGCCCGATATGTACGAAGAGATCCGACGCCGGGAGATGGAGTTCCTGTTTGATGAACTGACCCTCGTCAAAAAAATGGTAGTTAGGGAGTTCTACGCGAACGCACCCTACGGAATGTCCAGAGAAGTCTTCATCAGAGGTAAGTATGTCTGGGCTAAAGTACCTACTATTAGGAAGGCTCTTAGACCGCCCATGTTTTCTGGTGACGTGGACTTTTACCACGATAGGCCCGGTGTCACTTGGGACACCTTGATTGAGGACTTGTATGTCAATGGTCATCCTATTTGGATACAAGACCAAAGTACTCTGCATTCTAGCAGCTTCACTCATACTGCCAAGTGTTGGTTCTCGGTTATTTGTAACTATTTTCTGCCCTCCAGCAACACAACAGATATAAACTTTAATAGGGCATTGCTGACATGGTGCTTTGTCAACCAGCGTGATGTTGACATTGCCCACGTGACAGGTGACAAGAGGGTGCTGAGGGAACCCCTCAAATCCAAGGGATTCTACTTCCCGTCTCTTGTCACTTCTCTGTGCCACTCCCACCGGACTTTGGTGCTACCTACGGATGGTGAGCTTCCTCAAAAAGCTCCATTCAAGGCCTCTTACATCCGGGTGGGTAGAGGCACCGAACCGATTGATATAGACGATGAGGATGACCCTGTGCCGGTTGTCCAGTCCCGGCATTCCACTGACTTCCCTGGTCCTTCTAGGCACACTCATTATGGAGCTAGCATATCTAGGTCCGAGTCCACTAGACCTATGCTTAGGTCTATGGAGGAGGAGGTTGCGGATTTATGCACCTCAGTGGATGGTTTACACACGCGCATGGACGCGATGTCCCAAAGGCAAGCTAGGACTGAGAATAGGTTCATGGTATGGTTTCGAGCACTAGGTCGCACTTGCAATGTCCACCCCGCCACCGTCTCCGACTCTGAGTGAGTCACAGGTATATTTTCTCGCCCTTCTGAGCTATACATGTATTATTATGCCATGAGGACATGACATAGTTTTAAGTGTGGGGTGGGAAACTTATCTTGTATATGTTGTACATAATAGTTGTAGTTGTAAATTATATTCACTGGCTTGGCCCGATGATGGACACTTGGCGGCGGGTTTCTTAAGGGTCTAAGTCGGAATAAAAACACAAAAAAAAATAAAAAAAATTGAAAAATCCAAAAATATGAGTAGAGGACTCATCCTGATGACGGACTATTTGGACAAATACTCTTGAGGGAAGTAGTCCACATAGGAATATTTCTTTCTTTTCTTTTCTTTTTCTAGGTAGTGTATCACCTCCCCCTTGGTTTTTCTTTTGATCACGGTTCTTTTCCAAGGATTTTTCTTGAACCGGGTTAGGTAGATTTTTCCTTTTTTAGGATTAGAGGGCAAAGGTTAAACATGTAACCCCAAGTATGCACATTAGCAAAACTAAAATGAACATGAGAATGTATGATCTAAGCTTGACTGTAGATTCTATGATATGCCTTAAATTGCACAATACAACTTGCTTGAACGTTGATAGGACTCTGTAGATGAACTTGATTCTAAATGAGTTGCATGCTAAGTGTGTGTGAGATTTTACCTACATTATATGTTTTACATGATACCTAGAACTTGCCCTGTGTGTTTGCAAATAGAAATGGAAGTTGTTTGGTTATAGAGATGATAGAGACCTTTCTTTGTGTAACCCCATAAATCAATAAACTGTGAATTCACCTGTACATAGTATCCTAGTTAACCCCTTTGAGCCTAAAGCCTATTCTTTGATAACCCTTGAATGTTCATAAAAATCGAAATCTTGTATTGTTCTACTTTACCTCCTAGAAGCACTTGTGTTGTAACGAATATGCAAAAGTCTAAGTGTGGGGTGAAGGGAAGTTGAAAAAAGGGAAAATCAAGAATGAATGGTAGAAAAATGGTGAACTGGCAAAAATACTGTAAATGCTACAAAGCAATGATGAAAAAAAAATATATCAATGTATATATATAAAATAGAAAGTCTAGTTACACCAACAAAAGAAAATTGGGGATTAAAAGTAAATAAAGGTGAAGGAATGTTTAGGGGAGACATAAGGAAAAAGCCTAAAGGGAAGTTGTGAAAAAGAAAGAAAGTGCTTAGGGAGGTTAGCAACTATAACCAAAAGTATCATACCCATCCCTTAGCCAACATTATAACCCTTAAAGACCTCTTGATCTATGATTAAACAACTCTATTAGTAGAGTATTACACTAGGGGCAAGCCTATGGCGTATCTGTATGCATATGAATGTTCTTTGTTGAGAGTGAGTGAATTTTTCCTATATCTATAAGTTCCATGTTCTAAACTGTTTATGTGTGGGAACGTCTCCCAATAAATTATGTAAGGGCATGTAACTCAGGAAGAAGAAGGTAAATTTGCAAGTCTGTGATAATAACTAGAGTAAGCAATAATGTGCTGGCATTTGAGTTTACGATTTTGTAAGGATTGTGCATATCTTAGGTTAATCATGAAAGATAGCTTTTGTGACATGTTTTGGGGGAGACATTAATAAAAAATTGGCCTAAAGTGTGATTAAGGTTGCTCGAGGACGAGCAAAGGTTAAAGTGTGGGGTATTGATAATAGGTGAATTTGACTATATTTATGCCCTAAATAATAACGCTTTATTGTGTTTTGATATTGTTTATGATGACAAAATGCTGTTATTAGTGTGTTTTGGTGTGTTATAGGAACACATGAGCCATTGAAGACTAAAGAGCAGTTTTGGAGTCATAATGGTGAAAAGGCCAAGTGTAGAGCAAGATTGAAGTTTATGCTGAAAAATAGGAAGAAGAATATGTGGCACTGTTCTGCTGCAGTCCAACCGTGAATGCAGACGGGCCGCGGTAGAAAGGGTTCGGGGAATCTCTGAAGATTCGGAGAGGTGATTTTTTCGCGGTCCATATGCGAACGCGGATGGACCGTGGGCGAAGCCGGAATTTTTAAGGGACAAACTTGTCAAGATGCAATTTATGTAACCTAAACCCCCTATATAATGATAGAATTCGCCCAAGAGAGCCAAGTATTGTATAATTGATTATTTTTGCAAGAAAACTAGTAAGAGAGAACTCTCTCAATATCATTCTTTCTTTTATATTGAATCTTTGATTATGAGTTCAATTATCTATCTTGTTTCTTTGATTATGAGTAGCGAATTCTTTATCTAAGGTTTTGATGGAACCTATTGAGTGATGAACTTCTGGGTTACGTGATTACAAATTGTTAGCTAGATTTCTATTTGTTCAACTTCGTTCTTGTTGTAGTTAATTGGTAGGATCCCCAATTAGTTGTGCCTATTTAGTGTGCATAACTTGGAAAAGAGTGCATATTTAGGTAATTATTGAACAACACCACATCTAGATTATTGGAGGAATCTATAATTGTAGGCGTAAAGGTGGGGTTAGGAATAATGAAACCTTGGGTGCAATCTAAAGTGAACCGTTCAAATTAATGTTAGCTAGGGTAGCTCGGAAGAGTGCACTAGTAAATTATTGTAGGTGTTTGTGAGAGAATTACTGTAGAAATAGCATTCATGATTGATAGAATAATATTGACAATTTGTATGAGCATAAACGAAAGGGATTCCATCAATAGGGGAAATCAATACCTTAGTCTTTCTCTTCATTCTTTACAACATTCAATTCTTTCTTTCAAGCCTTTAATTTCTTGCAAAAGTTAGTTAGTAGAAAATATTCCACAAAAATATATTCAAAAGTTTGGGAAGCTGCTTCAAAAGTATTCTTGGATTGTGGAAGTTGCAGTTGATAGATTAATTCCCTGTGGGATCGACTCTGGACTTAATTGACCGGATTATATTAATTACGACCATTTTTTGGGCGTGAATCAGTAGGTTATATTTTTGTTTTAGGAGATGCACTTCCTAAATTGAGTTTCACCCCTAGGAGACGTACTACCTAGTTTTGGGTTATTTAAGTCTATTCCTAGGAGAAGCACTTCCTAGTTTGAGTCATTTAAGTTTCACCCATAGGAGACACAATTCCTAAATTGAGAGTTCATTCATAGGAGATGCACTTCCTAGTCTGAGTCATTTAAAGTTTGACCCTAGGAGATGCACTTCCTAGTATGGTTCATTGAAGTTTAACCTCTAGGAGGCGCACTTCCAAGTCTAGGTTTTTTAGGTTATACTGTTTAGGAGACGCACTTCCTAGTTTGAGTCATGAAAGTTCCACCCCTAGGAGACGCACTTCCTAGTCTGGCTATTTTAGGTTATATTTTATTTTAGGAGACGCACTTCCTAAATTGATATTTCACCCCTAGGAGACGTATTTCCTAGCTTGAGTCATTGAAGTTTTACCCATTGGAGACGCATTTGCTAAATTGAGAGTCTGTTCATAGGAGACGCACACCTTAAACTGAAAGTTCATTCATATGAGATGTAGTACCTAATTTTAGTCAATGAAGTGTGAAGTTTTCACCCCTAGGAGGCACACTTCCTAGTATTTGTTATTAAATTTACCATTAGGAGACGCACTTCCAGTTGGGTTCATTTAGGTTTTCTTTTAGCAGACGCATTTGGTAGTAAAAGTTTCTTTGTTTTACTCGTAGGAGACGCACATCCTAGTCCAGTCTTTAGTTTACTCTCATCATTGCATCAATAGTATAAATGGTTTACATTTTACTAACAACTCACATATCTTCCGAGTCACCAAACTGGGGCAGACAATTTTCCTTGTTTGTATGTTTTATTGAAGTCAGGAGCCCACCTGGAGAAAAAAGGGAATACATTTTAAGTTAAGCAGTGAGGAGCCACCTGGAGAACAAAGGAATACCTTTCAGTGTCAGCAATTAGGAGCCTGCCTAGAAAATAGAGGCATATATTTTAAATGTCAGCAGTCAAGAATCACTCACAGGAATAGCAAAACATCTCCGATCACAATGCAAGGCAACAACGCAACAATTCCATCGAAAAACATCAAGGCAACACAAGAGCAAGTTTGAGGACATAGATAGAACCTTTCTATAATTCATAAATCATAGATTAGGCGAGGTTCTTTTTATTTTGACACAGTGTAATAAAGAGGTCAATGAGTAGTAGCAGCAACAACAGTGAAATCACAGCTCCTGGTAGTTGTCACGCCCCAAATCGGGGAACATGACCGGCGCCTGACCGGGTTGCCCCAGTCAAGCGGACCTGGGTGCCTTTCATTCCCACGCGTTACCCCTGTGTTGATTGTTTCCCATTAACCAACTACCTTACTAACCATGAATGATTTCACATTAAACAAATAAAACCATACGAGTGATTCATTAACAAGTTTGCAGTTTTTACAACGCCCAACATAACATAATGTATACATAATACTGGAGTCCCACGGTTTACATGTCTATAGAGCCTCTAGGATACAAAAAAAAGAATATAATACTTGCCGGTAACAAGGCTCCGGCTATACCTTACAAAACCAAATGAAATCTAAATAAAAGTGGCATGAACCACATAGGGCCCCAAGGAAGAAAAGGGGCTCACCAAATCGGGCAGTGGAAGGAGAAGGATACTACCTGCCGATGAGCTGAAGTGCCTGCTACCGATCCACCTACAATCATAACACGAATGTAGCGTCCCCGGCAAAAGGGACGTCAGTACACTTGAATTGTACTGGCATGTATGGACAAACTTTGTCCCAAGTAAACTCAAGCCATTGAATTACATCATCAATTAATTAAGCCAGCCAACCATGTTTTCACATTTTCCTCATTTCAAATAATTCTCAACACAAAGCACTTTCTACGATCAACCAATTTAACAATAACCAATCAATCACGTAAAACACAAGTAGTCAAACAAAGGGGCAATCAGTGCCCCACAGGTTGCAAACTCTCCTGTCGTCTCCTTTCACAATTTCACATTATTGATTTTTGTATCAATTTTCAATAGCGATTTCGATCGCTTTCCATCCTTATTGCCCCCGACCACCCTTATTACCTCGGCCACCCTTATCACCCCAACCCACACCTTATTTCCTCACGTTGCGGCGCGCAACACGACCCCACCTTACAGTTTAAAACACAACAATTTCAAACAACAGATAAGGTACTACACACAATTTCAACAAGTTCAAATAAGCAACTTGCACATTGTTTCATGTTCTCAATTATTTTTCAAATCAATATCACAACCATGTTACAATATTTCCACAATTCAAGTGTTTCATCTCTTTCCACAATAAACAAATTCTCAAGCGTTTCGTTTGTTCTACACAAGGTGCCATATAGGCCATCATAATCATTATTCACAATTCTTTACCCATTTCGACTCTCATTAAATTTTCGGTTCATATTCTATACCACATCACTCATATTTCAACAACAACTTTCAGAATTTCACACAATTTGTCAAATTAACACTAACCAAACAAATTTCACACATATAGGCGATTTCACAAGAATCAAAATTAGCCATACATACCTGGTGATGAGTTTTCTTCCGTTAACTTCCTACTTTATGCTTACCCAAGATATCCTACTCTTGCCAACCTTGTTCTTGAAGACTCTTACTTCTACTCACTTCTTTTACTAGAAATCAAGTTCAATAATCATGCATGAGTGTAAAAATTCTATTTTCAAAAGCTATTATATGCAAACCTCTCTTTACCCAATTTAAAACTGAAAATCAAAGAAAATAGTTAGGGTTTTTACCTTGAAAAGATTGGGGAAGTTGAATCCTTGCCCTAGGATCCTTTGGAATTAAGATGGTTGGAACAATCTTTGAAGATGAAAGATTTCTCTCTCTAAAAACCCTCTCTTCTCTCTCTAATTTTGGTAAAATGATATGATAAAATGAAGAAGAAAGGTGTTATATTAAAGAAGAGATCGGGTCAAAATGTTACAAAAATCTGGGGCGGGGTCAATTATGCGGTGCACTATGCGACCGCAGAATCAACATGCGGTCCGCATAGTGACCGCAGAATTGCCCCAAATTTTATACAGGTTCTGTTAAGGAATGCGGCCAGAATGCGGTCCGCATGCGTGATATGCGGTCGCAAAATGCACCGCAGATTCATTATGCGATCGCATATCGACCGCATTTTTGACATGATTTTGGGAAGCCTTCTGGAATGTTTTGCGGCAAGAATGCGGTCCGCATGTCAGGTTTGCGGTCGCATTCTTGACCGCATATTTGACACTTTTCGAAAAAATTAATTCTCTACATTTTTGAAACTTAAATCACTACCAAGGGTCCGAACCGCGGCTCGCGAAGAATTCTACGCATTCCTAACACATTATTCGGACCATGACACCACAGCTACTAGGTTTTATGCACAAAAATTTTACGGGGCCTTACATCCTCCCAACTACCAGACCTTCGCGAACTACACTAACCTGATTCCTTTTTAGCCAAGGATATGTAGGCAGCCCTTGAAGCACGGTTCGGTCATAAAATTTTCAAAAATGCTTCACATGGAGTATTCGAACAGGCAAAAATCGCTCATATTCGCTCACATATCTTTTCTTGAAAACTCTTCGTGTTCCCCCAGATTTGAGCACGTGATTTTTGTCCTAAATGAATTACTCCCAAAAATTCAAAAATAATTTCTTTCATCATTTTGCAATTTTGTGCATTTTTATGGCATTTCTTGTTAATTGCTTGCATTTGTTTGTGCACTTTTATTATTGTTTAAATCATAAAAAATATAAAAATACTTGGCATTTTTTTAGGATTTAATTCCATATTTTGAGATTAAGTAGTTGTTGAAAATTGCTTGAAAATAAAGAAAATAACGAAGCTGGTCTTTTTGCATTTTTGTTTCAATTTTTCTTAATTTGTGTTTAATTAGGAATTAGGATAACTGAGAATTAGGAAATATAATTTTATTATTAATTTGGTTTTTGATTTTTAATTTAGCATTTTATAAAATCGGGAAAATAATAAAAATAAATACAAAATAAAAACAAAAAGGAATAAAAGAAAGAAGTGAAAACCATTGAAAACGCAAAATGGTGGTCTTATGCCCCAATTGGGCTATTATTCTTGCCCAAAAGGAAATTCCCCCCCCCCCCCAGGCCCAAGTCTTTTCTCGCCCGGCCTGCCCACCCACACCAAATGACACCATTTAGTCCAGGTAAATCTAAGCCGTTTATTTCTCATCATCCTATGGTTGGGATTCACTCAAGGCCATTTAATAAACAACAACAACAACAACAACAACCCAGTATAATCCCACTTAGTAGGGGCCATTTAATAAAAATGTCTGAAATTAGTCCTTAACCCTAGACCAATATCTTCTTCCTCATACTGCTCTTGTAATGCCACCAGCACCGCTACCGGCGAATACACAACCTTCGCTGTTGACTCCCATAATCACACCTTATACCGCCTCAACATCCTCATCACAAATTCCCTATTATATCCTTTCGAATCCCATCAGAGGCCTTCGAATGATCAAATTGGTGTTGTCGCTCCGCTGCCCACGACGGCGACACCACCCAAATGGTTCCAAATTTACACCACTGAATGTCCTCAACTCCCTCAACCCAAATCCATAACCATTTCCCCTCAAATATCAGTTGAATGCTTTGAATTTCAAATTGAATTTTTCCGGTCGAACTCTAATCTCCAAAAATCCTCTCAAATTCATGGTATATAACCCCCTCGCCTCCCTCACGATGTTTCAACCATTGATGATGTCCTAATGCCACTAGAAGTCACTCAAACTTTGGGATTGAAAGACAGCCGAGTGTCAAGTTTTAACAGTGAGTATTTTGGCCAGTTTTGGTTTCTATTTTTGTCTCTTGCTTTCATGCAGGTGAAATCAATTCTTGATTATATTTTCTGAGTAATTGGTAACTTGATCCTGTTTCAATTTTCGGAATTAGTTTAATGTGTTAGGTTGATTTTGTTTAGTTCTGGTAGTTTATTTGATCCTAATTTTTTCTACTTCCTCAATGTAGTTGATTCTTAGTCCAGTTGGTGCTAATTTGTTAACTAGTTTTTTATTTCTGGTAATCTTGTTTTAATTAAATCTCAGTGTAATTAGTTGTCGTAATTAGGTGAATTGGGTTATAGTTGATAGTTTAATTTGGTTCTTAATTCTGTGGTTATCAATTCTGATTTGATTAGTTTGTCCTTGGGTAGTTAGTGTGGTCGTTAATATTGAGTTTGTTTAGTAGATTTAATAAGAGATAAAATTAGGATTGTTCTTCTGTAATTAGCAAATCAGAGTTTAGGGAACTGTCTGGTTATAGTTGTAATTCTATTTTGAGTGCAGGGGTAGTCTAGGTATTTGGGATGGGGTAGAACATGGTAGAATATTCCGGGATCTTCTAGTGTAGGACTTCAATAATATTTTAGTAACTTAGGGTACCTACTTGAGGAATACGTCAATAAGTAAGAGAGCTGAACTAAATAAAACCGAGGGACTAAAAATCTGTATAGGAAATGACCTTTACCTCATTCACAAGTTTAGAAGCCTAAAAACTCCCCCCGAAAATATCTTTCAAACTCCAGATCTGAAATTCAAATTTCAGATCACAAACTTCTTTTAGACCTTAGCTCTCTTAAAAAAAAATCAAAAAATAATAGAAAATTGCCAGAAATCAAATAAACTACTGTTCCATATATACTTTAGATGAATTTCAACCTTTAGCCATTGGTTTACAATTTTTAGTTCAGTTCTGATTGGTTGAAGCTTTGGAGATCTATTAGGATTGATTTCGAGTGGATTTTTGGTTTCAATTGTGTTATTTTGGAGTCATATTGGTGTTATACCTCTACTACATATCCCTGAGTTTTTGGATGTTATTTTGCTGTTTTCCTGCTTATGTTTGCACCTATTATTGTTCTGATGCGGCTGACCATTTTCCTTTTCCTTGTCCTGCCTTAATTCAGCGGTTCTTCGAATGCAAGTATTGTATGAAGAACTTAATCCACTAGTATATCTGGATGGTTAAATAAATGATGAATTGCTCTTGGCGACTTTATATCTAGCTTGTTTCTGTACACATCAATTTACATGTTTGTTTACGGCCTCATTTATTTTTTTTAAGATTAAGACGTCTGAATCTGAATACACATCTGAATATCAAGATGTGTATTAAGATTAAGACATCTGAATCTGAATACACATCTGAATATATTAAGATGTGTATTAACATCTGAATAAGAATAATTAAGACTGTTTGATTTTTAACATCTGAATGTATAAAATTTTTCTTTACTTGAAAATTAATAAACATAAAATTCAAATGAAATACTAACGAATCTAATATTCTATCAATAAAATATATAATTTTTTATAATATGATAGTTGTTGTGGTGATGACTAACAGGTGAATGCCAACTAGAGGTTGTGGTTAGTGGTAGTTTTGGTTGATGATAGTGGTTTATGCTAGTAGCTAGTAGTGATTGGTAGGGGTGGAGATTATGATTGAGGATGGTGGTGGTAGGTGGTGGTAGTAGTTGTGATTGAGGAAGGTGATGGATGGGTGGTGGTAAGTTGTAATGATAGGCAGTGTCGATTGTGGTTATTGATGGTGATGATGTGGTCAGTTGTGGTAGTTGAGGCAGATGAATGTTGATTGTGGATGAGAATGATGGTGGTCAGAGTGGTGGGGATTGTCGATAATGGATGCTATGATTGAGGATGACAGTAGCGTGGTGGTGGTGGTGGTGGTGGTGGTTAGGGGGTGGCGGCGGGGGTGGTTGAGTATGATGATGATGGTGGCATGGTGGTAGTTGATAATGATAGACGGTGACAGCAGTTAATAATAAAAAATGTGATAGCATCTTAATGAAATTAAGTCTCAGTTATAGATCTTAATCATACAGACATATTCAGACCCATTAAGTGGTTGTGAAGTAAAAAAAACAAACACACTTAATGATTAAGCTCTAAATAATTAAGATTCAGAGTTTAAAAACAAACGCACTTAATATCTAAGATCTGAATGATTTAGATTCAGACCTCCATTAAGTGCAAACAAACGAGGCCTACATGATGTTAACTGAGTATAGATAGATATTAGTTGTACATGATGTTAGATCATAGGTTAGCATTTGATGTTCATCTATGTCATTAAAATTGGACTGTGTCGGACTGATTGGAGACCATTAGACGTATGATTGCTCGTCTATTAGTAGCCTTAGGACGAAATAACCTCTTGTTTTAATTTGATTGTGGTGTAAGAGAATATTATGAGTTGAAAACTGATTCTGAAACCATTAGAATGTTAGTATTAGTGTTAGTAGATTCAGCCTTGTTTTCGTATTTAATAAAAATCAAATTGATTGCAAGTTATTAATTAGGAATTGGATTTGAAATGGACCACATGTTCCTACTGATGTAAGATTAAATGCTTTTGATTTAAGTGATATTAAATGGCTTAATTATTCATGTGCAGGTTAAGGTCATATACGAAGATTCATGTTACTTGCTGATTAAACTTAATTTGGTTTTATGTTTTAGAGTATAAATTCAATATGTTATGGTTGATTTTTTGAGTTGGCCAGTCATACGGTAGTTAAGGTCAAGGTCATTGATTAGAACCAATATTTGGAATTTAAATGTGGACTTGAACTTGAGGCCCATTTTCCTTGATTACTTTCAATAGCAATTAATAATTTTAATAAGTTAAGCCCTTTTAGAGAAACAAATAAAAATAGAAAAATCATAGTTACTTTAGGACTTGCCATTTAAAATAAAAATGAGATGAGCCTCGCTGCACAAAATATATAAATTACGGTTTCCTCATTAACCACTTATATCAAATATTTAGAATTTGGACTGGCGATTTAGTGAATTTTACCGTCTCCCGCAAAGATAATAACACGCAAGCCACTTTAGGCGCATTTTTAATAATTTTACCTTCTTAAGTACGGGTGTGCATTTCATGTGATCCAAATCCAAATCCCAAAACATTGATAAGAATGTGTCGAGGATCAGAGTGCATTTCATGTGATGTGATCCAAGAACGTGTTCTTAAACGATGTTCACTTTCTTTAAAATGTAATAAAGCGGTAAATAATTCTAAAATTGCACTATAGGTTTAACATGTATTAAAATTAGATTTTAGTCAAATATAGCAGTTGGGCGACCATACTAGAACCAGGGAAATCGGGAGTGCCTAATCCTTTCTCCCGTGTTAACAGAATTCTTTACCCGGATTTCTGGTTCGCGACTGTTAAAAAGAGTCAAACCCTTTCCTCAATTTGGGATTCCAACCGGTGACTTGGGACACCATAAATCTCCCAAGTGGCATTAATAAATGAATCATACTTCGATTGTCCTTTAATTGGGAAAACTCCTTTTATTATACCCTTCACGGGGTGTCACAGCAGAAAAAGGATGTGTGACAACAGGTAAACACCTTTAACAAATAATCAAGGATTTTCAAAGGTCACTCTTCATTATCTTATCAATTTATATCAAGCCACAAAGGGAAAATTTCACGTTTAAAATTCTCAAGCGACAAATAACATGCGTAAATCACACCAAGGCGATGGCCCGATCCAACAGAAATGTAAACTGTGCACTGCCGAGGGTCGAACGGACCGAACCATAGAGGCATCTATTAACCCACTCGCAAATCTCTCCATGCGACGCGATCAACATAAAATAAACAATCACCCGGCTCACAAATCATCCATGCGACGCAGGTACACGTAAAATACACAATCAGCCTACTCGCGAATCATCCATGCGATGCAGGTACACATAATATACATGCTCAAATAGCCAATTAGAAATTTATCGGGGAATAATTATCCAAATAAAACCAATTCTCCTTTAACAATTTCTTATAAGAAATAAAGTTTAATCTTTTTAGTTATTCACTTACTAATTCAAGATGATTTAAGCATTCAAGATATCGATAGGTTCATAAATAATTCAAGTATAACATGCTTTTGGGTCCTAACTATCCGGATAATAGCATAATAGTAGATACGCACAGACTCTCTTCACCTCGTGCGTACGTAGCCCTCGGAAATAGGAGCACATAATCAATTATTTCTCCTATGGGGATAATTCCCTCTTACAAGATTAGAAATGAGACTCACCTCGCTCTGAATATCCATAACCGGCATTCCACGCCCTTCCGAAGACTCTAATTGATGCACCACGCTCCAAAACTAGCTAACGGTTTGTCACGACCCCAAATCCGGTCGTGATGGCGCCCAACACACTGCTAGGCCAGCCTGACCAATTAGCAACAATCACGGAGCCATAAGCTCACTTTATCCAATTTAAGCATAACAGAATAATTCAACGGTGATAGATACATATTAAAAACATGGAACCAAGTCCCAACACGTGCCAACTCCCATAGACCGAAGAGTCAAGAGTCATGAGCCTCTACAGAGTATACAAAGTTTAAATAGCGAATATAACTGTACACAAGTGTGGGGTGGTCAGAACAAAAATATAGACAAATTGGAGAATCAGGTCCTGCGAACGCTGGTAGCTACCTCGACTGTCCAAAAGCACTCCCGAGCCGCAATAGAATCAACCCTGCTCTGATGTACCTGAATCTGCACACAAGGTGCAGGGAGTCGGGTGTGAGTACTTCCAACTCAGCAGTAATAAAAGTAAATAATGCTGAAGGGAAGAAAACCACGATAGGCACTATCTCATGCTACACAATACAGAACTATCTTTTTATTCCTTTCCAGCATATGTGAGTAGATTATGAAAAATCTCAATTTTTAGCTACTTTCTTTCATAATAATATACCAATACCTGGATACAATCCCAAGCAGTGCAAGTCCGCACTCAAATTAGCCCCTCGGGCTCAGCACTCCTTATCAATTTACACCAAGAGATCTGGTCAATAAGGCAACTAATGCATGTGTGCCAGTAATGTATGAGTGTTGAATGTTATGCCACGTAGTACACGTAAACCAATGTATGTATGCCATGCAATGCATATGACCGCTACGGCGTGTAGCCCGATCCAATTTGGGTACCCGTGCTCACTGTGGGGGTTCAGACTCCGGAGGGGCTCCTACAGCCCAAGCACAATATTAATATCACACCTGCTGCGACGCGCAGCCCGATCCGTATACCACTGCGGCGTGCAGTCCAATCCATGCATGTGTATGCATATGCTCACATAAATTGTCATGCCCTAACATATGGCCCTCGACCCCAACCAGTCTAACAAATAATCAAGAAAGCCCTACGGGCAACAATATCATATTAGCTCACAGTTAAAAAAAATGTTGTTAAGACCTGGTTCAAGTTTTTCATAACCTTATAAAAATGCTGAATAGCAAAATACCATTTTAAACCTTAAATTTAGAATAAAATATGCACAGTGTTATCAAGACAATGATACCAATCCCCGAAGGATTCAAATAATCGGCACGAAGCCCAAACATGATAATTAGTCCAATTCATTTCAACAATTAGGTGTTATTATTTATTACGCGGGACGGACCAAGTCACAATCCCCAATGGTGCTCTACCCCACGCCCGTTATCCGGCGTGCAAGTCACCTCGACACAGCACTAAGATGTGCAAGTCCGGGGTTTACTAACCCTGAGGACATCATTTACAAGTATTACCCACCTCGAACCGACGAAAGCTCATGCCCGCGACGCCTTAGCTCCTCGAGCCGGCATCCACGCACGTCAAAACTAGCACAAATTAGCACAAATATATCAAAATAGGCTAATGGAACGATACCCAGTCAAAACAACTCAATTTACACCGAAATTCACAAAGTTGCCAAAACCCGACTTTCGGTACGCTTCTCAAACAATTACAAAAGTTACATATTCAGAATCCTCATCTCGATACGAGTCTAGGCATATAAAATTTACCAAAATCGGACTTCATTTGCCCACTCAAATCAGTGCTTTTCTTCAATTTAGGCCTAGGGCTCAAATCCCCCTTTAATCTTCCATTTACAGGGAATTAACCAAGGATTTCATGATAAAATGATGTAATTAAGCCACAAAACATACCTCCGACGAAACCCCGATGATTTCCCAGCAATCTCCCGTCAATACTTCTCTTGGAACTCAAAAATGGAGGTTTGGGGTATGAAACCCGCGACTGGTTATGTTCTGGTTTTAACTTCACTGCCAGCCTAATTTCTTCATCGCGTTCGCGACGCCTCTCACGCGAACGCGATGCCTTATTCCAGTCCTTCATCGCGAACGCGACACACGGTCACGCGTCCGCGAAGATCATTCTCCCCAGCCCGGATTTTTCCTCTATGCAAATGCGACATACCTCACGCGTTCGCGATGCCTTATGTATTCCTTATACGCGAACACGACCTAAACCATCGCGAACGCGATGCTTCCCAGCTTCCTCTTACGCGAAAGCGGCACCACCCCTCGCGAACGCAATGACCACTGACCCCGGCCTACGCGAACGCGGAACTTGCCTTCGCGAACGCGAAGGCTTAGCCTTCTGCACAGTGATCTGCAATTTACAGCAGACTTTGCCAAGTTCAAAATGCCCGGATGATGGTCCGGATTCACCCCGAGGCCCCCGGGAACCCAACGAAAACCACCAACATACTCCAAAATACGATACGAACTTGTTCCAATCATAAAAAAACCATCCTAAACATCAAAATCACCAATTACACACGGATTTAAGCCTAAGTTTCTTCAAAATTTCCGAATTGCTCATTCCATCAAAAACCCGACCAAACGACGTCCGAATGACCTGAAAATTTGCAGGCATATCCAAAATCACCTAGCGGAGCTACTGCAACTGTCGAAATTCCATTCCGACTCCCGGATCAAAATCTCACCTACCATTCGGATTTCACCAAAATTCAACTTTAGCCAATTCAAGCCTAAAACTACACCGGGCCTCCAAATTCAATTTCGATTGCTCTCCTAAGTCATAAATGATCCCTCGAAACTAGTCGAATCATCAGAATCTGATTTCGAGCACTCTAACTCGATAGTCAACTCTAGGTTGACTTTCCATACTCAAACTTCCTTCAAACATGCTATTTGCTTCATTTTCAATTCAATTCACTCCTAACTCACCCGATAGGCTCTAACACTTATATAAAAGCATAAAACATGTAATTGCAACATGACGGGGTGGTAAATTCCCATAACGACGGGTCGGGTCGTTACATTCTCCCCAACTTAAACAATCGCTCGTCCTCGAGCGTACCCAGAGTTGTACTAGAAGCAACCCAATAGCTGAATGACCTTACCAAGCATATATTCGGGAGATCATACGTCACCCTATCTCACATAAGTCCGAAAACACCATATAGTCAAAATTTCACAGACCATCTGAACCATAAATCACATTGCACTTTCCGAAATCATATGCCAAATGCAAATCCCATGCCTATACTCGGGATACACTCGAATCCACTGCAATAACCCATATTCGCTACTCCGGGTGAGATCATATGATGTATCGACAACCCAATCACTCGAGACGATAGTCTCTAATCACAACAACTGGCCACAATAACAAAATACTAGCTGATAACCTCTTTCTTTAGATAGAGTCTGATTCCAACACCTCCATACCCTGCCCACGGCAGCTGAAGCACGCGATATACCGAACCCATCTCTCAGGTTAACCATTCGTGAATCTATTTCCCCTTTAAAAACCGATACCACAATAGGTTTCGGAGCCAAGCCTCGATTTTAACTTTCTGACCAACTAAAATCACATATGCTCGCTCTCAATAATGACTCCAACGATCATTTCGATCATAACACACCGCACCGGTGACATGACACCTCAAACACCGGCCTAAGCCGCGACGAGCACAACATAGGCTCCAATAGAAACATTTGAACACACCCGAATCATGACAGCTCAAATCATGACAACTGTCTCCAGCAAAAGAGCTGCAATTCAATTCCTCTGTGCCATCATAACATAGAACTTAAGATCGCGTCTCGCATTATAGAAATAGAGTACCCGAATCCTCCTCGAGAGGTCATAACATCACGTGGCCTTGCCACGATTCGTGATTCTATCCCAACATTATTACTCATGAAGCACCTCAAGCCACTAAGCTCAAAACGGTTAGCCACGCGTAGATCTAGGTCTTGGACCCAAGCAATCAACCTCACCCACGGTGAAACAATTAACGTATGCAATCAAATCCTGAAAGGACACAACCGATGTGCCATTCGCCGAGCGATACTCAATACGAACTTTTCCTCAGAAGCCAGGAGGTATTGTATACCGGGTAACATATAACTAACTCTATTTTTGGATTACACTATTGCTACGTGCAACCCGCTCCAATGGCATACCCGTGGCAACGTGCCACCCGATCCAGATACCATACCCGTGGCGGCGTGCCACCCAATCCAAATAACCATACCTATGGCGGCGTGCCACCCGATCCATATAAAACCCCCGCAAAAGAAATGCACATCGAGTCGAATTGCTCATTACAGTAAACATATATCAGGAATTAATCATATTCCTTCTCATACCGTTTCGGTTTATTAACAAGTTGATCTATTTACCCAATTTCCTTTCTGATTCATCTTTAATTTAATACTAGTCTTTACTGTAGCACCGCAATGCCTCAACCCATGTTACCACACAAGACTCGTACATAAAACCATACGGTCTAAGACCCATAGGCCACTGAATACTCTCTCAATTGTTTCCCATAAATACCACATTCTACAATACTTTGTTTTGAAGAACTTCCTGCGATTTGAATTTGTTATCATTACCTTTCAATACGGATACAAAGAATCTCATCATCCCCATAACATAACAAAAGTCTTGATTTCTTCTAACGAAACCACGGTCTTTAGCCACGTACACAATCTTAAGGCACCTAACTGTTGCAAGCGTAAATCTTGAACACCGCAAGGCTATTCTCGGGCGTCATTCACCCTTAACCAGTTATAATTCAACTGCCTTATTAAACAGAACCACTCGGGCCTTACTAGAACTCTGACACCGCAGAACATGATTACATACGGATACAATTAACTATCTTTCTCTAGCAACAGCCACTCAAAACCTCCTAGTATTTCTTCATATCTATGAAGCACCATAACCTTAATCAAAATTTCCCAACATACCTAGAGACAGAGCCAACACAGCACACGACAGTGCAATCAGTTAATCAATAACAACCTCCCCAACTTAGCTCGGAGTCATACATCAAAGCACTTTTAGCCACTCATAGCCTTCTTACTCAAATGATGAAACAAAGTTCTAGTTAGATTAAACTCAAGTCATTTACAAGCTTCGGCGGAGGTTCGAATCATCGGAAATATTAATTCTTTTGCAATTCTTGCATTCAATCACTCACAACAGTTACGCCCACTCTTTAGGTGACAAAAATCATTTCTAAGTCCCAAATTTTCCAAAAATTTCGGCAGAATTTCCTTTGTAAATTGGCCTATCCACCTGCCAGAGAATCATCAAACCATTCTAACAATACATCAACAACTCAACAAGATATCACAATGTATTTCAACAACATTAAATCTCAATACTATACGAATCATATTATCACAATTTATACTTGAACCTGCGCTACACTTGCTCGCATCATAACACCTATCAAATACCTTTCACCGCAATACTCATAGCACAACCAATTCAATTTTCTTGAGTCTAAACTCATACTACCACATATAGTGCACTTTACATTTCCGCTAAGAGGCAATGCACATATTTCTCACGCCCATAACTAGGGCTACATATCAAATCACAACAAGAACTGAATACCTTACAGCTCTCCCATTATCAAACTGCCAATTGCACAATAAAGATCAATACCGATCATTATCTATTGCCACCACTCACAAAATCAGCACCTCAATGCTCAAGTCATAAACAAGGTCTAGCCTCAAGTCATCCTGACTGGCCCAACATGAACTCACCGAGATTATATCTCGCCCCTCGTTCGAGGAAATCACAAGCCATAAGGCAATCACATTACCGAGCGCTCGATGCGTACACGGACGTGTGGAAGGAATTTCAAAAATTATATCTCAAGCTGAATCAAGTGCGCACGATAAGAATTTCAAGAAATGTGAAGTGTTTCATAAAGGTTCGCAGTCTCCCGAGGATAAGTACAGGCGTCCCCGTACCGATCCACAAGACTTTACCAACCGGCTCAAGACTCATGAGGCCTAGTAAACCTAGGCTCTGATACCAACTTGTCACGACCCCAAATCCGGTCGTGATGACGCCCAGCACACTGCTAGGCCAGCCTGACAAATTAACAACAATCACGGAGCCATAAGCTCACTTTATCCAATTTAAGCATACCAGAATAATTCAACAGTGATAGATACATATAAAAACCAGGGAACCAAGTCCCAACACGTGCCAACTCCCATAGACCAAAGGGTCAAGAGTCATGAGCCTCTACAGAGTATACCAAGTGTAAATAGCGAATATAACTGTACACAAGTGTGGGGTGGTCGGAACAAAAATATAGACAAACTGGAGAATTAGGTCCTGCGAACGCTGGCAGCTACCTCGACTGTCCAAAAGCACTCCCGAGCCGCAATAGAATCAACCCTGCTGTGATGTACCTGAATCTGCACACAAGGTGCAGGGAGTCGGGTGTGAGTACTTCCAACTCAGCAGTAATAAAAGTAAATAATGCCGAAGGGAAGAAAACCACGATAGGCACTATCTCATGCTACACAATACAGAACTATCTTTTTATTCCTTTCCAGCATATGTGAGTAGATTATGAAAAATCTCAATTTTTAGCTACTTTCTTTCATAATAATATACCAATACCTGGATACAATCCCAAGCAGTGCAAGTCCGCACTCAAATCAGCCCCTCGGGCTCAGCACTCCTTATCAATTTACACCAAGAGATCTGGTCAATAAGGCAACTAATGCATGTGTGCCAGTAATGTATGAGTGTTGAATGTTATGCCACGTAGTACACGTAAACCAATGTATGTATGCCATGCAATGCATATGACCGCTACGGCGTGTAGCCCGATCCAATTTGGGTACCCGTGCTCACCGTGGGGGTTCAGACTCCGGAGGGGCTCCTACAGCCCAAGCACAATATTAATATCACACCTGCTGCGGCGCGCAGCCCGATCCGTATACCACTGCGGCGTGCAGTCGGATCCATGCATGTGTATGCATATGCTCACATAAATTGTCATGTCCTAACATATGGCCCTCGGCCCCAACTAGTCCAACAAATAATCAAGAAAGCCCTACGGGCAACAATATCATATTAGCTCACAGTTAAAAAAAATGTTATTAAGACTTGGTTCAAGATTATCATAACCTTATAAAAAGGAAATTTTACCACCTATAGAATATGTTAAGACCTAATTATAACATATAAATACCTTTTCAAAATTTTACATAATATAATAACCTTTTCTATTTTTGTAGCAAAAAATCAAAATTTAATGATTTCCTATATTTAAGCCTTATTATTCTCAATCCAGTATAACTCCCCCATAATATTTTATTTTCTCATTCATCTTAATACATCTTTTCTTAAAACTTCTCAAACACACTTATTATGTATCTCTCAAATCACTCTCCTCCCCCAGTATACTCTTCTCGTCTCCACACTTCATCCGACATCCAATTTCTGCCATTGTTGAGGGTTTAACTTTCTTCATCAAATTTCTATAGAAATACCAGTATTAACAGGTATATTAAATTGTTGCAATAAATTTAACAAGATACAGCTTCATCCAAGTTCTGTTTAACTCAACTGTTAGCAGCATATGTATACACATGTATTCGAATGTATTAAATTGCATTTCAGAAAAGTTTTTAAATTCAAGTTCTGTTAAACTCAACTGTTAGCAGCATATGTATACACATGTATTTGAATGTATTAAATTGCATTTCAGAAAAGTTTTTAAATTCAAGTTCTGTAAAACTCAATTGTTGATTTGTAATGCTCTGTTTTTTCTCGTTAATTGGGTCAAAATAGAGCAGATTTCATATGGATTTCGTTTATTTAAGTTAGTTAACTAAAATAGTGGAAATCAAATTTTTTTGGATATCCTTCCGTTTTTATCTTATTCAAATTTCTCAGATTTGCGCTTACCCGTTACTATTTTCACACTAAATACATGTTAATACACTTAAATACAGTTTGGCATTTATAGCAATCCCAGTTTATGCGGTGGATCTTAATGTTGTATTATTAAATACAACTTGTTTAATACACTAAATACATTATAGAATACGGTAAAACATTCCTATATCGTGTAATATTAGAAATGGTTTCTATTTATTGCTAATTAGCTCTTTATGAATGCTCTTTATGAATGCTATTTATGAAAAATTCTCTTATAAAAATGCTGAATAGCAAAATACCATTTTAAACCTTAAATTTAGAATAAAATATGCACAGTGTTATCAAGACAATGATACCAATCCCCGAAGGATTCAAATAATCGGCACGAAGCCCAAACATGATAATTAGTCCAATTCATTTCAACAATTAGGTGTTATTATTTATTACGCGGGACGGACCAAGTCACAATCCCCAATGGTGCTCTACCCCACGCCCGTTATCCTGCGTGCAAGTCACCTCGACACAGCACTAAGATGTGCAAGTCCGGGGTTTACTAACCCTCAGGACATCATTTATAAGTATTACCCACCTCGAACCGATGAAAGCTCATGCCCGCGACGCCTTACCTCCTCGAACCGGCATCCACGCACGTCAAAACTAGCATAAATCAGCACAAATATATCAAAATAGGCTAATGGAACGATACCCAGTCAAAACAATACAATTTACACCGAAATTCACAAAGTTGCCAAAACCCGACTTTCGGTACGCTTCTCAAAAAATTACAAAAGTTACATATTCGGAATCCTCATCTCGATACGAGTCTAGGCATATAAAATTTACCAAAATCGGACTCCATTTGCCCACTCAAATCAGTGTTTTTCTTCAATTTAGGCCTAGGGCTCAAACCCCCTTTAATCTTCCATTTACAGGGAATTAACCAAGGATTTCATGATAAAATGATGTAATTAAGCCACAAAACATACCTCCGACGAAACCCCGATGATTTCCCAGCAATCTCCCATCAATACCTTCTCTTGGAACTCAAAAATGGAGGTTTGGGGTATGAAACCCGCGACTAGTTATGTTCTGGTTTTAACTTCACTGCCAACCTAATTTCTTCATCGCGTTCGCGACGCCTCTCACGCGAATGCGATGCCTTATACCAGTTCTTCATCGCGAACGCGACACACAGTCACGCGTCCGCGAAGATCATTCTCCCCAGCCCGGATTTTTCCTCTACGCGAATGCGACATACCTCACGCGTTCGCAATGCCTTATGAATTCCTTATACGCGAACGCGACCCAAACCATCGCGAACGCGATGCTTCCCAGCTTCCTCTTACGCGAACGCGGCACCACCCCTCGCGAACGCGATGACCACTGACCCCGGCCTATGCGAACGCGGAACTTGCCTTCGCGAACGCGAAGGCTTAGCCTTCTGCACAGTGATCTGCAATTTACAGCAGACTTTATCAAGTTCAAAATGCCCGGATGATGGTCCGGATTCACCCCGAGGCCCCCGGGACCCCAACGAAAACCACCAACATACTCCAAAACACGATATGAACTTGTTCCAATCATAAAAACAGCATCCTAAACATCAAAATCACCAATTACACATGGATTCAAGCCTAAGTTTCTTCAAAATTTCCGAATTGCTCATTCCATCAAAAACCCGACCAAACGACGTCCGAATGACCTGAAAATTTGCAGGCATATCCAAAATCACCTAGCGGAGCTATACTGCAACCGTCGAAATTCCATTTCGACTCCCGGATCAAAATCTCACCTACCGTTCGGATTTCACCAAAATTCAACTTTAGCCAATTCAAGCCTAAAACTACACCGGGCCTCCAAATTCAATTTCGATTGCTCTCTAAGTCATAAATGATCCCCCGAAACTAATCGAATCATCAGAATCTGATTCCGATCACTCTAACTCGATAGTCAACTCTAGGTTGACTTTCCATACTCAAACTTCCTTCAAGCATGCTATTTGCTTCATTTTCAATTCAATTCACTCCTAACTCACCCGATAGGCTCTAACACTGATATAAAAGCATAAAACATGTAATTACAACATGACAGAGTGGTACATTCCCGTAACGATGGGCCGGGTCGTTACACGGTTACGCAAATCCATTAGTATATACTCAATTATTCATTACTATCTAATTTATAGCAATTCCAAAATTTGATCGAAAAGTCTACGAAAACGCCCTCAGGGCCCCGGAAACCATAATTTTTCAAAGATAAAGACTACCCATGACCTTAGGAACTCAGATATATAATTTACTCCTAATCTCATGCTCAAATTCGTGGTGAAATCCAATTTATCAAGTTTTTCTAGGTTTTCTTCCAAAAATCCCAATTTTCCCACAATCTTCATGTCTAATTCCATGGTATAACCTCGTATTTAACTTGGAAATGAGTAGGAGTAACTTACCTTAACATAGATGATGAAATCCCTTCTTGGAGCTCTCCAGAAATCGCCCCAAGGCATGAAAATATGAGAGAAATGAACTCAAACCCCAGTTTTAAACACGCCTTCTGCCTCCAGCGATTTTCACACCTGCGGTCCCTTGACCACTTCTGCGGTTCCACAGGTGCGCATAGAACACTGCTTCTGCAATCCTCCCAAGGCTGCCCTTTTTTTCCTCTGTGATGCCCCCTCTACAGATGCGGTCCCGCTTTTACGAAAACCTGACTGCATCTGCGGTCCACTTTGAGCCGACCAAAACAACTTTTGCGACCACTTCTCCGCATATGTGGTCCCGCTTCTACGGAACCTTGACCACAAATTTGCACCTGCGTCCTAGCCACTTCTACAACATCGCATGTGCGACCCCATTTCTGGAGGTGCGGTTATGACAACAACCAGACCATTTAGCCCTTTTCAAAATTCCACTTTCAATCAGTTAACTACCCGAAATCCATCCAAGGTCCTCGGTACTTCAACCAAACCTAAAAACTAATCCCAAAATACTTTACGGACTTACTTGAGGCCTCAAATCACATCAAACAACATCAAAATTATGAACCAACCTCCAATCCAAACTTAATAAACTTTAAATTTCCAACTTCTATTTCTAATGTCTAAACCTATCAAATCACATCTAATTGACCTTAAATTTTGCACACAAGTCATATTCGACATTATGGACCTACTCCAACTTTCGGAATCAAATTCTGACCATAATGTCAAAAAGACCACCTTTGAATTTCTATCTTCAGCCAAATAGCTCCTAAATGACCTGAAGACCTCCGAATTCACTTCCTATATCGCTCCCAACTCCAGAATCACCAAACAGATCTATTCTCAAACTCGAAATCCCAAACAGACATCGATAACACTGAAATGCACTTCAAGCCAAACTTAAGAAATTTTTTCCAAAATGCTAACTTACACAATATGCGCTAAAATGCTCCCGCGTTATCCAAAACCCGAACCGGGCATACGCCCAAGTCCGAAATTATCATACGAACCTGCTGGAACCTTCAGATCCCGATTCCAAAGCCGTTTACTCAAAATTATCATCCTAGTTTATTCTTTCAACTATAAGCTTCTAAAATAAGAATTCACTTTCCAAATAAACTCTTGACTTCCCGAAATTCAATTCCGACCACGCGTACATGTCATAATACCTAAAATGAAGCTGGTCATGTCCTCTGATTGCTGAACGGGGCATTAGAACTAAAAATGACTAGTCAGATCGTTACAGATATATGAAGTTATATTTTGAATTTGAACTCATTTGGAGTAGATTTAGGCATTAAATCGTGTGTTGGATTGTTAAATTTCGAAAAATTATTATATTTCAGAACTAAACATCCAATTTTTGAAGTTTGATTGAACAGATAGAACTGTTTAGGATATGAACTTTTAAAAGTTGCATTGGAAAGGTAAAACAACTTAAGATTATATTAAAGAGATAGAAGTAAAATCCATTTTTACTAACTTGCATTGGAAAGATTTGAAGGTACCCGGGATTGACCCCCGATCTTATCGAAGTTCGGGGGTTCAATCCCGTTCCGAAGTATACCTTTCTCTCGGGCAAGTATTCGATAAGTATGGCCAGCTGACTTGGTTGCGTCGGACTCTTTAGGAATGACGAAGGTTAAGGGAGTAAGGAGATCCTCTTTTCATCTTCCATTGCGTGTTTTTCGGACTCCATAGAGGCTGGGGGTGTTATTGGTATTTAGCTGCATGCTTACCTTTTGTTCTTGATTTCTATGAGGTCAAAGTCTCTAGTATCGGCACCACTTCCTCGATTACAAACATCTCATCTGCAGCATTTTGCTCTACGTAGACTTGTTTCACTCCTTCCTCTATTGGGAACTTCATCGTTTGGTGAAGAGTTGAAGGTACTGCTCTCATGCTGTGTATCCATGGTCTCTTGAGGAGTGCGTTATACTTCATGTCACCGTTGATGACATGGAATATATTATCTTTTATGGTCCCCGCTACGTTTACTAGCAAGATAATCTCTCCCTTTGTTGTTTTGCTTGCCATGTTGAAGCCATTCAAGACCCGGGATTCAATTACAATTTGATCTTGTAGGTCGAGTTGTTCCATGACCTTTGATTTGATTATGTTTGTTGAGCTACATGGATCCACTAAAACACGTTTAGCTTGACTTTTATTAAAAATGATAGAGATTATCAGGGCGTCGTTGTAAGAATGAGATATGCCTTCTACTTCCTTGTCACAGAATGATAAGACGTCCTCGGGCACATAGCTCCGAGTCCGTTTTTCTTTTGTGATTGATACTTTAGTGAATTTGAATACTGGTCGTTAAGGGACATCGACTCCTCCAATGATCATACAGATTACATGTTATGGTTCTTCTTGCTTATTTTTCCTTGCATATCTCTGCCTGAAGTGATTCTTAGCATGATCACTTAGGAATTCTCGAAGGTTGTAAGGCCCCGTAAAATTTTTGTGCATAAAACCTAGTAGCTATAGTGTCATGGTCCGAATAATGTGTTAGGAGGTTCGGACCCTTGGTAGTGATTTAAGTTTCAAAAATGTAGATAATCAATTTTTCCAGAAAAGTGTCAATTTTGCGGTCAAGAATGCGATCGCAGATCTGCTATGCGGATCGCATTCTTGCCGCAGAGCTTACCAGAAGGTTTCCCAAAATCATGTTGAAAATGCGGTCGATATGCGATCGCATAATGAATCTGCGGTGCACTTTGCGACCACAGATCAAGAATGCGGACCGCATTTTGGTCGCATTCCTTAACAGAACTTGTGTAAATTTTGGGGCCATTTCGCGGTCACTATGCGGACCGCATGTTGATTCTGCGATCGCAGATGCGACCGCAAAATTGACCCGGCCCAGAAATTTTATAAAATTTGACCCGATCTCTTCTTTAATATAACGCCTTTCCCCTTCATTTTATCATATCATCTTACCAAAATTAGAGAGAGAAGAGAGGGGTTTTAGAGAGAGAAGTTCTTCATCTTCAAAGATTGTTCCAACCATTTAGTCCAAAGGATTCTAGGGCCAAGATTCAACTTCCCCAATCTTTACAAGGTGAAAACCCTAACTATTTTCTTTGATTTTTAGTTTTAAAATGCGTAAAGAGAGGTTTGCATATAGTAGCTTCTGAAAATAGAATTTAACACTCATGCATGATTATTGAACTTGATTTCTAGTAAAAAGAAGTGAGTAGAAGTAAGAGTCTTCAAAAATAAGGTCTGCAAGAGTAGGATATCTTGGGTAAGCATACAGTGGGAGTTTAAAAGAAGGAAACTCGATACCAGGTATGTATGGCTAATTTTGATTCTTGTGAAATCGCCTATATGTGTGAAATTTGTTTGGTTAGTGTTAATTTGACAAATTGTGTGAAATTCTTGATGTTGTTGTTGGATATTCAAGGTTGTTGTTGAAATATGAGTGATGTGGTATGGAATATGAACCGAAAGGTAAAATGAGAGTTGAATTGGGTAAATAATTGTGAATAATGGTTATGATGGCCTATATGGCACCTTGTGGAAAAGAAACGAAACACTTGAGGATTGGTTTGTTGTGGAAATAGATGAAACACTTGAATTGTGGAAGATTATTGAACATATTTGTGTGAATATTCTTGATTATGGAAACATTGTAACTTGGTTGTGATATTGGCTTGAGAAGTAATTGTGAACATGAACCAACTTGTAAGTTGCTTATTTGAAGTTGTTGTAATTTGGTGTAATACCTTATTTGATGTTTGTGATTGTTGTGTTTGAAAACTGTACGGTGGGATCGGGTTGCGCGCCGCAACATGAAGAAATAAGGTGTGGGTTGGGGTGATAAGGGTGGCCGAGGTAATAAGGGTGGTCAGGGGTAATAAGGATGGAAAGCGATCGAAATCGCTATTGAAAATTGATACAAAAATCAATGATGTGAAATTGTGAAAGGAGACAACAGGAGAGTTTGCAACCTGGGGGCACTGATTGTCCCTATGTTTGACTACTTGCAATTTATGTGGTTGATTGGTTGTTGTTCTATTTGTTGACCTTAAACGTGCTTGTGTTGAGGCTTATCTGAAATGAGTAAATGGTGGAAAACATGGATAGTTAGCTTAATTGATTTCTTGATGTAATCTATTGTCTGTCTTATCATCGTGATCTTTGTTTATCGGCTTGAGTTTACTTAGGACAAAGTTTGTCCATACATACCAGTATAATTCAAGTGTACTGACGTCCCTTTTTGCTGGGGACGCTACATTCGTGTTATGATTGTATGTGGATCAGTAGCAGGCACTTCAGCTCATCGGCAGTAGTATCCTTCTCCTTCCACTGCTCGTTTTGGTGAGCCCCTTTCTTCCTCGGGGCCCTGTGTGGTTCATGCCACTTTTGTTAGATTTCATTTTGGTTTTTGCAAGGTATAGCTGGAGCCTTGTTACCCGCAAAGTATTGTATTCCCTTTTTTGTATCTTAGAGGCTCTGTAGACATGTAAACTGTGGGACTCCAGTCTTATGTAGATATTATGTTATGTCGGGCGTTGTAAAAACTGCAAACTTGTTAATGAATCACTTGTATGGTTTTATTTGTTTATTGTGAAATCATTCATGGTTAGTAAGATATTTGGTTAATGAGAAACAATCAACACGGGGATAACACGTGGGGACGAAAGGCACCCAGGTCCGCTTGACTGGGGCTACCCGGTTAGGCGCCGGTCATGTCCCTCGATTTGGGGCGTGACAAACTTGGTATCAGAGCCTAAGGTTTTTAAAGTGTCCTAGGATGTCTCGGAGCCGTGTCTAGTAGTGCCCTTCTTATTGGTGTGTTATCGACCACATCAGATAAGTTGGGGGCTACACCGGCTCCAGAGTCCATCAGTTCTTGCGGTTGGCCCCTCCAAAATTCTCAGGTACCGATCCAGAGGCTGACCCACAGGAATTCCTTGATGAGATATACAAGACCCTCAGAGTGATGAAGGCTACAGATATAGAGGGGGTAGAGTTGGCCTCTTACAGGCCGAAGGGAGCGGCACGTTCATGGTTCGAAATGTGGGAGGATTCCCGTGAGGAGGTGAGCCCTCCGGCCAGATGGGATGAGTTCGTAGATGCATTTATGGACCACTTCTTGCCTACCGAGGTGATGGCAGCCCGTGCCACGGAGTTCGAGGTCCTCAAACAGGGCAGTATGAGTGTTTGGGAGTATCACATGGAGTTTGTAAGATTGTCCAAGTACGCTCCTCATTTAGTGTCGACCATGGATGCCCGGGTTCGACGGTTTGTTCATGGCCTTGTCCCTTTCGTAGTGAATGAGGCCGCCACAGCAGCTTTGCACTCATACATGAACTATGGTAGGATCGTGGGGTTTGCTCAGGCCACAGAGTCCAGGAAATTGAAGATTCGTGCAGAAAGAGAAAGTAGCAGCAGGGCCCGGTCAATGGGTCATTCAGGGAGATCACTTCCAGGGAGAGGGTCATCAGGGCCATCCCAGTCATATGCCCATTCCTCCGCGAGTGCACCGTCATCTATGCACAGTCATCAGCAGGGCAGTTACTCGAGATCCGGTTCAGACAGCAGGAGGTATCGTCAGTCTGGTCATCCTGGGGTAAGGTCCTAGCAGCAGGGGAGACCTACATGCCCCAAGTGTGGGAGATTTCATACAGAGACTTTCTACCTTGACATCCCGGTGTGCTTCGGATGCGGGGTGAGAGGTCACATTCAACAGGATTGCCGTGCACCCCGTTAGGGTATAGGTAGGGGATCTGCTCAGTCATCCGGTTCTTCGGCTGCTACATCATCAGCGCGTACTCCAGCATTAGTAGGGCGGACAATTTTCCTTGTTTGTATGTTTTATTGAAGTCAGGAGCCCACCTGGAGAAAAAGGGAATACATTTTAAGTTAAGCAGTGAGGAGCCACCTGGAGAACAAAAGAATACCTTTCAATGTCAGCAATTAGGAGCCTGCCTAGAAAATAGAGGCATATATTTTAAATCTCAGCAGTCAAGAATCACTCACAGGAATAGCAAAACATCTCCGATCACAATGCAAGGCAACAACGCAACAATTCCATCAAAAAACATCAAGGCAACACAAGAGCAAGTTTGAGGACATAGATAGAACCTTTCTATAATTCATAAATCATAGATTAGGCGAGGTTCTTTTTATTTTGACACAATGTAATAAAGAGGTCAATGAGTAGTAGCAGCAACAACAGTGAAATCACAGCTCCTGGTAGTTGTCACGCCCCAAATCGGGGAACATGACCGGCGCCTGACCGGGTTGCCCCAGTCAAGCGGACCTGGGTGCCTTTCATTCCCACGCGTTACCCGTGTGTTGATTGTTTCCCATTAACCAACTACCTTACTAACCATGAATGATTTCACATTAAACAAATAAAACCATACGAGTGATTCATTAACAAGTTTGCAGTTTTTACAACGCCCGACATAACATAATGTATACATAATACTGGAGTCCCACAGTTTACATGTCTATAGAGCCTCTAGGATACAAAAAAAAGAATATAATACTTGCCGGTAACAAGGCTCCGGCTATACCTTACAAAACCAAATGAAATCTAAATAAAAGTGGCATGAATCACATAGGGCCCCAAGGAAGAAAAGGGGCTCACCAAATCGGGCAGTGGAAGGAGAAGGATACTACTGCCGATGAGCTGAAGTGCCTGCTATCGATCCACCTACAATCATAACACGAATGTAGCGTCCCCGGCAAAAGGGACGTCAGTACACTTGAATTGTACTGGCATGTATGGACAAACTTTGTCCCAAGTAAACTCAAGCCATTGAATTACATCAACAATTAATTAAGCCAGCCAACCATGTTTTCACATTTTCCTCATTTCAAATAATTCTCAACACAAAGCACTTTCTACGATCAACCAATTTAACAATAACCAATCAATCACGTAAAACACAAGTAGTCAAACAAAGGGGCAATCAGTGCCCCACAGGTTGCAAACTCTCCTGTTGTCTCCTTTCACAATTTCACATTATTGATTTTTGTATCAATTTTCAATAGCGATTTCGATCGCTTTCCATCCTTATTGCCCCTGACCACCCTTATTACCTCGGCCACCCTTATCACCCCAACCCACACCTTATTTCCTCACGTTGCGGCGCGCAACACGACCCCGCCTTACAGTTTAAAACACAACAATTTCAAGAAGCAGATAAGGTACTACACACAATTTCAACAAGTTCAAATAAGCAACTTGCACATTGTTTCATGTTCTCAATTATTTTTCAAATCAATATCACAACCATGTTACAATATTTCCACAATTCAAGTGTTTCATCTCTTTCCACAATAAACAAATTCTCAAGCGTTTCGTTTGTTCTACACAAGGTGCCATATAGGCCATCATAATCATTATTCACAATTCTTTACCCATTTCGACTCTCATTAAATTTTCGGTTCATATTCTATACCACATCACTCATATTTCAACAACAACTTTCAGAATTTCACACAATTTGTCAAATTAACACTAACCAAACAAATTTCACACATATAGGCGATTTCACAAGAATCAAAATTAGCCATACATACCTGGTGATGAGTTTTCTTCCGTTAACTTCCTACTTTATGCTTACCCAAGATATCCTACTCTTGCCAACCTTATTCTTGAAGACTCTTACTTCTACTCATTTCTTTTTACTAGAAATCAAGTTCAATAATCATGCATGAGTGTAAAAATTCTATTTTCAAAAGCTATTATATGCAAACCTCTCTTTACCCAATTTAAAACTGAAAATCAAAGAAAATAGTTAGGGTTTTTACCTTGAAAAGATTGGGGAAGTTGAATCCTTGCCCTAGGATCCTTTGGAATTAAGATGGTTGGAACAATCTTTGAAGATGAAAGATTTCTCTCTCTAAAAACCCTCTCTTTTCTCTCTAATTTTGGTAAAATGATATGATAAAATGAAGAAGAAAGGTGTTATATTAAAGAAGAGATCGGGTCAAAATGTTACAAAAATCGGGGCCGGGGTCAATTATGCGGTGCACTATGCGACCGCAGAATCAACATGCGGTCCGCATAGTGACCGCAGAATTGCCCCAAATTTACACAGGTTCTGTTAAGGAATGCGGCTAGAATGCGGTCCGCATGCGTGATATGCGGTCGCAAAATGCACCGCAGATTCATTATGCGATCGCATATCGACCGCATTTTTGACATGATTTTGGGAAGCCTTCTGGAATGTTTTGCGGCAAGAATGCGGTCCGCATGTCAGGTTTACGGTCGCATTCTTGACCGCATATTTGACACTTTTCGGAAAAATTAATTCTCTACATTTTTGAAACTTAAATCACTACCAAGGGTCCGAACCGCGGCGAGCAAGCTCACCGCGAAGAATTCTACGCATTCCTAACACATTATTCGGACCATGACACCACAGCTACTAGGTTTTATGCACAAAAAGTTTACGGGGCCTTACATCCTCCCAACCACCAGACCTTCGCGAACTACACTAACCTGATTCCTTTTTAGCCAAGGATATGTAGGCAGCCCTTGAAGCACGGTTCGGTCATACAATTTTCAAAAATGCTTCACATGGAGTAGTCGAACAGGCAAAAATCGCTCATATTCGCTCACATATCTTTTCTTGAAAACTCTTCGTGTTCCCCCAGATTTGAGCACGTGATTTTTGTCCTAAATGAATTACTCCCAAAAATTCAAAAAATAATTTCTTTCATCATTTTGCAATTTTGTGCATTTTTATGGCATTTCTTGTTAATTGTTTGCATTTGTTTGTGCACTTTTATTATTGTTTAAATCATAAAAAATATAAAAATACTTGGCATTTTTTTAGGATTTAATTCCATATTTTGAGATTAAGTAGTTGTTGAAAATTGCTTGAAAATAAAGAAAATAACGAAGCTGGTCTTTTTGCATTTTTGTTTCAATTTTTCTTAATTTGTGTTTAATTAGGAATTAGGATAACTGAGAATTAGGAAATATAATTTTATTATTAATTTGGTTTTTGATTTTTAATTTAGCATTTTATAAAATCGGGAAAATAATAAAAATAAATACAAAATAAAAACAAAAAGGAATAAAAGAAAGAAGTGAAAACCATTGAAAACGCAAAATGGTGGTCTTATGCCCCAATTGGGCTATTATTCTTGCCCAAAAGGAAATTCCCCCCCCCCCCCAGGCCCAAGTCTTTTCTCGCCCGGCCTGCCCACCCACACCAAATGACACCATTTAGACCAGGTAAATCTAAGCCGTTTATTTCTCATCATCCTATGGTTGGGATTCACTCAAGGCCATTTAATAAAAATGTCTGAAATTAGTCCTTAACCCTAGACCAATATCTTCTTCCTCATACAGCTCTTGTAATGCCACCAGCACCGCTACCGGCGAATACACAACCTTCGCTGTTGACTCCCATAATCACACCTTATACCGCCTCAACATCCTCATCACAAATTCCCTATTATATCCTTTCGAATCCCATCAGAGGCCTTCGAATGATCAAATTGGTGTTGTCGCTCCGCTGCCCACGACGGCGACACCACCCAAATGGTTCCAAATTTACACCACTGAATGTCCTCAACTCCCTCAACCAAAATCCATAACCATTTCCCCTCAAATATCAGTTGAATGCTTTGAATTTCAAATTGAATTTTTCCGGTCGAACTCTAATCTCCAAAAATCCTCTCAAATTCATGGTATATAACCCCCTCGCCTCCCTCACGATGTTTCAACCATTGATGATGTCCTAATGCCACTAGAAGTCACTCAAACTTTGGGATTGAAAGACAGCCGAGTGTCAAGTTTTAACAGTGAGTATTTTGGCCAGTTTTGGTTTCTATTTTTGTCTCTTGCTTTCATGCAGGTGAAATCAATTCTTGATTATATTTTCTGAGTAATTGGTAACTTGATCCTGTTTCAATTTTCGGAATTAGTTTAATGTGTTAGGTTGATTTTGTTTAGTTCTGGTAGTTTATTTGATCCTAATTTTTTCTACTTCCTCAATGTAGTTGATTCTTAGTCCAGTTGGTGCTAATTTGTTAACTAGTTTTTTATTTCTGGTAATCTTGTTTTAATTAAATCTCAGTGTAATTAGTTGTCTTAATTAGGTGAATTGGGTTATAGTTGATAGTTTAATTTGGTTCTTAATTCTGTGGTTATCAATTCTGATTTGATTAGTTTGTCCTTGGGTAGTTAGTGTGGTCGTTAATATTGAGTTTGTTTAGTAGATTTAATAAGAGATAAAATTAGGATTGTTCTTCTGTAATTAGCAAATCAGAGTTTAGGGAACTGTCTGGTTATAGTTGTAATTCTATTTTGAGTGCAGGGGTAGTCTAGGTATTTGGGATGGGGTAGAACATGGTAGAATATTCCGGGATCTTCTAGTGTAGGACTTCAATAATATTTTAGTAACTTAGGGTACCTACTTGAGGAATACGTCAATAAGTAAGAGAGCTGAACTAAATAAAACCGAGGGACTAAAAATCTGTATATGAAATGACCTTTACCTCATTCACAAGTTTAGAAGCCTAAAAACTCCCCCCGAAAATATCTTTCAAACTCCAGATCTGAAATTCAAATTTCAGATCACAAACTTCTTTTAGACCTTAGCTCTCTTAAAAAAAAATCAAAAAATAATAGAAAATTGCCAGAAATCAAATAAACTACTGTTCCATATATACTTTAGATGAATTTCAACCTTTAGCCATTGGTTTACAATTTTTAGTTCAATTCTGATTGGTTGAAGCTTTGGAGATCTATTAGGATTGATTTCGAGTGGATTTTTGGTTTCAATTGTGTTATTTTGGAGTCATATTGGTGTTATACCTCTACTACATATCCCTGAGTTTTTGGATGTTATTTTGCTGCTTTCCTGCTTATGTTTGCACCTATTATTGTTCTGATGCGGCTGACCATTTTCCTTTTCCTTGTCCTGCCTTAATTCAGCGGTTCTTCGAATGCAAGTATTGTATGAAGAACTTAATCCACTAGTATATCTGGATGGTTAAATAAATGATGAATTGCTCTTGGCGACTTTATATCTAGCTTGTTTCTGTACACATCAATTTACATGTTTGTTTACGGCCTCATTTGTTTTTTTTAAGATTAAGACGTCTGAATCTGAATACACATCTGAATATCAAGATGTGTATTAAGATTAAGACATCTGAATCTGAATACACATCTGAATATATTAAGATGTGTATTAACATCTGAATAGGAATAATTAAGACTGTTTGATTTTTAACATCTGAATGTATAAAAATTTTCTATACTTGAAAATTAATAAACATAAAATTCGAATGAAATACTAACGAATCTAATATTCTATCAATAAAATATATAATTTTTTATAATATGATAGTTGTTGTGGTGATGACTAACAGGTGAATGCCAACTAGAGGTTGTGGTTAGTGGTAGTTTTGGTTGATGATAGTGGTTTATGCTAGTAGCTAGTAGTGATTGGTAGGGGTGGAGATTATGATTGAGGATGGTGGTGGTAGGTGGTGGTAGTAGTTGTGATTGAGGAAGGTGATGGATGGGTGGTGGTAAGTTGTAATGATAGGCAGTGTCGATTGTGGTTATTGATGGTGATGATGTGGTCAGTTGTGGTAGTTGAGGCAGATGAATGTTGATTGTGGATGAGAATGATGGTGGTCAGAGTGGTGGGGATTGTCGATAATGGAGGCTATGATTGAGGATGACAGGTGGTGGTGGTGGTGGTGGTGGTGGTTAGGGGGTGGCGGCGGGGGTGGTTGAGTATGATGATGATGGTGGCATGGTGGTAGTTGATAATGATTGACGGTGGCAGCAGTTAATAATAAAAAATGTGATAGCATCTTAGTGAAATTAAGTCTCAGTTATAGATCTTAATCATACAGACATATTCAGACCCATTAAGTGGTTGTGAAGAAAAAAAACAAACACACTTAATGATTAAGCTCTAAATAATTAAGATTCAGAGTTTAAAAACAAACGCACTTAATATCTAAGATCTGAATGATTTAGATTCAGACCTCCATTAAGTGCAAACAAACGAGGCCTACATGATGTTAACTGAGTATAGATAGATATTAGTTGTACATGATGTTAGATCATAGGTTAGCATTTGATGTTCATCTATGTCATTAAAATTGGACTGTGTCGGACTGATTGGAGACCATTAGACGTATGATTGCTCGTCTATTAGTAGCCTTAGGACGAAATAACCTCTTGTTTTAATTTGATTGTGGTGTAAGAGAATATTATGAGTTGAAAACTGATTCTGAAACCATTAGAATGTTAGTATTAGTGTTAGTAGATTCAGCCTTGTTTTCGTATTTAATAAAAATCAAATTGATTGCAAGTTATTAATTAGGAATTGGATTTGAAATGGACCACATGTTCCTACTGATGTAAGATTAAATGCTTTTGATTTAAGTGATATTAAATGGCTTAATTATTCATGTACAGGTTAAGGTCATATACGAAGATTCATGTTACTTGCTGATTAAACTTAATTTGGTTTTATGTTTTAGAGTATAAATTCAATATGTTATGGTTGATTTTTTGAGTTGGCCAGTCATACGGTAGTTAAGGTCAAGGTCATTGATTAGAACCAATATTTGGAATTTAAATGTGGACTTGAACTTGAGGCCCATTTTCCTTGATTACTTTCAATAGCAATTAATAATTTTAATAAGTTAAGCCCTTTTAGAGAAACAAATAAAAATAGAAAAATCATAGTTACTTTAGGACTTGCCATTTAAAATAAAAATGAGATGAGCCTCGCTGCACAAAATATATAAATTACGGTTCCCTCATTAACCACTTATATCAAATATTTAGAATTTGGACTGGCGATTTAGTGAATTTTACCGTCTCCCGCAAAGATAATAACACGCAAGCCACTTTAGGCGCATTTTTAATAATTTTACCTTCTTAAGTACGGGTGTGCATTTCATGTGATCCAAATCCAAATCCCAAAATATTGATAAGAATGTGTCGAGGATCAGAGTGCATTTCATGTGATGTGATCCAAGAACGTGTTCTTAAACGATGTTCACTTTCTTTAAAATGTAATAAAGCGGTAAATACTTCTAAAATTGCACTATAGGTTTAACATGTATTAAAATTAGATTTTAGTCAAATATAGCAGTTGGGCGACCATACTAGAACCAGGGAAATCGAGAGTGCCTAACCATTTCTCCCGTGTTAACAGAATTCTTTACCCGGATTTCTGGTTCGCGACTGTTAAAAAGAGTCAAACCCTTTCCTCAATTTGGGATTCCAACCGGTGACTTGGGACACCATAAATCTCCCAAGTGGCATTAATAAATGAATCCTACTTCGATTGTCCTTTAATTGGAAAAACTCCTTTTATTATACCCTTCACGGGGTGTCACAGCAGAAAAAGGATGTGTGACAACAGGTAAACACCTTTAACAAATAATCAAGGATTTTCAAAGGTCACTCTTCATTATCTTATCAATTTATATCAAGCCACAAAGGGAAAATTTCACGTTTAAAATTCTCAAGCGACAAATAACATGCGTAAATCACACCAAGGCGATGGCCCGATCCAACAGAAATGTAAACTGTGCACTGCCGAGGGTCGAACGGACCGAACCATAGAGGCATCTATTAACCCACTCGCAAATCTCTCCATGCGACGCGATCAACATAAAATAAACAATCACCCGGCTCACAAATCATCCATGCGACGCAGGTACACGTAAAATACACAATCAGCCTACTCGTGAATCATCCATGCGATGCAGGTACACATAATATACATGCTCAAATAGCCAATTAGAAATTTATCGGGGAATAATTATCCAAATAAAACCAATTCTCCTTTAACAATTTCTTATAAGAAATAAAGTTTAATCTTTTTAGTTATTCACTTACTAATTCAAGATGATTTAAGCATTCAAGATATCGATAGGTTCATAAATAATTCAAGTATAACATGCTTTTGGGTCCTAACTATCCGGATAATAGCATAATAGTAGATACGCACAGACTCTCTTCACCTCGTGCGTACGTAGCCCTCGGAAATAGGAGCACATAATCAATTATTTCTCCTATGGGGATAATTCCCTCTTACAAGATTAGAAATGAGACTCACCTCGCTCTGAATATCCATAACCGGCATTCCACGCCCTTCCGAAGACTCTAATTGATGCACCACGCTCCAAAACTAGCTAACGGTTTGTCACGACCCCAAATCCGGTCGTGATGGCGCCCAACACACTGCTAGGCCAGCCTGACCAATTAGAAACAATCACGGAGCCATAAGCTCACTTTATCCAATTTAAGCATAACAGAATAATTCAACAGTGATAGATACATATTAAAAACATGGAACCAAGTCCCAACACGTGCCAACTCCCATAGACCGAAGAGTCAAGAGTCATGAGCCTCTACAGAGTATACAAAGTTTAAATAGCGAATATAACTGTACACAAGTGTGGGGTGGTCAGAACAAAAATATAGACAAATTGGAGAATCAGGTCCTGCGAACGCTGGCAGCTACCTCGACTGTCCAAAAGCACTCCCGAGCCGCAATAGAATCCGCTCCACTGTGATGTACCTGGATCTGCACACAAGGTGCAGGGAGTCGGGTGTGAGTACTTCCTACTCAACAGTAATAAAAGTAAATAATACTGAAGGGAAGAAAACCACGATAGGCACTATCTCATGCTACACAATACGGAACTATCTTTTTATTCCTTTCCAGCATATGTGAGTAGATTATGAAAAATCTCAATTTTTAGCTACTTTCTTTCATAATAATATACCAATACCTGGATACAATCCCAAGCAGTGCAAGTCCGCACTCAAATCAGCCCCTCGGGCTCAGCACTCCTTATCAATTTACACCAGGAGATCTGGTCAATAAGGCAACTAATGCATGTGTGCCAGTAATGTATGAGTGTTGAATGTTATGCCACGTAGTACACGTAAACCAATGTATGTATGCCATGCAATGCATATGACCGCTACGGCGTGTAGCCCGATCCAATTTGGGTACCCGTGCTCACTCTGGGGGTTCAGACTCCGGAGGGGCTCCTACAGCCCAAGCACAATATTAATATCACACCTGCTGCGACGCGCAGCCCGATCCGTATACCACTGCGGCGTGCAGTCCAATCCATGCATGTGTATGCATATGCTCACATAAATTGTCATGCCCTAACATATGGCCCTCGACCCCAACCAGTCTAACAAATAATCAAGAAAGCCCTACGGGCAACAATATCATATTAGCTCACAGTTAAAAAAAATGTTGTTAAGACCTGGTTCAAGTTTTTCATAACCTTATAAAAATGCTGAATAGCAAAATACCATTTTAAACCTTAAATTTAGAATAAAATATGCACAGTGTTATCAAGACAATGATACCAATCCCCGAAGGATTCAAATAATCGGCACGAAGCCCAAACATGATAATTAGTCCAATTCATTTCAACAATTAGGTGTTATTATTTATTACGCGGGACGGACCAAGTCACAATCCCCAATGGTGCTCTACCCCACGCCCGTTATCCGGTGTGCAAGGCACCTCGACACAGCACTAAGATGTGCAAGTCCGTGGTTTACTAACCCTGAGGACATCATTTACAAGTATTACCCACCTCGAACCGACGAAAGCTCATGCCCGCGACGCCTTAGCTCCTCGAACCGGCATCCACGCACGTCAAAACTAGCACAAATTAGCACAAATATATCAAAATAGGCTAATGGAACGATACCCAGTCAAAACAACTCAATTTACACCGAAATTTACAAAGTTGCCAAAACCCGACTTTTGGTACGCTTCTCAAAAAATTACAAAAGTTACATATTCAGAATCCTCATCTTGATACGAGTCTAGGCATATAAAATTTACCAAAATCGGACTTCATTTGCCCACTCAAATCAGTGCTTTTCTTCAATTTAGGCCTAGGGCTCAAATCCCCCTTTAATCTTCCATTTACAGGGAATTAACCAAGGATTTCATGATAAAATGATGTAATTAAGCCACAAAACATACCTCCGACGAAACCCCGATGATTTCCCAGCAATCTCCCGTCAATACTTCTCTTGGAACTCAAAAATGGAGGTTTGGGGTATGAAACCCGCGACTGGTTATGTTCTGGTTTTAACTTCACTGCCAGCCTAATTTCTTCATCGCGTTCGCGACGCCTCTCACGCGAACGCGATGCCTTATTCCAGTTCTTCATCGCGAACGCGACACACAGTCACGCGTCCGCGAAGATCATTCTCCCTAGCCCGGATTTTTCCTCTACGCAAATGCGACATACCTCACGCGTTCGCGATGCCTTATGTATTCCTTATACGCGAACGCGACCTAAACCATCGCGAACGCGATGCTTCCCAGCTTCCTCTTACGCGAACGCGGTACCACCCCTCGCGAATGCGATGACCACTGACCCCGGCCTACGCGAACGCGGAACTTGCCTTCGCGAACGCGAAGGCTTAGCCTTCTGCACAGTGATCTGCAATTTACAGCAGACTTTGCCAAGTTCAAAATGCCCGGATGATGGTCCGGATTCACCCCGAGGCCCCCGGGACGCCAACGAAAACCACCAACATACTCCAAAATACGATACGAACTTGTTCCAATCATAAAAACACCATCCTAAACATCAAAATCACCAATTACACACGGATTTAAGCCTAAGTTTCTTCAAAATTTCCGAATTGCTCATTCCATCAAAAACCCGACCAAACGACGTCCGAATGACCTGAAAATTTGCAGGCATATCCAAAATCACCTAGCGGAGCTACTGCAACTGTCGAAATTCCATTCCGACTCCCGGATCAAAATCTCACCTACCATTCGGATTTCACCAAAATTCAACTTTAGCCAATTCAAGCCTAAAACTACACCGGGCCTCCAAATTCAATTTCGATTGCTCTCCTAAGTCATAAATGATCCCCCGAAACTAGTCGAATCATCAGAATCTGATTTCGAGCACTCTAACTCGATAGTCAACTCTAGGTTGACTTTCCATACTCAAACTTCCTTCAAACATGCTATTTGCTTCATTTTCAATTCAATTCACTCCTAACTCACCCGATAGGCTCTAACACTTATATAAAAGCATAAAACATGTAATTGCAACATGACGGGGTGGTAAATTCCCATAACGACGGGTCGGGTCGTTACATTCTCCCCAACTTAAACAATCGCTCGTCCTCGAGCGTACCCAGAGTTGTACTAGAAGCAACCCAATAGTTGAATGACCTTACCAAGCATATATTCGGGAGATTATACGTCACCCTATCTCACATAAGTCCGAAAACACCATATAGTCAAAATTTCACAAACCATCTGAACCATAAATCACATTGCACTTTCCGAAATCATATGCCAAATGCAAATCCCATGCCTATACTCAGGATACACTCGAGTCCACTGCAATAACCCATATTCACTACTCCGGGTGAGATCATATGATGTATCGACAACCCCATCACTCGAGATGATAGTCTCTAATCACAACAACTGGCCACAATAACCAAATACTAGCTGATAACCTCTTTCATTAGATAGAGTCTGATTCCAACACCTCCATACCCTGCCCACGGCAGCTGAAGCACGCGATATACCGAACACATCTCTCAGGTTAACCATTCGTGAATCTATTTCCCCTTTAAAAACTGATACCACAATAGGTTTCGGAGCCAAGCCTCGATTTTACCTTTCTGACCAACTGAAATCACATATGCTCGCTCTCAATAATGATTCCAACGATCATTTCGATCATAACACACCGCACTGGTGACATGACACCTCAAACACCGGCCTAAGCCGCGACGAGCACAACATAGGCTCCAATAGAAACATTTGAACACACCCGAATCATGACAGCTCAAATCATGACAACTGTCTCCAGCAAAAGAGCTGCAATTCAATTCCTCTGTGCCATCATAACATAGAACTTAAGATCGCGTCTCGCATTATAGAAATAGAGTACCCGAATCCTCCTCGAGAGGTCATAACATCACGTGGCCTTGCCACGATTCGTGATTCTATCCCAACATTATTACTCATGAAGCACCTCAAGCCACTAAGCTCAAAACGGTTAGCCACGCGTAGATCTAGGTCTTGGACCCAAGCAATCAACCTCACCCACGGTGAAACAATTAACGTATGCAATCAAATCCTGAATGGACACAACCGATGTGTGATTCGCCGAGCGATACTCAATACGAACTTTTCCTCAGAAGCCAGGAGGTATTGTATACCAGGTAACATATAACTAACTCTATTTTTGCATTACACTGTTGCTGCGTGCAACCCGCTCCAATGGCATACCCGTGGCAGCGTGCCACCCGATCCAGATACCATACCCGTGGCGGCGTGCCACCCGATCCAAATAACCATACCTATGGCGGCGTGCCACCCGATCCATATAAAACCCCCGCAAAAGAAATGCACATCGAGTCGAATTGCTCATTACAGTAAACATATATCAGGAATTAATCATATTCCTTCTCATACCGTTTCGGTTTATTAACAAGTTGATCCATTTACCCAATTTCCTTTCTGATTCATCTTTAATTTAATACTAGTCTTTACTGTAGCACCGCAATGCCTCAACCCATGTTACCACACAAGACTCGTACATAAAACCATACGGTCTAAGACCCATAGGCCACTGAATACTCTCTCAATTGTTTCCCATAAATACCACATTCTACAATACTTTGTTTTGAAGAACTTCCTGCGATTTGAATTTGTTATCATTACCTTTCAATACGGATACAAAGAATCTCATCATCCCCATAACATAACAAAAGTCTTGATTTCTTCTAACGAAACCACGGTCTTTAGCCACGTATACAATCTTAAGGCACCTAACTTGTTGCAAGCGTAAATCTTGAACACCGCAAGGCTATTCTCGGGCGTCATTCACCCTTAACCAGTTATAATTCAACCGCCTTATTAAACAGAACCACTCGGGCCTTAATAGAACTCTGACACCGCAGAACATGATTACATACGGATACAATTAACTATCTTTATTTTCTATAAATCAAACATTCTGTATTTCTTCATATCTATGAAGCACCATAACCTTTATCAAAATTTCCCAACATACCTAGAGACAGAGCCAACACAACACACGACAGTGCAATCGGTTAATCAATAACAACCTCCCCAACTTAGCTCGGAGTCATACATCAAAGCACTTTTAGCCACTCATAGCCTTCTTACTCAAATGATGAAACAAAGTTCTAGTTAGATTAAACTCAAGTCATTTACAAGCTTCGGCGGAGGTTCGAATCATCGGAAATATTAATTCTTTTGCAATTCTTGCATTCAATCACTCACAACAGTTACGCCCACTCTTTAGGTGACAAAAATCATTTCTAAGTCCCAAATTTTCCAAAAATTTCGGCAGAATTTCCTTTGTAAATTGGCCTATCCACCTGCCAGAGAATCATCAAACCATTCTAACAATACATCAACAACTCAACAAGATATCACAATGTATTTCAACAACATTAAATCTCAATACTATACGAATCATATTATCACAATTTATACTTGAACCTGCGCTACACTTGCTCGCATCATAACACCTATCAAATACCTTTCACCGCAATACTCATAGCACAACCAATTCAATTTTCTTGAGTCTAAACTCATACTACCACATATAGTGCACTTTACATTTCCGCTAAGAGGCAATGCACATATTTCTCACGCCCATAACTAGGGCTACATATCAAATCACAACAAGAACTGAATACCTTACAGCTCTCCCATTATCAAACTGCCAATTGCACAATAAAGATCAATACCGATCGTATGAACTTCATAATACCGACTCGCGAAATTAGTACCTTAGTCCTCAAGCCATAGACAAAGATCTGGCCTCAAGTCCTCCCGACTGGCCCAACATGAATTCACAGAGATTATATCTCGCCCCTCGATCGGGGAATCACAAGCCCTCAAGGCAATTATATTGCTGAGCGCTCAATGCGTACACAGACGTGTGGAAGGAATTTCAAAAATTATATCTCAAGCTGAATCAAGTGCGCACGATAAGAATTTCAAGAAATGTGAAGTGTTTCATAAAGGTTCGCAGTCTCCCGAGGATAAGTACAGGCGTCCCCGTACCGATCCACAAGACTTTACCAACCTTGTTTTACCCTCTCTCCTTAAGTTTGTCGAGTCATAATGTCACGACCCCAAATCCGGTCGTGATGGCGCCCAACACACTGCTAGGCCAGCCTGACAAATTAACAACAATCACGGAGCCATAAGCTCACTTTATCCAATTTAAGCATACCAGAATAATTCAACAGTGATAGATACATATAAATAACAGGGAACCAAGTCCCAACACGTGCCAACTCCCATAGACCAAAGGGTCAAGAGTCATGAGCCTCTACAGAGTATACAAAATGTAAATAGCGAATATAACTGTACACAAGTGTGGGGTGGTCAGAACAAAAATATAGACAAACTGGAGAATCAGGTCCTGCGAACGCTGGCAGCTACCTCGACTGTCCAAAAGCACTCCCGAGCCGCAATAGAATCAACCCTGCTGTGATGTACCTGAATCTGCACACAAGGTGCAGGGAGTCGGGTGTGAGTACTTCCAACTCAGCAGTAATAAAAGTAAATAATGCCGAAGGGAAGAAAACCACGATAGGCACTATCTCATGCTACACAATACAGAACTATCTTTTTATTCCTTTCCAGCATATGTGAGTAGATTATGAAAAATCTCAATTTTTAGCTACTTTCTTTCATAATAATATACCAATACCTGGATACAATCCCAAGCAGTGCAAGTCCGCACTCAAATCAGCCCCTCGGGCTCAGCACTCTTATCAATTTACACCAAGAGATCTGGTCAATAAGGCAACTAATGCATGTGTGCCAGTAATGTATGAGTGCTAAATGTTATGCCACGTAGTACACGTAAACCAATGTATGTATGCCATGCAATGCATATGACCGCTACGGCGTGTAGCCCGATCCAATTTGGGTACCCGTGCTCACCGTGGGGGTTCAGACTCCGGAGGGGCTCCTACAGCCCAAGCACAATATTAATATCACACCTGCTGCGCGGCGCGCAGCCCGATCCGTATACCACTGCGGCGTGCAGTCGGATCCATGCATGTGTATGCATATGCTCACATAAATTGTCATGTCCTAACATATGGCCCTCGGCCCCAACTAGTCCAACAAATAATCAAGAAAGCCCTACGGGCAACAATATCATATTAGCTCACAGTTAAAAAAAATGTTATTAAGACTTGGTTCAAGATTTTCATAACCTTATAAAAAGGAAATTTTACCACCTATAGAATATGTTAAGACCTAATTATAACATATAAATACCTTTTCAAAATTTTACATAATATAATAACCTGTTCTATTTTTGTAGCAAAAAATCAAAATTTAATGATTTCCTATATTTAAGCCTTATTATTCTCAATCCAGTATAACTCCCTCAAAATATTTTATTTTCTCTTTCATCTTAATACATCTTTTCTTAAAACTTCTCAAACACACTTATTCTGTATCTCTCAAATCACTCTCCTCCCCCAGTATACTCTTCTCGTCTCCACACTTCATCCGACATCCAATTTCTGCCATTGTTGAGGGTTTAACTTTCTTCATCAAATTTCTATAGAAATACGAGTATTAACAGGTATATTAAATTGTTGCAATAAATTTAACAAGATACAACTTCATCCAAGTTCTGTTTAACTCAACTGTTAGCAGCATATGTATACACATGTATTCGAATGTATTAAATTGCATTTCATAAAAGTTTTTAAATTCAAGTTCTGTTAAACTCAACTGTTAGCAGCATATGTATACACATGTATTTGAATGTATTAAATTGCATTTCAGAAAAGTTTTTAAATTCAAGTTCTGTAAAACTCAATTGTTGATTTGTAATGCTCTGTTTTTTCTCGTTAATTGGGTCAAAATAGAGCAGATTTCATATGGATTTCGTTTATTTAAGTTAGTTAACTAAAATAGTGGAAATCAAATTTTTTTGGATATCCTTCCGTTTTTATCTTATTCAAATTTCTCAGATTTGCGCTTACCCGTTACTATTTTCACACTAAATACATGTTAATACACTTAAATACAGTTTGGCATTTATAGCAATCCCAGTTTATGCGGTGGATCTTAATGTTGTATTATTAAATACAACTTGTTTAATACACTAAATACATTATAGAATACGGTAAAACATTCCTATATCGTGTAATATTAGAAATGGTTTCTATTTATTGCTAATTAGCTCTTTATGAATGCTATTTATGAAAAATTCTCTTATAAAAATGCTGAATAGTAAAATACCATTTTAAACCTTAAATTTAGAATAAAATATGCACAGTGTTATCAAGACAATGATACCAATCCCCGAAGGATTCAAATAATCGGCACGAAGCCCAAACATGATAATTAGTCCAATTCATTTCAACAATTAGGTGTTATTATTTATTACGCGGGACGGACCAAGTCACAATCCCCAATGGTGCTCTACCCCACGCCCGTTATCCTACGTGCAAGTCACGTCGACACAGCACTAAGATGTGCAAGTCCGGGGTTTACTAACCCTCAGGACATCATTTATAAGTATTACCCACCTCGAACCGATGAAAGCTCATGCCCGCGACGCCTTACCTCCTTGAACCGGCATCCACGCACGTCAAAACTAGCATAAATCAGCACAAATATATCAAAATAGGCTAATGGAACGATACCCAGTCAAAACAATTCAATTTACACCGAAATTCACAAAGTTGCCAAAACCCGACTTTCGGTACGCTTCTCAAAAAATTACAAAAGTTACATATTCGGAATCCTCATCTCGATACGAGTCTAGGCATATAAAATTTACCAAAATCGGACTCCATTTGCCCACTCAAATCAGTGTTTTTCTTCAATTTAGGCCTAGGGCTCAAACCCCCTTTTAATCTTCCATTTACAGGGAATTAACCAAGGATTTCATGATAAAATGATGTAATTAAGCCACAAAACATACCTCCGACGAAACCCCGATGATTTCCCAGCAATCTCCCATCAATACCTTCTCTTGGAACTCAAAAATGGAGGTTTGGGGTATGAAACCCGCGACTAGTTATGTTCTGGTTTTAACTTCACTGCCAACCTAATTTCTTCATCGCGTTCGCGACGCCTCTCACGCGAATGCGATGCCTTATACCAGTTCTTCATCGCGAACGCGACACACAGTCACGCGTCCGCGAAGATCATTCTCCCCAGCCCGGATTTTTCCTCTACGCGAATGCGACATACCTCACGCGTTCGCGATGCCTTATGAATTCCTTATACGCGAACGCGACCCAAACCATCGCCAACGCGATGCTTCCCAGCTTCCTCTTACGCGAACGCGGCACCACCCCTCGCGAACGCGATGACCACTGACCCCGGCCTACGCGAACGCGGAACTTGCCCTCGCGAACGCGAAGGCTTAGCCTTCTGCACAGTGATCTGCAATTTACAGCAGACTTTGCCAAGTTCAAAATGCCCGGATGATGGTCCGGATTCACCCCGAGGCCCCCGGGACCCCAACGAAAACCACCAACATACTCCAAAACACGATATGAACTTGTTCCAATCATAAAAACAGCATCCTAAACATCAAAATCACCAATTACACATGGATTCAAGCCTAAGTTTCTTCAAAATTTCCGAATTGCTCATTCCATCAAAAACCCGACCAAACGACGTCCGAATGACCTGAAAATTTGCAGGCATATCCAAAATCACCTAGCGGAGCTACTGCAACCATCGAAATTCCATTTCGACTCCCGGATCAAAATCTCACCTACCGTTCGGATTTCACCAAAATTCAACTTTAGCCAATTCAAGCCTAAAACTACACCGGGCCTCCAAATTCAATTTTGATTGCTCTCCTAAGTCATAAATGATCCCCCGAAACTAATCGAATCATCAGAATCTGATTCCGATCACTCCAACTCGATAGTCAACTCTAGGTTGACTTTCCATACTCAAACTTCCTTCAAGCATGCTATTTGCTTCATTTTCAATTCAATTCACTCCTAACTCACCCGATAGGCTCTAACACTGATATAAAAGCATAAAACATGTAATTACAACATGATGGAGTGGTACATTCCCGTAACGACGGGCCGGGTCGTTACACGGTTACGCAAATCCATTAGTATATACTCAATTATTCATTACTATCTAATTTATAGCAATTCCAAAATTTGATCGAAAAGTCTACGAAAACGCACTCAAGGCCCCGGAAACCATAATTTTTCAAAGATAAAGACTACCCATGACCTTAGGAACTCAGATATATAATTTACTCCTAATTTCATGCTCAAATTCGTGGTGAAATCCAATTTATCAAGTTTTTCTAGGTTTTCTTCCAAAAATCCCAATTTTCCCACAATCTTCATGTCTAATTCCATGGTATAACCTCGTATTTAACTTGGAAATGAGTAGGAGTAACTTACCTTAACATAGATGATGAAATCCCTTCTTGGAGCTCTCCAGAAATCGCCCCACGGCATGAAAATATGAGAGAAATGAACTCAAACCCCAGTTTTAAACACGCCTTCTGCCTCCAGCGATTTTCACACCTGCGGTCCCTTGACCACTTCTGCGGTTCCACAGGTGCGCATAGAACACTGCTTCTGCAATCCTCCCAAGGCTGCCCTTTTTTGCCTCTCTGATGCCCCCTCTACAGATGCGGTCCCGCTTTTACGAAAACCTGACTGCATCTGCGGTCCACTTTGAGCCGACCAAAACAACTTCTGCGACCACTTCTCCGCAGATGTGGTCCCGCTTCTACGGAACCTTGACCACAAATTTGCACCTGCGTCCTAGCCACTTCTATAACATCGCATGTGCGGCCCCATTTCTGGAGGTGCGGTTATGACAACAACCAGACCATTTAGCCCTCTTCAAAATTCCACTTTCAATCAGTTAACTACCCGAAATCCATCCAAGGTCCTCGGTACTTCAACCAAACCTAAAAACTAATCCCAAAATACTTTACGGACTTACTTGAGGCCTCAAATCACATCAAACAACATCAAAATTATGAACCAACCTCCAATCCAAACTTAATAAACTTTAAATTTCCAACTTCTATTTCTAATGTCTAAACCTATCAAATCACATCTAATTGACCTTAAATTTTGCACACAAGTCATATTCGACATTATGGACCTACTCCAACTTTCGGAATCAAATTCTGACCATAATGTCAAAAAGACCACCTTTGAATTTCTATCTTCAGCCAAATAGCTCCTAAATGACCTGAAGACCTCCGAATTCACTTCCTATATCGCTCCCAACTCCAGAATCACCAAACAGATCTATTCTCAAACTCGAAATCCCAAACAGACATCGATAACACTGAAATGCACTTCAAGCCAAACTTAAGAAATTTTTTCCAAAATGCTAACTTACACAATATGCGCTAAAATGCTCCCGCGTTATCCAAAACCCGAACCGGGCATATGCCCAAGTCCGAAATTATCATACGAACCTGCTGGAACCTTCAGATCCCGATTCCAAAGCCGTTTACTCAAAATTATCATCCTAGTTTATTCTTTCAACTATAAGCTTCTAAAATAAGAATTCACTTTCCAAATAAACTCTGGACTTCCCGAAATTCAATTCCGACCACGCGTACATGTCATAATACCTAAAATGAAGCTGGTCATGTCCTCTGATTGCTGAACGGGGCATTAGAACTAAAAATGACTGGTCAGATCGTTACAGATATATGAAGTTATATTTTGAATTTGAACTCATTTGGAGTAGATTTAGGCATTAAATCGTGTGTTGGATTGTTAAATTTCGAAAAATTATTATATTTCAGAACTAAACATCCAATTTTTGAAGTTTGATTGAACAGATAGAACTGTTTAGGATATGAACTTTTAAAAGTTGCATTGGAAAGGTAAAACAACTTAAGATTATATTAAAGAGATAGAAGTAAAATCCATTTTTACTAACTTGCATTGGAAAGATTTGAAGGTACCCGGGATTGACCCCCGATCTTATCGAAGTTCGGGGGTTCAATCCCGTTCCGAAGTATACCTTTCTCTCGGGCAAGTATTCGATAAGTATGGCCAGCTGACTTGGTTGCGTCGGACTCTTTAGGAATGACGAAGGTTAAGGGAGTAAGGAGATCCTCTTTTCATCTTCCATTGCGTGTTTTTCGGACTCCATAGAGGCTGGGGGTGTTATTGGTATTTAGCTGCATGCTTACCTTTTGTTCTTGATTTCTATGAGGTCAAAGTCTCTGGTATCGGCACCACTTCCTCGATTACAAACATCTCATTTGCAGCATTTTGCTCTACGTAGACTTGTTTCACTCCTTCCTCTATTGGGAACTTCATCGTTTGGTGAAGAGTTGAAGGTACTGCTCTCATGCTGTGTATCCATGGTCTCTTGAGGAGTGCGTTATACTTCATGTCACCGTTGATGACATGGAATATATTATCTTTTATGGTCCCCGCTACGTTTTCTAGCAAGATAATCTCTCCCTTTGTTGTTTTGCTTGCCATGTTGAAGCCATTCAAGACCCGGGATTCAATTACAATTTGATCTTGTAGGTCGAGTTGTTCCATGACCTTTGATTTGATTATGTTTGTTGAGCTACATGGATCCACTAAAACACGTTTAGCATGACTTTTATTAAAAATGATAGAGATTATCAGGGCGTCGTTGTAAGAATGAGATATGCCTTCTACTTCCTTGTCACAGAATGATAAGACGTCCTCGGGCACATAGCTCCGAGTCCGTTTTTCGTTTGTGATTGATACTTTAGTGAATTTGAATACTGGTCGTTAAGGGACATCGACTCCTCCAATGATCATACAGATTACATGTTATGGTTCTTCTTGCTTATTTTTCCTTGCATATCTCTGCCTGAAGTGATTCTTAGCATGATCACTTAGGAATTCTCGAAGGTTGTAAGGCCCCGTAAAATTTTTGTGCATAAAACCTAGTAGCTATAGTGTCATGGTCCGAATAATGTGTTAGGAGGTTCGGACCCTTGGTAGTGATTTAAGTTTCAAAAATGTAGATAATCAATTTTTCCAGAAAAGTGTCAATTTTGCGGTCAAGAATGCGATCGCAGATCTACTATGCGGACCGCATTCTTGCCGCAGAGCTTACCAGAAGGTTTCCCAAAATCATGTTGAAAATGCGGTCGATATGCGATCGCATAATGAATCTGCGGTGTACTTTGCGACCACAGATCAAGAATGCGGACCGCATTTTGGTCGCATTCCTTAACAGAACTTGTGTAAATTTTGGGGCCATTTCGCGGTCACTATGCGGACCGCATGTTGATTCTGCGATCGCAGATGCGACCGCAAAATTGACCCGGCCCAGAAATTTTATAAAATTTGACCCGATCTCTTCTTTAATATAATGCCTTTCCCCTTCATTTTATCATATCATCTTACCAAAATTAGAGAGAGAAGAGAGGGGTTTTAGAGAGAGAAGTTCTTCATCTTCAAAGATTGTTCCAACCATTTAGTCCAAAGGATTCTAGGGCCAAGATTCAACTTCCCCAATCTTTACAAGGTGAAAACCCTAACTATTTTCTTTGATTTTTAGTTTTAAAATGCGTAAAGAGAGGTTTGCATATAATAGCTTCTGAAAATAGAATTTAACACTCATGCATGATTATTGAACTTGATTTCTAGTAAAAAGAAGTGAGTAGAAGTAAGAGTCTTCAAAAATAAGGTCTGCAAGAGTAGGATATCTTGGGTAAGCATACAGTGGGAGTTTAAAAGAAGGAAACTCGATACCAGGTATGTATGGCTAATTTTGATTCTTGTGAAATCGCCTATATGTGTGAAATTTGTTTGGTTAGTGTTAATTTGACAAATTGTGTGAAATTCTTGATGTTGTTGTTGGATATTCAAGGTTGTTGTTGAAATATGAGTGATGTGGTATGGAATATGAACCGAAAGGTAAAATGAGAGTTGAATTGGGTAAAGAATTGTGAATAATGGTTATGATGGCCTATATGGCACCTTGTGGAAAAGAAACGAAACACTTGAGGATTGGTTTGTTGTGGAAATAGATGAAACACTTGAATTGTGGAAGATTATTGAACATATTTGTGTGAATATTCTTGATTATGGAAACATTGTAACTTGGTTGTGATATTAGCTTGAGAAGTAATTGTGAACATGAACCAACTTGTAAGTTGCTTATTTGAAGTTGTTGTAATTTGGTGTAATACCTTATTTGATGTTTGTGATTGTTGTGTTTGAAAACTGTACGGTGGGATCGGGTTGCGCGCCGCAACATGAAGAAATAAGGTGTGGGTTGGGGTGATAAGGGTGGCCGAGGTAATAAGGGTGGTCGGGGGTAATAAGGATGGAAAGCGATCGAAATCGCTATTGAAAATTGATACAAAAATCAATGATGTGAAATTGTGAAAGGAGACAGCAGGAGAGTTTGCAACTTGGGGGGCACTGATTGCCCCTATGTTTGACTACTTGCAATTTATGTGGTTGATTGGTTGTTGTTCTATTTGTTGAACTTAAACGTGCTTGTGTTGAGGCTTATCTGAAATGAGTAAATGGTGGAAAACATGGATAGTTAGCTTAATTGATTTCTTGATGTAATCTATTGTCTGGCTTAATTAATTGTTGATGTAATTCAATGGCGTGAGTTTACTTGGGACAAAGTTTGTCCATACATGCTAGTACAATTCAAGTGTACCGACGTCCCTTTTGCTGGGGACGCTACATTCGTGTTATGATTGTAGGTGCATCAGTAGCAGGCACTTCAGCTCATCGGCAGTAGTATCCTTCTCCTTCCACTGCTCGTTTTGGTGAGCCCCTTTCTTCCTCGGGGCCCTGTGTGGTTCATGCCACTTTTGTTAGATTTCATTTTGGTTTTTGCAAGGTATAGCCGGAGCCTTGTTACCCGCAAAGTATTGTATTCCCTTTTTGTATCCTAGAGGCTCTGTAGACATGTAAACTGTGGGACTCCAGTCTTATGTATATATTATGTTATGTCGGGCGTTGTAAAAACTGCAAACTTGTTAATGAATCACTCGTATGGTTTTATTTGTTTATTGTGAAATCATTCATGGTTAGTAAGATATTTGGTTAATGAGAAACAATCAACACGGGGGTAACACGTGGGGACGAAAGGCACCCTGGTCCGCTTGACTGGGGCTACCCGGTTAGGCGCCGGTCATGTCCCTCGATTTGGGGCGTGACAAACGTGGTATCAGAGCCTATGGTTTTTAAAGTGTCCTAGGATGTCTCGGAGCCGTGTCTAGTAGTGCCCTTCTTATTGGTGTGTTATCGACCACATCAGATAAGTTGGGGGCTACACCGGCTCCAGAGTCCATCAGTTCTTGCGGTTGGCCCCTCCAAAATTCTCAGGTACCGTTCCAGAGGCTGACCCACAGGATTTCCTTGATGAGATATACAAGACCCTCAGAGTGATGAAGGCTACAGATATAGAGGGGGTAGAGTTGGCCTCTTACAGGCTGAAGGGAGCGGCACGTTCATGGTTCGAGATGTGGGAGGATTCCCGTGAGGAGGTGAGCCCTCCGGCCAGATGGGATGAGTTCGTAGATGCATTTATGGACCACTTCTTGCCTACCGAGGTGATGGAAGCCCATGCCACGGAGTTCGAGGTCCTCAAACAGGGCAGTATGAGTGTTTGGGAGTATCACATGGAGTTTGTAAGATTGTCCAAGTACGCTCCTCATTTAGTGTCGACCATGGATGCCCGGGTTTGACGGTTTGTTCATGGCCTTGTCCCTTTCGTAGTGAATGAGGCCGCCACAGCAGCTTTGCACTCATACATGAACTATGGTAGGATCGTGGGGTTTGCTCAGGCCACAGAGTCCAGGAAATTGAAGATTCGTGCAGAAAGAGAAAGTAGCAGCAGGGCCCGGTCAATGGGTCATTCAGGGAGATCACTTCCAGGGAGAGGGTCATCAGGGCCATCCCAGTCATATGCCCATTCCTCCGCGAGTGCACCGTCATCTATGCACAGTCATCAGCAGGGCAGTTACTCGAGACCCGGTTCAGACAGCAGGAGGTCTCGTCAGTCTGGTCATCCTGGGGTGAGGTCCTAGCAGCAGGGGAGACCTACATGCCCCAAGTGTGGGAGATTTCATACAGAGACTTTCTACCTTGACATCCCGGTGTGCTTCGGATGCGGGGTGAGAGGTCACATTCAGCGGGATTGCCGTGCACCCCGTTAGGGTATAGGTAGGGGATCTGCTCAGTCATCCGGTTCTTCGGTTGCTACATCATCAGCGCGTACTCCAGCATTAGTAGGGCGTGGTGCAGCTAGGGGTGGAGCTCATGGTAGGGGTGGACCTAGCCGATTCTATGCATTGAGTGGCCGCCAAAATGCCGAGGCTTCTCCAGATGTTGTTACAGGTATCCTGTCTGTTCAGACTATTGATTGCTATGCCCTTATTGATCCGGGATCCTCCTTGTCTTATGTTACTCCATTCATTGCTTCTAGTTTTGGGATAGAACCCGAACTGCTTCATGAGCCGTTCTCTGTGTCGACTCCGGTTGGTGATTCTATTACAGCCTCACGAGTCTATAGAAATTGTGTTGTCACGGTGAGTGGTCGTGATACCACTGCCGATCTTATTGAGCTTGGGATGGTTGATTTTGATGCAATTATGGGGATGGATTGGCTCTATTCATGCTTTTCCAAGCTTGACTGTCGGACGAGAGTTATGAGGCTCGAGTTCCCTAACGAGCCAAGTTATTGAATGGAGAGGAAATGGTGTAGTGCCAAGGGGTAGGTTTATTTCCTACCTTAAGGCTTCGAAGATGATTAAGAAGGGGTGTATCTATCACCTGGTTCGGGTGACGGACACCACCTCAGAGGTGCCTACCCTCGAGTCCGTGCCAATTGTGAATAAATTTCCTGAAGTGTTTCCGGATGAGCTTCCAGGCATTCCGCCGGATAGGGAGATTGATTTTTGGATCGACATATTGCCAGATACTCAGCCAATATCCATTCCACCATACAGAATGGTGCCAGCAGAGTTAAGGGAGTTAAATGAGCAACTGAGGGATTTATTAGAGAAATGGTTCATACGACCGAGTGTGTCGCCGTGGGGTGCTCCGGTTCTTTTTGTCAGAAAGAAGGATGGGTCACTTCGAATGTGTATTGATTATCGGCAGCTCAACAAAGTCACTATCAAGAATAAATATCCTTTACCTCGAGTGGATGATCTGTTTGACCAATTGCAGGGAGCGAAGTTCTTCTCAAAGATTGATTTACGGTCTGGGTACCACCAGTTGAAAATCAGGGAGCAGGATATTCCTAAGACCGCTTTCAGAACTCGTTATGGTCACTTCGAGTTTTTGGTCATGTCTTTTGGGCTAACCAATGCCTCGGCAGCTTTCATGGACCTTATGAATCGGGTATTCAAGCCATTCCTAGATTTCTTTGTGATTGTATTCATTAACGACATCCTCATCTACTCTCGGAGCAGGGAAGATCATGCCATTCACCTCAGAGCAGCATTGCAGACCCTTCTTCACCATCAATTGTATGCCAAGTTCTCAAAATGTGAGTTTTGGTTGGAGTCCGTAGCCTTTCTAGGGCATGTTATTTCCAGTGAGGGAATTCAGGTGGATCCTCAGAAGATTGCGGCAGTGAAAGATTGGCCTAGACCCACGACCCCGATAGAGATTCGTAGCTTCTTGGGTTTGGCAGGGTACTATCGGAGGTTTGTAGAGGGATTCTCAACCCTCGCTTCCCCATTGACAAAGCTGACGCAGAAGGCAGTTAAGTTCCAGTAGTCCGATGCATGTGAGAAAAGTTTCCAAGAATTGAAGTCAAGATTGACCTCGGCACCAGTATTGGCCTTACCAGAAGGCACAGAGGGATTTGTAGTTTATTGTGATGCCTCTAGAGTCGGTTTAGGATGTGTATTGATGCAGCACGGAAAGGTTATAGCTTATGCTTCCAAGCAACTCAAGAACCATGAGAAGAATTATCCGACGCATGATTTGGAGCTTGCAGCTGTTGTGTTTGCCTTGAAAATATGGCGACACTATCTTTATGGGGTTCATGTAGATGTGTTTTCAGACCACAAGAGCCTCCAGTATTTGTTTAAGCAGAAAGAGCTGAATCTGAGACAACAGCGGTGGTTAGAATTGCTCAAGGACTATGATTTGAACATATTGTACCATGCAGGGAAGGAAAATGTGGTAGCCGATGCTCTTAGTTGAAAATCCATGGGTAGTTTGGCTCATTTAGGTGTGGATCAGAGAGCCCTAGCTCGGGAGGTTTACTAATTAGCCAGTTTGGGGGTTCGTATCTCAGCGTCTGACGAGGGGAATGTTTTGGTGCATAATGGAGCTAAATCATCATTGGTTGCGGAAATCAAGGAAAAACAATTCATGGATCCAGCATTGGTTCGGGTGAAGGAAGAAGTTATGAATAACAAGACCTCAGCATTTGTACTCAACAACGAGGATGGTGTATTGCGGTGCCAAGGTAGACTATGTGTTCCGGGCGTGAACGAGCTTCGGGAGAGGGTAATAGCAGAGGCTCATATTTCCAGGTATTCGGTACACCCAGGTTCCACAAAAATATATCATGATCTCAAGGAGATTTATTGGTGGAACGATATGAAAAGGGATGTGGCAAGCTTTGTAACTAGATGCCCGAACTGCCAGCAAGTGAAGGCCGAGCATCAACGACCCGGTGGATTAACTCATCTTATAGAAATACCAAGGTGGAAATGGGAGATGATCAATATGGATTTCGTGGTGGGGTTACCTCGCACCCAGCGTAAGTTCGATTCAATATGGGTGATAGTGGATCGACTCACCAAATCAGCCCACTTCCTGCCTATCAAGTCCACCGATACTGCGGAGCAATATGCAAGGTTGTACATCAAGAAGATAGTAAGGCTTCATGGCACTCCACTTTCTATTATCTCGGATCGCGGGGCTCAGTTCACAGCTAACTTTTGGAAGAAGTTTCAGCAAGGTTTGGGAACTCAGGTGAATCTCAGCACAGCTTTCCATCCACAGACCGACGGTCAGGCCGAGCGGACCATTCGGACGCTTGAAGATATGTTGCGGGCTTGTGTCTTAGATTTTAAAGGTAATTGGGATGAACACTTGCCACCTGATAGAATTTGCTTACAATAACAGCTATCATGCTAGCATTCAGATGGCCCCGTTTGAGGCATTGTACGGGAGAAGATGTAGGTCGCCAATCGGGTGGTTTGAGGTAGGTGAAGCGGAATTGCTAGGGCCGGATATGGTGTACGAAACTATGGAAAAGGTCAAGGTTATTCAGGAGAGAATGAAAACAGCACAGAGTCGTCAAAAATCCTATGCGGACGTTCGCCGAAGGGATTTGGAGTTTCAAGTCGATGATTGGGTGTTCTTGAGGGTATCTCCTATGAAGGGAGTCATGCGATTTGGAAAGAAAGGGAAATTGAGTCCTAGGTATGTCGGGCCATATCGGATTGTTCAAAGGATTGGTCAAGTTGCTTATAGGCTAGAGTTGCCTCCCGAGATGTCATCAGTGCACCCGGTATTCCATGTGTCCATGTTGAAGAAAGTGATTGGAGATCCATCCACCATCATGCCAGTCGAAGCAATAGAGGTTAATGAAGATTTGTCATATGAAGAAGTTCCAGTTGCCATTCTTGATAGGCAAGTCCGTAAGTAGAGAAATAAGGAAGTTGCCTCTGTTAAAGTATTGTGGCGAAGTCAACAAGTTGAGGAGGCCACATGGGAAGCAGAAAAAGAGATGAAGGAAAAGTACCCCCATTTGTTTGATCAAGCCTAGAAGAAATTAGGTGACCCTTCTACTCCTAGTAACCGTCATCTTGTCCAAGTTGTTTCTCTCTTAGTATTAGTAAAGTCTCCTTCGTTTTGTAATGAGATAAATGTGTTGTTGCCTTGGGTCACTTGAACCTTTCTTGATAAATGAAAGCCTTATAAAAGATTCATGTGTTAAATAAGCAACTAATAGTAAGTGTAGATTGATAATGGTTTGTTGAGTGTACATGGTGTGTTAAAATGGCTAAATAAGGTAAGAATTCATTGAAGTGACTAGTTTATGTGCAATTGTAACACTGTGATAGAATATGTGCATTTGTTGAGGTAAGAAAGTGTATACCAGTTGTGAAAAGTGTTGTATTTGTGTATTGTTGTTTGGTAATGTGTTTCAGGGGCCCTCTGACAGGTGGATATGTCCATAATACAAAGGAAACTTTGGCGAATTTTTTAGTTAGTCAAAATTTTGATAGTTGCATATCATGTCTTTCAAAACCAACTCATTTATTTCAAAATCCTCATTCGAGGACGAATGATCTTAAGGGGGGAGGATGTAAGGCCCCGTAAAATTTTTGTGCATAAAACCTAGTAGCTATAGTGTCATGGTCCGAATAATGTGTTAGGAGGTTCGGACCCTTGGTAGTGATTTAAGTTTCAAAAATATAGAGAATTAATTTTTCCAGAAAATGTCAATTTTGCGGTCAAGAATGCGACCGCAGATCTGCTATGCGGACCGCATTCTTGCCGCAGAGCTTACCAGAAGGTTCCCCAAAATCATGTTGAAAATGCGGTCGATATGCGATCGCATAATGAATCTGCGGTGCACTTTGCGACCACAGATCAAGAATGCGGACCGCATTTTGGTCGCATTCCTTAACAGAACTTGTGTAAATTTTGGGGCCATTCCGTGGTCATTATGCGGACCGCATGTTGATTCTGCGATCGCAGATGCGACCGCAGAATTGACCCGGCCCAGAAATTTTATAAAATTTGACCCGATCTCTTCTTTAATATAACGCCTTTCCCCTTCATTTTATCATATCATCTTACCAAAATTAGAGAGAGAAGAGAGGGGTTTTAAAGAGAGAAGTTCTTCATCTTCAAAGATTGTTCCAACCATTTAGTCCAAAGGATTCTAGGGCCAATATTCAACTTCCCCAATCTTTACAAGGTAAAAACCCTAACTATTTTCTTTGATTTTTAGTTTTAAAATGGGTAAAGAGAGGTTTGCATATAATAGCTTCTGAAAATAGAATTTAACACTCATGCATGATTATTGAACTTGATTTCTAGTAAAAAGAAGTGAGTAGAAGTAAGAGTCTTCAAAAATAAGGTCTGCAAGAGTAGGATATCTTGGGTAAGCATACAGTGGGAGTTTAAAAGAAGGAAACTCGATACCAGGTATGTATGGTTAATTTTGATTCTTGTGAAATCGCCTATATGTGTGAAATTTGTTTGGTTAGTGTTAATTTGACAAATTGTGTGAAATTCTTGATATTGTTGTTGGATATTCAAGGTTGTTGTTGAAATATGAGTGATGTGGTATGGAATATGAACCAAAAGGTAAAATGAGAGTTGAATTGGGTAAAAAATTGTGAATAATGGTTATGATGGCCTATATGGCACCTTGTGGAAAAGAAACGAAACACTTGAGGATTGGTTTGTTGTGGAAATAGATGAAACACTTGAATTGTGGAAGATTATTGAACATATTTGTGTGAATATTCTTGATTATGGAAACATTGTAACTTGGTTGTGATATTGGCTTGAGAAGTAATTGTGAACATGAACCAACTTGTAAGTTGCTTATTTGAAGTTGTTGTAATTTGGTGTAATACCTTATTTGTTGTTTGTGATTGTTGTGTTTGAAAACTATACGGTGGGATCGGGTTGCACGCCGCAACATGAAGAAATAAGGTGTGGGTTGGGGTGATAAGGGTGGCCGAGGTAATAAGGGTGGTCAGGGGCAATAAGGATGGAAAGCGATCGAAATCGCTATTGAAAATTGATACAAAAATCAATGATGTGAAATTGTGAAAGGAGACAAGAGGAGAGTTTGCAACCCGGGGGGCACGATTGCCCCTATGTTTGACTACTTGCAATTTATATGGTTGATTGGTTGTTGTTCTATTTGTTGACCTTAAATGTGCTTGTGTTGAGGCTTATCTGAAATGAGTAAATGGTGGAAAACATGGATAGTTAGCTTAATTGATTTCTTGATGTAATCTATTGTCTGTCTTGTCACCGTGATCCTTGTTTATCGGCTTGAGTTTACTTGGGACAAAGTTTGTCCATACATACCAGTACAATTCAAGTGTACTGACGTCCCTTTTGCCGGGGACGCTACATTCGTGTTATGATTGTAGGTGGATCGGTAGCAGGCACTTCAGCTCATCGGCAGTAGTATCCTTCTCCTTCCACTGCCCGTTTTGGTGAGCCCCTTTCTTCCTTGGGGCTCTGTGTGGTTCATGCCACTTTTGTTAGATTTCATTTTGGTTTTTGCAAGGTATAGCCGGAGCCTTGTTACCGGCAAAGTATTGTATTCCCTTTTTGTATCCTAGAGGATCTGTAGACATGTAAACTGTGGGACTCCAGTCTTATGTAGATATTATGTGATGTCGGGCATTGTAAAAACTGCAAACTTGTTAATGAATCACTCGTATGGTTTTATTTGTTTATTGTGAAATCATTCATGGTTAGTAAGATATTTGGTTAATGAGAAACAATCAACACAGGGGTAACACGTGGGGACGAAAGGCACCCAGGTCCGCTTGACTGGGGCTACCCGATCAGGCGCCGGTCATGTCCCTCGATTTGGGGCGTGACAAAGGTGGTCCTCGTTGAACAACTGAGTCACTTCTTCCCTTAGTTTCCTGCAATCTTCTATTCTATAACCATGTGTGCCATGATACTTGTACATCAAGTTCGGGTTCCTTTGAGTTGGGTTGGTCTGTATAAGCTTGAGCCACCTGGTGTCTTTGATTTTTCCAATAGCCGACACAATCTGTAATACATCTATGCTGAAGTTGTACTTTGATATTTGAGGGGCCTCGGCGGGGTCGTTATGCCTATCAGACCCGCTTTACTCATGAGTCCCCGAAAACTTTTGCCTTGATCATACCTCCGATAGTTCCGAGGAGCATTACGACATGGACCGTTGTTTTTCTAATCAACGTGTAAGTGATACCATTCTTTATTAAATCTTGATCTTCGGTCTGTGTCCCTCGGGGGTTTGGCTGCGAATCTATTGGGATGAACTGAAACCGAGGGGGCTCCTATCTTGTCATCCCCGACCCTGATTTTTGATTGATTACGGTTGTGTACATATGACCACGTCGCAGCTAGATATTCGATCAATTTCTGCTTTAATTGTTGAGATACAATCGAGCACCTTTCAGTCAAACCCTACATAAGAGCTTGTACTGCCCAGTCATCGGAGACTGGTGGTAGTTCCATTCTTTCCATCTAAAACCTAGACACGAACTCCCTTAACATCTCGTCATTCCTTTGTTTTATTTTGAAGATGTCTGATTTTCTCTTGGCCACCTTTATGGCCCCGACGTGTGCTTTTACAAAGGCATCTACTACCATAGCAAACGAGTCAATAGAGTTAGAAACTAAGTTGTGATACCAGATCATATCTCATTTAGCTCATTTTGACAATGTTTCTCCAAAGTTTTTCAGCAAGACTGGTTCGAATGGGTTTTTTATGAATTTTTGGGCATCTAATCCTTTCAAAACTGGAGGTGCCCCCGGTATCCGGTTTACATGGGAGTCATAAGTCTCCACCTACTTATCACTGTCTTTAATTCTTTTCTACGGACTCGATTCTCTGTGTGAGCTCTTCGAGCATCTTCATAATCATGGGGTCAGTCCCCGAGCCGCTATTATCTGGTCTTTCTAGCACTGGTTCAGTACGTCAAGAGTTTACCAATTTGACAAATTATTCTAACTTTGAAGTTGAGCGATGGTGATTTGCTGAGCTTGCAACATCTCGAATATCACCTGGAGGTTGACTCCCCCATCTCCTGTTCCTGTTGTTCATTGGTCCCCTAGTCGGACTTCCTTGCGTACACTCCCTTCGGGGTTGCGCCTCAGTTGGTGTTTATAGCAATGTGTGAACAAACATCAACTGGTTCAATATTTGGCACTTCCCTAGAGTTTATCGGTGGTATACCAACTCCTACATTGTTATTTTCGCTAAGACCGTCGTTGTCATGAACATGTACATTTTGTGAGCTAGACATGTTTCAACATGAGATTCAAAAAATTCTTGACAAGAAAAGGTGTAAAAATAATGTGTGTAATGAGAATCAATAAAGAAACAATCAATATTATCTTTAGCCCAACGGTAGGCATTAAACTGTTTACCTAAAAAATATGAGTAACAATTTAATTTAATTTGTGGTTTTAAAGATATGTGATGTAGTTCAATACCAATTAATAATCATGATATATGAAGTAAAGGCTAAAAATTATGTGAATCAAACCAATGTAACTCAGCAACAGTGACCTCGAGGCAGGTTTTGAACAATAAGAACAATCAAGCAATAAAAGTAAAGTAAGAGTAGTACAGCTAAGAGCTAAAGGACAATTCTGATGAACAATAGGCAAAAAGTAGAGAGTATATTCTTTGCTCAATGATTAGATGAATCTTAAAAATGATTAGGGTCCTCTTTATATAATAGGGAAACCCTAAATAAGGTGTATTTATATTTACAGTAAGGAATATTCTTGGTACAACTGTCTAACCGCCTAGTACGGAATCGTACGATCCTATTTTAGGATTTGCGCCATGATTTTAGGAACGTGGCATGAATCTAGCTCATTCTGTTGTAAATCCATAACGATACTATTCCGGGATCGAGCATACTCATCCTTGGTACTCATCGTACTCCTATCTCTCGAGCATTGCACTCTGTCTTCAAGCTCGAATCAGGTCCACCGAGCTCGAACTCGACTTCACCCGAACATGGGCTTAGGATGGACCCTCGAGCCTATAAATCGGAGGCATATGATTTTGATCGTATACAGTTTTTTAGGAGCATGTTCCCTAAAAATAAAAAAAGACATATTGATAGGGGAATGTGCTATTCATTTGTAAGGAACATATTAAAGATTCGACTCTCACTTGCTAAGATACAAACATCATCTTTTCACTTAGATTCTTGTCTATACTTTTTCATCAGATCCGAGAATAGCTCGACTATTTAAGGATTTGTCAATCATTCATCATTGCCAAGTTGAACAATCCACTTATTCCTCCCTTTCTTGGGTCACCCATTCCCTCTATTTACTTAAATATCATTTATTGATGTTGTTTATCATTAAATGCTATTACATCTAGTTTCAAGAGTATTTATTATATGCTATCGCTATTATTCGACCGGATCTACATAATATCTATAGCTTCTTTAAAAACTCCGCCTAAACATATCATTGTTAACTAAGATTAATCATTTATTTTATAAATTTAATTATTTGAACCAAAATATATATTTTTGATCAAACATTAGGTGGAACAAAATTTAAGCGTGAAGTTTTATTTCTCGGAATGTGTATTAGCCCCGAGTCTATTTTTGCACAAATGCCTAAACCTTGACAAAATTTAAACAGTGCCTCAATTGAACTTAATTTGTGCAAAACTCCCGCAACCTTGGCATTTGCAATTCCAATACCGAGAAGAAGCTGTCGAGGAGAAGTAGTTAATCTTTGGGGAGATAGCTCTGGAGCTCAACGCCGGTATGAATAATCATCACTAGGATTTTTGCAATTGTAGATGCAAACTTTTTAAATTCGAATTACCTCTTATTATCAGGTGTTCTGATCTCATCAATTTCACATTTATTGCTTGTGATTTGTGCTTTTAGTTTATCTTTATTTAATTGCTTTTTATTTGTTCCGTAAACCCCAAACCTAGATTTTTAATATCACATTCTCTTTGCTGTTAACTGTATTGTGTGTCCAACTTTAATTCGTATTGTTCATTCTTCTTGAAACATATACTATTATACTATTATTTGAAGTTAAAAAGAGTATACCTGCATTCAGTATTCTTGATTTATGCTTGATTTTAGTTTGGTTGTAGCAATAAAAGTTGCATCTTTTGGTTATTTTGTTGTCCACGTGAAACATTTAATTAATCCCGGCATTCTCGTTGCTGCTACTGTATTGAGTCCAACTTTAGCTGGTATTGTTCATTATCGCGAAAGATATATAATTTTCTGAAGTTAAAAAGTGTATGCCTGCTGCGTTCAGTATTCTTGGTTTATGGTTGATTTTAGGTTAGTTATAGCAATAAAGGTTGCATCTTTGTTATTTTGTCACCCACGTTGAAAGATTTAATTAATCTTGATTTCTTCTTGTAACATATTTTAGTATCGCATTCTCGTTTGTGTTCACTGTATTATGTCTAGCTCTAACATGGATTGTTCATTCTTCTTGAAAGTTGAAATATATAATTATTTGAAGTTAAAAGAAAGTGTATATCTACATTCAATATTCTTGATGTATGCTTTATTTTAGGTTGGTTGTAGCAACAAAGGTTGCATTTTTGGTTATTTTGTTGTCCATGTTGAAAGATTTAGTTAATCTTGACGGGTTTGCTTGTTGAGGTTTTCATCTTACTTTTTTAGGATGCAAAAGAGAAGATGTTGAAGTTCTTGTCAAAGGTGAAGATCCAGTTCAATGCCCTAGACCCACGCACAGCTTCATGTATGGAGTTTTTGGCTCAGTGTAATGCCCCTAAAGCAAAGGAATCTAACCCAAGCTGCCAGGTACAGGTCAAGCGTCGCACGGATGACCAACCACCCGAAATCACTGTCACCTTCGTCAATGGAGTCGAGCAAACCTATGACGCCACTTCTACACCCGCACAGAATATCCGTACCATGATTCTTGAGAAGGGTCAGTATCTTGAGACTGAACAGATGTTTCGTGAAGCTGGTGAGAAGTGGCCCGTTATTATTCCTGATGAAGAGCTCCAACAACCATTTCTTGGTATAAAGGTGCTAGCTTTCCCTTTTCCATTATTGCTATGTGATTTTCGTTTTGATGTGGTCGAGGCAAATCGTTGAACATATTGTGTGCATAGCTTTTACACCTGCTTATGTTTATTTTATGCGTAAAAACATCTGATCTTTTTCTGTTTTTTTAGAGAATTTATTGTTTTGTTTTATATATGATTTTGAAGGGGATGCGAGAGTTTATATGTGAGATCCTCCAGTTGCTTGTCAAAACTGGATGAAAAAGCGAAACTTTTTGTAGTATTAGAGGTGTTGCAACAGCACTTCTTGGAGAGCTGAAAGTATGTTTATCATGTGGGAAGCAATCAACTATCATTAATAAAGGGGGCCTAAGGAGATGCAACCAAGGTTTTCACCTTTGTTAGGCAGTGGAGGCCAGGCATATTTTTATATTTTCCCCCTAATATGGTGGCAGGCCATTAGTTGGCATGTGTTTTCCCAAGATATTACCTTAGATATATCAAAATCGCATTAATCAGTTACTCCAGCTAGATCAGTGGAATCTAGACGATGGCCAAAGTTGTGACTATAAGTGCAATAAAGGGGTTTTTATGTCACCCTTATTACTTTTTACAGGTAATTAGTGGGTTTAAGGAGCTTTGTGGATTAAAACCAGACCCTTGGAAAAATTATGTTAAAATAAATGTATAAGAGACTTTGAGCTTTCTGTTCTTAAGCTGATCACTTAATAAGAGCAAGAATTGATTTGTTGGTAGTTGTACTGTATTTTGTTGCCATCAAAAGAGTTACTCTTGTTGGGATGCTTCAAGATCAATTGCTAGTTACTAGTCTAGGAAGGCGAGTACCCTAAAGCTCCTGTCAGAACAGCTAAATGCTTGATACAGAGTGTCAAATAATGAGCAAGACATGATCGCAGGGCTGAAGTGTGATGCCAAAAGTATGTAAGCTGTGACATCTTGTCTGGATATGGATGGTGAGATGAGGACGGGGTTCCAAGCTTTATGAGTTATTAGGCACGTGTACTAAAAAAGTTGTCAAAGAGCTTGACTGAGTCTAAAGACCCTAAATGTGAAGTTTTAAAAGTACGTAACATCACATGTGTGTTCAAACAATGTAAAACAGCTGATTCAGACTCGGCTATGTTTGAAGAGTTTCGCACTTAGCTGAATGTCAGAGTATAACTTGTGTAAGAAAATTGAGTCATTGGCTGAGCATGCTGCAAGACATTGCTTACTGAAAGACAGCACATCCATTAAGTTGGTCGTGAGTCTGGGAGCACTTCCTTCTTCATAATAGAATGGAACTCTCTATTATGTCCATATAGTGGTTGATTAGGCTTAGTTGCCTGTGGTCTTTTTCAGAGAAGACAAAAAGAAGGCCAAGTTACCCGAGGACAAGACTTCTGAAAGGAAAAGGCAATAGGAAGTGTTAGTTGGGAAGAGATCTGTACTTTTAGATGTTGAAACCTATGAAGCACGGACGCCAAATTTTAATTCACTCAGTCAATCAATGCTTTTAGGACCTGAACATGACTTAAAAGTTAAAACTAGTCTAATGTGTGTCTATTTTCCTGTATTTCTGAGTTTTTGGTCACGTTATCAGAGATATGAATCATAAAACATTCTCTCGTTTTTTAAAAATGATTCAGCTTTTTAAAAAATTATGTCTAGCACATAATATTCTGCTCCCCAAAAATTCTAAATTATTCTTTGTTGTAAAGAGTTGTTCCATATCGGACTCTTTCCTATTCGAGAGAGATAGAAAAAGACCGGTTCTGAAAATTAAGAGAAAATTGTTGAGTCTTTTCGCTAGCTAATTGTGTCAACAACGAGTATATCTATCAGAAAATTTGTTATTTGTAATGATTTATATTGTTATGGTTATGGTTCTAACTTTATTTTATTTTCAAATTTTCAGCCAAAGAAGGCAGAAGAGAAGAAGCAATGACCACAACTACTCACACTTAGCTTGTTGGGGGCAATTTCTCAGCATTAGATCAACTACATGATATTACAGAGTTGTAATTCAGATAGATGGATCTTCAAATAGGGGCAAAGCTATCTATCTTTTCTTGTTTGATGTTGACAAGAATATTAGATTTGTACTAGATCATAAACATGCTGTCCATTCTATTGTGAGACTTCGAAATGTCTTTCCCATTTTGTCATCCCAAAAGAATAATATTTCCTTCTTAAAGATTTGATTTCATGTTGGAATTGACTCTGCTTATACTGTATCCATAACCATGGTATGGATATTCAAGGGCCCTCTTTAAGTTTACCAGATAGTCAAGTTTAGTAGCTCGGTTGTGTGAGAAAATAAAGTAAAGTGATTTTTTGGCAAAATATATAATTCTTTAGAATATCCTAGTGAAGTATCCTTGATATTTAGTAGATATATCTAGATGTTCTAGAATGTTGTGGGAAGATAAAGGTTATCTATTAGAGACATCTAGATATTCTAGAGTATTATGGAAAGATAAGGTTAACTAGATTTTTCTTGTACATGTTCTAGAATATTATCTAGAACCATCCTTAGAGAAGTATAAATATGGGTGACTTTAGGCATTTGTAGTGAAGCTAAAATCAAGAAAACATTTTCTCTTAAACAAAGTTCTCCTCTCCAAAACTTTTCTTCTTTTTTGAAAGCTTCCTCTTTCTTAGTTAAATCCTCCAATCTTAGTTAACGATTTTTGGCCTAACAGAAAGTCTTCAAATAATATTTTTCTTATGCTATTCTTTACATGGTATCAGAGCAAGGTGTCGGCTTCTGGATTTCAAGGTCGGATTAGTGGTTGATTCAACTGGTTTCTCTAAATGGATTTGGGTGGTCGTCCTAATCAACTGGGGAAGGAGTTATTGAACCAGTCTAACTACAAGGTATGGAAGACTTGTTTAGGGTCATACCTTGTTGGTGCACATTAGTGGGAAGTTGTCAATGGAAGCAACATAAGTCCTCCTGCTGACGCACCGAAAAATAGCAATGCGCATAAGAAGTAGAAGCAGATTAATGCTAAAGCGGAATTTATCCTGAAGAGGTCTATCTCTTCTAATTTATTTGATCATATTATAAGGTGTAAATCAGCTCATGAAATATGGAGGATCTTTGATCGGCTATTCAACAAGAAAGATGAAACTCGGCTACAGATTTTGGAGAATGAGTTAGCTAACACCACTCAAGGTAATCTCTCTATCGCCGAGAATATTTTGAAGGTTAAAAATCAGTGTTCCGAAATTTCTCTATTCAATCCGGACGAGGCTATCTCTAAAGCACGAATAAGAAGAATCATTCTTCGTGGTTCAAAGTCAGAATATATTCCATTTTTTACATCGATTCAAGGATGGGTTCAACAACCATCTTTGGAAGAATTTGAGAATTTGTTATCGTCACAAGAGCTACTAGCCAAATTGATGGCTGGTGTATATATCAAAGAAGGGGAAGAAATGCTCTTGTTGTCGATAAGAGAAACTATAAAAGGAAATCAAGAGATAGCATGCACTTTCAGTCCTCAAGTGGTTCAAGCTCATCGGGAAAGAAGGGAGAGTCTTCCAGTAACGGTAAAAGCCTTTTAAAATGTTACTGTTGTGGCAAAGTCGGGCATATAAAAAGATATTGTCGAGCCAAGGAGAGCAATATGGCTCAAACCAAGAAAGTTGCTGAAGATGAAGAAAAAGAAGGAGACTGGGGAAAGTGTTTTGCAGCGGAGACTCGAGCAATAAATGCCATGACTTCCATAAATTTTGAAAAGACCGGATTGTGGATTCAGGATGTGGGCACCATCTAACTGGGGATCAATCCAAATTCTCCACCTTTCACGAATACAATGGACATAATGCCATTGTTACAGCAGATAATGCAGTCCATAATGTGGAGAAGGAAGGCACTGTTGTGATCAACGAGAAGAAAAAAGATACTATCACCCTCAACAGTGTCTTTCATGTTCCAAGAATGAAGAAAATCTATTTTCAGTTGCAAATGTTGTAGATGCTGGAAACTATTTGCTATTTGGCCCAAGTGATGTTAAGTTCCTTCGAAATATCAAGTTGCTCAAGGCAGATATCATTTACTCAGGTAAAGAGTTAACGATCTATATGTCTTATCTGCCTCTAATTCATATGTTGAAAAATGAGCAGCAATGATAATACACATCTTTGGCATGAAAGTCTTGAACATCTAAGCATGGATAAACTAAAAGCCATGGTAAAGTTGAATCTAGTAAAAGGTTTGCCAAACTTAAGAAATTTTGGTGGAGGAGAGGTTTGTGAAGGATGTCAATATGGAAAGGCACATCGTCTTTCATTTGACAGATCATTGTCAAGGTGTAATGCCCCACTAGAACTTATTCACACTGACTTGATGGGGCAAACGAGAACTCCTTCATTCGCAGTCTATTCTTATATGCTAATCTTGATTGATAATTTTACTAGATTCACTTGGGTTTATTTTGTGAAGCATAAGTCAGAAGTTTTCAGTAAGTTTGTGGAGTTCAAAGAAATAGTTGAAGGTGAATTCAATTCTAGAATAAGGCGGTTGCGGACTAATAATGGCGGTGAGTTCACATAAGATGTGTTTCTTTCTTTTTTTAGTCAGCATGGCATTAAAAAGAGCTGGCATGCGCTGATACGCCACAACAAAATGAAGTGGTTGAAAGGAAGATCCGACACTTAATTGAGACATGTAAGAGCTGGCTTCATGCCAAAAATTTACCTAGAGCCTTGTGGGCTTAAAGCATAAAGTGTGCAGTGTATGTGATTAATAGGATGCTGCTTTTTCCAAACAATATGAAGTCTTTCTATGAATTAATTTGGAGAAAAGCCTAGCGTGAAACACCACATGATTTTTGGCTATATTTGTTATGTTCACATTCCGGATTCTCAACGGAGCAAGTTAGATGCCAAGGCAAGAAATGCATCTTTGTCGGATATGATGAAAGTAAAATGGGATGGAAGTGCATGGATCCTAAAACTCGTTTCTTCGTTATCTCAAGAGATGTCATATTCGACGAAGTGTCTTTGTATTATGGAGCTGCATTGGATGAAGAGAGTTCAAAAACCTTAAATAATGGAGATTTAAGCTTGCCCATTGCAGGTGTTTCTCTAGATAATACAACTTCAGAGGAGTTGAGAGAAAGGGGGGAGTCATGGACCTCAACAATATGAAACTCAACAAGAAGATGATTCAAGTGGTTCGGGAAGGCCAAAAAGAACTATTATCATACCAGCTAGCCACAGAGATGAAAATTTTGTCAATACGTATTCATGCTTCTTTGCAGGACCAATTAAAGAACTTTTAGTCTTGGGGAAGAAAGAGGAGCCCGAAAAATAGGGTTGAGATCTTCACCAAGACACGTTCTAAAGAATCGGTTGAGTTCTTCCGCGACAAGCATGGGGAAGAAAGAGGAGCCCAAAAAATAGGGTTGAGATCTTCACCAAGACACGTCCAAAAGAATCGGTTGAGTTCTTCCGCGACAAGCATGGGATAGCTTCCAAAAAATCACTTTAAGGGGAAGTGTGAGAAAATAAAGTAAAGTGATTGTTTGAATAAATATAGGATTCTCTAGAATATCCTAGTGAAGTATCCTTGATATTTAGTAGACATATCTTGATGTTCTAGAATGTTGTGGGAAGATAAGGTTATCTATTAGAGACATCTAGATATTCTAGAGTATTATGGAAAGATAAGGTTAACTAAATTTTTCTTGTACATGTTATATAATACTATCTTGAACCATCCTTAAAAAAGTATGAATAGGGGTGACTTTAGGCATTTGTAGTGAATCCAAAATCAAAAAAACTTTCTTTCCTAAACAAAGTTCTCCTCTCCAAAACTTTTCTTCTTTTTTGAAAGCTTTCTCTTCCTTAGTTGAATCCTCCAATCTTAGTTAACGATATTGGGCTAGCAGAAGGTCTCCAAATAATACTGTTCTTTACAGGTTGAAGAAAGCAGTTCCTTAAGGGGTCGTTTGGTATATGGGATAAAGATAATAATTCGGGATAAAAGTTGGAATTAACTTTATCTCATATTTGATTTGGAGTATTAGCAAATTCCAGGATAACTTATAGGAGTACACTAAAATGGTTGGATTAGCTATATATATATATATATATATATATATATATATATATATATATATATATATATATATAAAAGTGGTATAGCTTATCCCATAGAATATTAGGATATTCCATCGTTGTACCAAACGATCCCTAAGTGGCAGTCTCTGTTTTATGGTGTTCTAAGTCGGAATTTTCTTCTATATGTTTACTACTTCCATTTCGAATATTAGTTGTCATTTATTACCTTTTTTTGTTCCGAAATGTTTCAGTTAGTGGAGTATTTATTAAGAGAAGTCAATTACCTATCGTTTTCCTCTGTAAAGAGCTCCTTCCTCTTTCTTACACTGAGATACATTTCTTTAGATCTTTAATTTGTTGAAGAACGGCAAATTTTATTCACTTTAATTTTGATAGTTCATGATTTGGCCTCTAATAATATTGTGTCTCATTGTTTTTCTCTAAAGAGGGAATAACAACAATAAGTCAATAACAAACATAGCTTAATCATGTGAGGTGTGGGGAATATAGTATGTACGTAATCTTACCCCATCCTATAAAGATAGACAAGTTATTTTTGATAGACCTTCAAGTTAAGGAACAGTAAAATAAAACAACAAATAGCAGCAGACATTAATGTAAAATGGTAATGAAAACAAATGACATGGGAATAAAGAACCAGAAATAAGAGAATGCAATTTTAAAGGAAGAATGTTGCGGTTTAATTAAATTCTCTTTTGCTTTATTTAATTGTCAAGTGTGAAAAATCAGTTATTTGATTGCAATAACATACCATATATATTTTACATTGTGAGATCTAGAAAAAATAATGTTACCATGACCCGTATTCCATACTCGGTCGTGATGACACCTATCGTGAAGACAAGGTTAGCCAACAATCCCAAATCCTCTTTTTAAACACCTATTAAACATAATGAATAGAAAATACATCTTATTGACATTTAACTATTAATTCAATCCCAATACAACCTGACCGGGGTGTCACAAGTCACGAGTATCTAATGAGTAGGTACACTACTATTGGGCCAACAATATATATAGATACAATGTAAAACTGGAATTCAAATACGGAATGCGGTGCCGCGAATGCTGTCGGTCACCTTGCTCAACGACCACAATATGGCCTTCAGTCCTGCTAATAACCCGCTACCGGGTGAACAACACCTGCAACAACACGCAAGGTGCAGGGAGTAAAGTGAGTACTTCCAACTTAGTGGTAATAAGAGAGAATAATATCTAAGCGATAAGAAAACACGTATGGCACACCAAAATGCTATAAATGACAATACAACCCTTTGAAAAAAATCGTAATACTGTAAAAATCCTTGAGAAAATCTCAAGATCAGTTAAAAATATCTGTTTTGAAAATCTCTTTTACAAATATCCCTTTTTCTTTTTCAACAGCCAAGCATATGAATGCTATATCAGATAGAGAAAGGCGGTTCATAAGTGAGCCCCTTGGGCACATCACTCCTTAACATAAAACACCAGAGTATCTGGTCAACTAGGCGAATAACAGTATGTATGCCAATGATATATGAGTATTAAATGTCATGCCACGTAGTACAAACAGGAGTAAATGCATGAATGCAATGCAATGCATATGACCGCTGCGGCGCGCAGCCTGATCCATTTGGGTACCCCCGCTCACTGTGGAAGTTCAGACTCCGGAGGAGCTCCTACAGCCCAAGCGCAACAATATTACGGTGTGCAGTCCAGTCCACATAACATATCACTGCGGTGTGCAGTCTGATCCATGGATGTATATGCATATGCTCACATAACAAGCGAGGCCTGAAAGCCTCCTCACACAGCACTCGAGGCTTGAAAGCCTCCTCACATAGCACTCGAGGCCTGAAAGCCTCAACACATATCACTGGAAGCCTGAAAGCATCCTCACATATCACTCGAGGCCTGAAAGCCTCCTTACATCACTCCCCATGCCCTCATATATGGCCCTCGGCCTCAATCAGTATAAAAATAGTCAAAGCCCCCTGGGCATTAGTAAAACAATAATACTCAGCTCAACAATAGTTCAAATATCAATTAAAACTCCAAGTTTGAGTAAAAATATAGCTGAGTTCATGAAAACAGTGTAAATCACATGGACCGAGTTCAAATAATATTTCAAATAGTGAGGGAAACAGTGATGATGGTTCATAAAGAGTTCAAACAATCGGCAATAAGTCCCAAGTATGGCAATGAGCCCAAGTCATAATGATAACAATAATTCATTTGCAAATATGCGGTAAAAACCAACAACCCGGACGGACCAAGTCACGATATCCAACGGTGCTCTACCCCGCGCTCAGGTCCAGCGTGCAAGTCACCATAATACAGTACTAAGATGTGTAAATCCGGGGTTTCAAACCCTCAGGATATAATTCCCAAGTATTACTCCCCTCGAACTGGAAAAATCTCAAGCCCACAATGCCTTTGCCCCTCAAGTCAGCCTCCACACGCCTCAAAACTAGCCAAAATAGAGCGAATACATCACAATATCCTAATGGAATAATACCCAATCGAAAACAATCGGATTATATCAAGAACATCGAAACTAGCAAAACTCGATCCCCAGGCCCGTTTCTCAAAAATTATGAAACTTACATTTTTTGAATCCTCGTCTCGCCACGAGTCCGTACATATAAAATTTATCAAAATCAGAATTCAATAGCCCCTTCAAATTTCAAGTTTATAATACCTAAAACCAAGCACTAACTTCTCAAATTTTCAGAAATTTCAATGATGAATCTTCAATAAAATCACGTATTTAGCTCATAAAACTTACCTCCAATCGAATCCTAGTCGAAATCCTCTTAATCCCTCGTCAAAAGCTCCCAAATATGCTCAACAATGGTGAAAATGACTTTTGCTGGCGAAGGAAATGTTATAAAACCCTTTTGTCCGCCCAACATTTTCTTCATCGTGTTCGTGACACTACCACGCGAATGCGAATGGGAAGACCAACATTTTTACAATTCAAAACCACCTTACGCGAACGTGTATACTCAACGCGAACGCGATGCCCAATGGCCTGACCCCACGTGAACGCGTCCTCCTCTCACGCGAATGCGTATAATAAAATCCCACTAACCTCAAATCCTCATTCGCGAACGTAGAAAACCTAATGCGAACGCGAATCACCAGACTCCACAAATACGCATTGTGGCATCACCTTAGCGAGCGCGAAGGCATAAATTCCAGGCTCCCAAAATTGCCCTACGTGTTTGCGTCCCTCACCATGCGAACGCGAAGCACAAAAGTCTGCAACAATTACAATGAAAAATCTGATCTTATTCCAAACCAAAAAGGATTTGTTTGAACACCTGAAATCACCCCGAGGCCCCCGGGACCCCAACCAAAAACACCAACCTACTCCAAAACATCATACGAACTTGTTCCAATCACCAAAACACGTCCACTAATACAAAAATCATCAAATCACGACGGATTCAAGCGTAGGATTAACTAAAACTTCTAAAATTCACATTCGATAAAAAATCTGACCAAACGATGTCTGAATGACCTAAAAATTTGTACATATCCATATTCATCTAACGAAGCTACTACAACTCTCGGAATTCTATTAACAACCGGAATCCACCAAAATTTAAACTTCGCCAATTCAAGCCTAATTCTACACCGGACCTCCAATTTGAATTTTGATTGTACTCCGAAGCCACAAGTCATCCCCCAAAGCTAATCGAACCACCGAAAATCATATTCGAGCCCTCTAACTCACAAGTCAACTTCTAGTTGACTTTTCCAAAATAAGCCTCCTTCTAAGAGGCTATGTGCCTTATTTTCAACCAAAACCAATTCAATCACACATGATCGACTCTAATACTGATATTGAAACATGAAGCAATACAATAAGGGGGAAACGAAGCTGTAATACATAAGATGACGGGTCGGGTCGTCATATCCTCCCAACTTAAACAAACGCTCATCCTCGAGCGTACCTAGAGTTGCACTAGAAGAAACCCAATATCTGGATGACCTTACCAAGCATATACTCCGGGTGATCCAACGTCACCCTATCTCACATAGGTCCGATAACAAAATATAGCTGGAATTTCACAGTCCATCTAAACCACAAACCACATTGCACTTCCCGAAATCATACACCAGATAAGAACCCCACATCTATACTCAGAATAAACCCGAACCAACTACAATAACCCATACTTGCCACTCCAGGTGAGATCATATGATATACTACACAACCCAAACACTCGAGACGATTGCCTTTATTCACAGCAATTACCCATAATAACCAAATACTAATAGAAACAAAAAACCTTTTTATTAGCTAAAGTCTTATTCCAACACTTTCATATACTGCCAACGAGAACTGAAACACGCGATAAACCAAACCCATCTCTCAGATCACCTATTCATGAGTCCATTTCCTTTCCGACTGATACTATAACAAATTTCGAAGCCAAACCTCGATATTACCTTTCTAACAAGCTGCAATCGATTATACTCGTACTCATTAATGACTCCACAATCATCTCGAATACAACACACCACTCTGGTGACATGACACCTCAACGCCGGCCTAAGCCACAACGTGCACAACACAGGCACCAATAAGAAATAATCTGAACACACTCAAATCATGACAACCGACTCAAACGAAAGAGCTGTAATTCAAATTCCTCAGTACCATCACAACACAAAATTGAGATCTCGTCTCACATCATAGAAGTAGAGTACCTGAATCCTCCTCGAAAGGTCATTACTTCACGTGGCCTTGCCACAACGCGCGATCCCATCCAAATGCTGTTACACAGGAAGCACCTCAATTCACCATGCTCAAAACGGACAACCACGCACAGATTAAGGCCTGAAACCAAGAAATCCATCACACCCACAGTGAAGCAAGTAATATACACTATTCAGTCCTAATAGGACACAACGGATGCACTATTCACCGAGCAACACCCAATACGGACTTTCCTCAGAAACCAGGAAGCAAGGCATACAAAGTAACATATAGAAAACTATTCCCAACATCACACTGTTACTGTGCAACCCGATCCAGATAACATACCCGTTGAGGCGTGCCACCCGATCCACACATATATCTCAGAAAGGAGATGGACATTGAGCCAAATTTGCTCATTACAATAAACACATATAGTCTCATGCCCGCCCATAAGAAACACATCCGAAAAAGTCCCTCAATACCGGAACTGAATCAATGGTAGAAACCTCTGCACTGACATCCGCCATGAACGCCCAATTAACAAGCAATACTTGCTAGTCATCTGATGGTCTTTGGAATGCAACTACCCTGTTATAACGTAATCCGATGCACCTTGCCATGCAACCTGTAGCATTTTTCGTCATAGCCCATAACACATTAGTCTAGACAACCTGACATTGGGACAACCAGACGACAATCTAATATCATAACACAAATTTAACATACCAAGCAAAGAAAGATCCACTCAGACCTCCAATTTCAAATAACCGCTAAACGGTGTCAATACACACGATCCACAACCACTGCATGGTCGGATCACGAGAACTTCTAGTCTCCAACACATATAACACATGAATCACTATGCCTGGTCCCATACTCTGCCGTACAAATACATAACACATATCAAGTATCCCTTCATACTACAAAAGATATTAAAAAATTTCCATGCGTCATCAACAGCTCAATTATCAACAGTTGATCCAACAAGAGAACACTGCAATACTACCAATATTATTAGTTTACATTACCTTGCCCCTTTTCTGAACATATACCCCCGGCAAATCACTAGAATAGCAATACCATCTTTCTTAATCATCTGAAGATCGATTCTTAAATCACATGTAGCTGCCCGTGCTGCTCAAGAATTTAATGACCTCGTATTATATTATGAACTGAACCAAAACCTTGAACACGCAATTCTCAATTCTACATATCATCACACAAAGGCCATACCACACTAGGATAACATGAGGACTTCTATCTCTCTCCTACGCTGCAGATATCGACACACTCAACTTGTCATGAACTTTCATGATCCCATATAGGAGAAAAATAAGTACACACTCCATGCGTCACATACCCATAGACAATATACTCATCTTCAAACCACGGTAAAACACATCAAGAACTCTTTCTCCCAATTCCACTGCACAAGCTAAACTGCCAAGACTAAATCCTTCTACCCAAACCAAGTTAAGAAAATTGCCAACACTTAAAAGCTTTGCTGCACAATACCTGTAAGGTTCATTACCTCGAACACATACAAGAATTAATCATATCATTACCATACCGATTCGGTTTATTATCAAGCTATTCCATTTATTTAATTTCCTTCCTGATTCATCTTTAATTTGATATTCTCCCTTGCCGTAGCACCACAATACCTCAACCCAGGTTACCACACGAGACTCGCACATAAGAACACACTTTCTAAGTCCCATAGGCCAGCGAATACCCTCTCAAACGTTTCCCAAAAATACCACATTCCAGAATGCTTCACTCTGAAGAACTTCTTGTGAATCTGAATCCTCTACCATTACCTTCCAAATGCAGATATGTAGAATCCCTAATGAACATAACATAGCACAAGTCTTGATCTTTTCTAATGAAAATACAGTCTCTAACCATATACACAAACTTAAGACACCTGATTGTTACATGCAAAATCTTGAACACAGTAAAACCATTCTCGAGAGTCATTCACTCTTATTCAACTGTAATGTAGCTACCTTAATGAACAGAACCACTCGTGCCTTACTAGTACTCTGACACAGCAGAACATGATCTCATATAGATACAAACAACCATCTTTCTTCTCTTTATACTGAGAATTTTTTTATCAACAACAGCATAAAATGTCGTGGTATTTCTTCACATCTATGAAGCACTATATAATATTTATAAAATTTTTCCTTCACATGCACTATTCCCGGCTTAATTTCTATGACCAGAATTGATCCGCCAACATACCTTGAGATAGAACCAACATAGCACCTAATAGTGCAATCGGCTAATCAATAGCAACCTCCCCAACTTAGTTCGAGGCCATATATCAAGGCACCCTTAACAACTCATAGCACTTTTATGTTAATGATGCCACAATGAAATAGTGAGACCAAACTCAAACCATTTACATGTTTTGTGAATACACAGATCATCTAGCACTGACATTCTCTACAAACCTCACATTCATTTCCAGAGCAGCTGAGCCCACTTTCTTAAGCGTTCTAAATTCTCAAATTACAACACATATCCTTGAATTACACATGAGATATTTTAACATACACATAAGGATCATACCGCTCAAAAACACTCTGCAAGAGATAACCCACCTGCTTCACCTCATTTCAATATTTCAACATGCCTTCCACCATCATATACGTTATACAATCAATTAGTCTCTCTAAGTCTGAACTCATACCGCCACACATAGTGCACCTTACTTATCAACTAGGAAATACAAATGTATTCTTCACACGCCCATAACTCGGGGCTACACAACATATCACAATGGGAAACGAACACTTAACAGTTCATCTATTGTCCAGCAAACTCCTTCGTCACTACCAAAATTACATAGATACACCTAGAAGTACTGACATACTCATCGTATGGATATCCAATCCGTCAACCGGGCTAATAAGGACATTACTGAACACATAAGTTCAAAATACTTGCTCACACAATCAGCACCTTGGTGCTCAAGCCATAGGCAAAGATCCGGCCTCAAGTCCTCTAGACTGGCCCAACATGAACTCAGGGAGATTCCCTCCCGACCCTTGATCGGGGAATCAAAAGCCTTAAGGCACATATACTACTGAGCGCTCATGTGCGTATACAAACGTGTGGAAGGAATTTCAAGGGTTATCTCAAATTGAATCGAGTACGCACGATAAGAATTCCAAGAATGGGAAGTTTTCCTAAAATTCTCCAGCCTCTCGATGATAAATATAGACGTCTCCCTACCAATCCACGAGACACTACTAAACCTGCTCATGACTCGTGAGACCTAGTAACCTAGGCTCTGATACCAACTTATCACGACTCATATTCCATACCCGATCGTGATGGCGCCTCTTGCGAAAACAAGGCCAGCCAACAACCCCAAATCCTCTTTTTAAACAGCTAATAAACATAATGAATAGAAAATACATCTTATTGACATTTAACTATTAATTCTATCCCAATACAACTCGACTGGAGTATCACAAGTCACTAGCATCTAATGAGTAGGGACACTACTATTGGGCCAACAAAAAAACATATATATATAAGGTAAAACTGGAATTCAAAGACAGAATGCGGTGCTGCGAACACTGGCATTCACCTTGCTCAACTACCACAATATGGCCTTCGGTCCTGCTAATAATCGGCTACCGGATGAAAAATACTTGCAACTGCACGCAAGGTACACGGCATCACCCTTCGTGCGTTATTACTTTTCCTCACCCAAATAACAATCACAGTTAAGGGCAAAGGAATGAAACAATTAATATGAACCGTCCTCGTAGGGGACACAATAATCATCACAGTAAAGTCCCGGCAAGGGAAACAATAATCAACTTCACAATAAAGTCCCGACAAGGGAAACAATAATCAACTTCACAATAAGTCCCGGCAAGGGAAACAATAATCAACTTCACAATACATGTCAACAGATGACTCACGGTCATGCTAGACGCCGGTGTATAGATGCTCGTCACCATCCCCTATACACCGCACTCGATCACATAGCAATTAGCACATTCAATCCTATTCCCTCAAGATAGGATAGATCAAACACTTACCTCAAGCCTTGGAGTCCAATTAACCTTCAACTATCAATCTACCTCGAGTTTCACCCTTCAACTCGCTCGAATCTAATCACAATTGGTTCAATTACTTAATAAATACTATGTAAATTGGTTTGGATGCATAAAAATGGTTTTCTCAAAGTTTAACCTAAAATTTCCCAAAATGTCCCCGGTCCCACGTGGTCAAAACTCGGGGTTCGGACCAACATCCGATCACCCATTCCCTCACGAGTTCAATTATTTGATTTGTTTCAAAATCGGACCTCTAATCGAGATCCAGTTTCCCAATTCATGAAAAACCTAGGTTCTACCCAAAAACAACAATTTCAACCATGAAAACCTTTGATTTCTCTTGGAAAACATGTTTAATGATGTTAGGAATTGAAAGAATTAAGTAAAAAGTGACTTACAAGTGATTTGGAGTGATATTGCTCTTGGATATTCGTGTGTGGTGTGTTGGGTTTTGAAAGAATGGTGAAAAAGAGTTTAAAATTCGTTTTAGTATCAGATTGCGCAGTTACAGATATGGGAATTGCGAACATTTGTTCGCAATTGCGAACTTAGCAGGTTCTGACTGTGGCCTTCGCATTTGCGAGAATCCGTTCGCATTTGCGAACCTGGGCATTCCCTGTCATCATCCCATTTGCGATATTTCCTTCGCATTTGCGAAGTTAGGGATTTCCTAGGCAGCCTCGCAATTGTGAGGTCTGGTTCGCATTTGCAAACGGAGGCCTTTCCTGGGCCTCTTCGCATTTGCGAAGTATTGTTCACTTTTGCGAACCTTGGCTATTTCTGGGACTTTTCGCAATTGCGAGAAATTCTTCGCAATTACGAAGATATCAGCTGGGGGAAAATACCAGCTGTGTTATTTTTCAAAATCTGCTCTAACGGCCTATCAAATCTTTACCCGAGCCTTCGGGCTCCAAACCAAACATGCACACAACCTCAAAAACATACTACGAACTTGCTCGTGTGATCAAATCGCCAATATAACATCGTTTCCATAGAATGAAGCCTCAAATTCATGATTTTCTTCCTTTAACTTCATAAACTTTCAAATTTGGAACTCAAGGCTCAAAACACATCAAACAACGTTCAAATGTCGTCAAACATTGCAGGAAGTACTTAAATAATATTTAAGACATGTACCGGGCATCGGAACCAAAATACGAGCCCGATACCATGGTCATTTAATCCATTTTCATTTAATAATTTCAGCAAAAACAATTTAACGGAAAAATTCATATCTTGGGCTCTAGGCCTCAGAATTCGACTCCGGATGCATGCCTGAGTCCCATATTTTCCTACGGACCTTCCGAGACCGTCCGATCTCGGGTCCGGGTCCGTTTACCAATAATGATGGCCGAAGTCAACTATATCAATATTAATATCAAATTTCTTCAAATTTTTGATAGAATTCACATATTCTAACCCAAAATCTTTTCAGCTACATTCCCGGACTATGCACGTAAATCGAGTCAATATAAAATGAGGTTTTCAAGCCCTCGAAAGCGCGAGACAAATGAGGAAAACAGGTGATGACCCTTTGGGTAATCACAGAGTTGTCGAGCGAACTTGGGTTCCCGTTGAGTATGGTTTAGAGTTGATTTAGTAAGTGTGGTTGATTTCAAACATCCTGTGATTTTTGTATTTTGACTGGGTTTCGCGAGGCTATTCTGGGGAAAATTGTTCGGCGTTGCCATTGTCGTACTGTACTGTTATCTCCTGTTTGCTGATTGCTCGTTCTTCTTATTGTATTTCCAATACCAGGTACACATTCTCAAATTTAACATGATGTAGTTTGAAGTGTAAATGCAATAGACTCCCCATTCATTTGTTCCTGGAAATCACGCTGGCTTGGACCATGATGTAGTACTAGTTAGCTATATATCAGATTCAGAGTTTAATTACTATTTGAATGTTGTTAACTGGACTATTTTGGGACTGCTTAAGCCTATAGTTATCTAATTGTAGCTTCAATATAGTCAATATTGGTTTTAATTCAACATTCCTTTTGTGAGAAGATAAGAAATCAGAAACAATTGATATTTTCATTTTCTTGTGAAGTCATTGTGTCTATTAAGTCAAGCTAAACATGTGTCTCGAACAATTTTGGACTACGGTATTCAATATACGCAAGTTTGCTATTATGTCAACTCTTTCGTCTTGTTGAGCTCACCGTCTCAGCGTCGATACTAATAGTTTTAGGATAGTGTTTAATATCGGTGATTTGCTTAAGTTAAACAGGCACTATCAGTTAGTTAAACTTGATGCAACTAGCTGAGCATGGATTTAGGTTCTTGATTTGTAATCAATATCCTGTCAATTTGATTAAGTGTACTTTGTTGCCAATTGCTGAACACACTCAGATATATTTGGAGCAACTTTTGTAGGCAAATGTTCTAGTGAATATGGCCAGCCTAGCTTTAGGGACTCGATCTCGCTGTCTCCCCTGTGCAACCTAATCCACCCTGCCCGATTTGGGCTGGCCTTAGGACCAATACCTATATACCGAGTATTTTGTACGGCGGGCACAATTGGTGTGGTTTAAGCTCTTTGGGCCGAGGCCCATGACTGATCTGCCCTTTGCACGCCTGGTGTATGGTCTCTCTATATGGGCTGTGTTCAAACCCAATATGGCTAGAACCGGGATCATATGAGCTCATGGACCCCAGACGTAATAACTATTAGATAATGTTAATTAATTAGGATTTCTTTTATTACTAGAGACGAATCGAATACAAAATCATAGTTTACTTTAGTTTGGACAATAAAATAAAAAATGAGATAAGCCCCGCCAATTGAGATACTAATGCATCACTCTCATTAATTACTTACATAAAATTTTAGATTCTGAAGGACCGTTTAGCGAATTTCACAATTTTCTTTCCAAAGTTAATAAGACGTGGATGCGTTAGACGTGAATTATAAGCACACTTTATCAAGTACGTGTGTATATTTATTTAACCCAAATCCAAATCTAGATGAAGTCAAAATGTGTTAAAGACCACAGGCGTACCAGTACGGTGTGGTCCGAGATACAACGTTGCAATTCTCTTTAAAATAATAAATAATAAAAGCGGTCAATTATCCCTTTTAATAATAAATGGGATGAGCCTCGCCAAATAATACGCCAAAATTGCGGGGCCCTCAATAGATGGTTATTACAAATGCATAGACTTCAAGATGGGTCATTTAGCAAATTTCACGGCCTTTTCCAAAATAAAAACGCATTAGTATCCTTAGGCGCATATTTAATAATGTTATCTCCCTAAACTCGGGTGCACATTTATGTGACCCAAATCCAAATCTCAACAGAGTCGAAATGTGTCAATAACCACGGGTACATTCATGTGACGTGGTTTGAGATACGTTTTCACAACGTTGCAATTCTTTGTTAAAATAATAATAATAATAATAATAATAATAATAATAATAATAATAATAATAATAATAATATCTAAAGCGGTTAAAGGTTAAAAATTGGAACATAAGGTAAAGCATATTACAAATCACATAAATAAGCCATATACGACAGTTGAGCGACCGTGCTAGAACTACGGAACTCGGGAATGCCTAACACCTTCTCCCGAGTTAACGAAATTCCTTATCCGGATTTCTGGTTTGCGGACCGTTAAATAGAGTCACACATTTCCTTGATTCGGATTCAACCAGGTGACTTGAGACACCATAAATCTCCTAAGTGGTCTGAATTAAATAAATAAATTTCGTTTCAATTGTACTTTAATTGAAAAAACTCCCCTCTACCACGCCCTTTGCGGGGTACGGTAGCGCCAAAAGGAGGTGTGACAGCTCTGACGACTCTGCTGGGGATGATACAAACAACCCAGAACCACTGGTTCAGGGTTAGAAATTTGAGCTTGTAATAAATTGTTGTATTTTTGGCTTTATTATCTGATATTTTCATATGATCTATGCTTAATGTGCAAAATGATGCTTTTTACCGCTTTGATATTATTTGAACTGTACATATAAACTGTGCTGAAACCTTTTCTCTTAACCTCGGGGATGTGCCTACTGGTTGAGATTCCCTATTCTGTTAGTGTTATACCTTGAAATAAGAAAAGGGCTCGGACAAGTTACAAAGTCGGACGATCTCGCGGGTCCCCGGTACGTAGCCCCCTCCCCGACCCGAGTTGTCCGCTCGTGTACACTGTCCAGAACACACACCCAGGTTTTTTGACCTAGAAAAATTTGACTTCATGCCGGATCCCTAGTAGGAACTCTTATTTGCATTATATTGCATTTGACTTAAGGGACACAACACAGGGGTTGGGTCCGTTTAGGATAGGAAATCAGATATGATACGACCACCATGGTGCATTTTGTGTTGCATTTATTTGTATCAGGCCTGCATGCTGACGAGCTTTTGAACGTCAAGAATTTTGCAAAATTAAGAAAAAAAAAAGAGAACAAAAAGAGAGAAATAGCAGTGTAAATTGCTTAGTTTTAGAAAAAAACCAATGACCAGATATTGTCGAAACTCAAAAAAAATGCAAATATTTTCCTTTTAATAGTTTGTTTTACTAAAAGCAAATGAAAATGTATATATAACAAGAATCTTTATTTTAGCTTAGGGGAAAATAGGTTGTTTATTGAAAATGAAAAGAAAAAAGGGTCGTCATTTTGTCTTGTTTTCGAAAGAAAATTAGAAAAACAGTTTGTCTTGTTATAAAAATTAAAAATTTGTCCTTGAAAGTAGTTTTGTTATTTTCTTTGAATTTCCAAAAATACAAATGAAAAAAAATCTTGTTTTAAAATAGTTCGTTAATTTGCCGAACTACGCTGGTTTGATTCTCACCTGAGGTGAGACACGTAGGCAACCTTCTTCGGGTCCAACTTCCCATTGCAAAATATAGTCTTTGACAAGTATATAGTCGAACGGGACATCGGAACACTGACTTTGTATAAACGACCACCTTTGGTCACTTTTTTAGTATTATGGCCGGTTAACCCATGCAGTCTTAAAATCTTCATTTTTGAAGTGCCGAAAGGCTATATTTGGAAAGTTAGCCTGTCTTGTCTTTAAAATTGGGAAAGAGAAAAAGTAGTTTTATTTATTTTTTGAGTCAAATAAAGGTTTTTCTTTCGTCTGAATAACCTTAATAAATGTGCAGAGTGAGCACAGGTCAGAATCCAATCGAAGCTATCATAAACAGGATCCGTGTGGGTTTGCACATGTGGTGGAATGACTTAGGCAAGCAGGGGCAAGACACAGTCAAGTTATACTTGAGCAATCTAGTCGGGTTACTAAATATTCACCCAAGAGAAGACATCATACGAGCATTGATCTCATTCTGGGATCCAGCACACAATGTGTTTCACTTTTCAGACTTTGAACTCACGCCGACACTGGAAGACTGGCAGGGTACATTGGGGGTCCAAAAATCCCTATGAGGGAACAATATCTTATTGCGCCACGGGTCGTGAACATACACAGGTTATTAGACACTATAAAGATCCGCAGAATTGTACACAACCCAGATTTATCAGAGGGATTTTGTACTTTGGCATTTCTATATGACAAATATGGTCATCTTGGAGGGTTAAACGAACCTGAGAGCAAAATCTGCAGTGGGGAAAATCAGTTGAAATAGGAAGAAACATAGGTGTATTGCTTTTATGATAGCCTTCTTAGGTTTACTGGTGTTCCTTAGGAAAGATGGGAAAATTAATATACAGGTTTCGGGGGTCGTCAGTACTTTACTTAAGCAAGTCAACAACACTCTAGCACCAATGATAATAGCGGACATCTCCCATTCCCTTATTCTTTGAAAAGCTGGAGGGGGTTTGTTTGAGGCTTGCAATGTGTAGCTCCAAATGTGGATGATCGAGCACTTGTGCCATCGCACTCAGTTCATGAGCTATGGTTCATCGGAAAAAACTTTTATAGAAGAATTCCCTACAAGGGTCGGTGGATGCAGCTTGTTAGAAGGGGCCACTGAATGAGTAAAACTCATGCGTTCAGTTCCAGCAAGCAACATAGAATGGACATTTGGATGGCTACCCGTAAATGAAATCATATAGATGTCGGCCGCCGAATCACATTTATTACTGATGGGCCTCAACAATATTCAGCCATACGCGCCATACCGAGTATTGAGACAGCTGGGGTGACACCAAATAGTCCCAAAGGAAGAGGACCTCAGCAACCAGGTGGTCGAAATTGGACTCGGTGGGCAGTTCCCTGAAGCACTAGTCCAGAAAATCTGGAATGATTGTCAAACCCTGAAGATAGATACTCGTGTGCGGGATCGAGCCAAAGACAAAGTATAATCAGAATACCTCGTGTGGTACAGGAGAGAATTTGAGAACCAGAGGCCAACTAAAAGAAGTCACCTCAAAGATTTTTCTGAGTCATCACAGGAACAATGGAATTGGTTAGCAAGGGAAGAAGGCTACATAGCAAATATTGGCAAGATGGAACAACAGGTCAAGGACCTGCAATTTGAAAAGAGTATGCAAGCTGCCGCCGACGAAGGAGACAAAAAAAAACTGGCACAGGAAAATGAATTCTTGAAAGATCAAATCTGGCAGATGAAAATGGATGCCGACAGATACCCAAGGAGTCGATCAGACGAAAGATTGATAAAAAGGTTGGAAAATCATGTCACTGATATCCAAAGGGAGTTGGAAGAATCGGAAGCCAAGATAGCGAGGATTCAGACTAGATGGAGAAGGGGAGCACATCAACAAGCACTTTATCTGCAACGAATAGAAAGAGATTATATGGAACTCATCACTAACCTAAGGGAAGCGAATACTACCCTCAGGGAGCGGGTTTTCAAACAAGCCCGGGACACTAGGGAAGACAGAGACCGTTGCTACAACTTGATGGCGCGGATGAGAAAACAAGTCGATAGTCTCCTAGACCAGGTCACCGGCAATGCTCGGATATTGTGGACAAAGAATCAACGGATGGAACAACTACTCAGAGAAAGGGATAGGGTCAAGGATAAAATCGATGAGATCGGGCATTACATTACCATGAAGTGTCTAGCTTGTGAGAAAATGCCCCACACTACCCTTTTCGCCTCAGTTATGGACTACGTTCACCAAATCATGAAAGTGTTAAAAGGATTGCACAATGATCTCACACCAAGGCTGCGGTAAGGCCGAAAGATGCCTCGCGGGACCCAAGAAGTTTTAGGGCATTAGGATGATGTTTTGAATGTTGTACTTTTGAAGTTTTAGAGAGTTGCGGGATTTTGTATGTTTTAGAGTTAAGTATTTTCTTATTTCAAAGTTTGTTGTAAGTCATGTTTTGTAATCCAAGTAGTTTTGTTATAAAAATCTTGAAATGTTTTCATAACTTTATCCACTCGAACTACGCCCCGTCTGATTCATGCAGGGACATGATACGTAGGCAATCCACATAAGATTCGACCACTACTAAACAAAAGAAAAAGGAGAAGGGAGTAATAACAGGAAAGATTTTTAAAAGATACTTGAAAGAGGCATAGAAATAAGAAAGTTGGAATGACGCATGCGGTAAGAATAAAAGACATGTTAGAAAGGGTTAACTGCTTAGGAACATTGCATCCCCAATGTGCCATTTCCAAATATGTTAAAACTTTAATCCTAACAAGTTTGCTGTTTTCCAATACCAGACAGTTAGTTATTAGAATGTTCTGGCATAACACCATTATCAAACTAGATCAAAAGGACCTATACCACGGAGCATGTCTACTTCAGAACATAGCGTCGAGGAAGAAAGGCCAGTGAGCCAATTGCTGAAAGAGGCAATGGAAAAGATAGAAAGGATGGGGCTGGAAATGAGTGCAATGCAGTCGGCCCTGGCCAAAGTACAGAAGAGCCCTGAACCACCTGTTACCCCTATGCTAGGGCATATGCTGGGATACTCTCATCTCGGCCCTTCAACAAACCCACAAAATCATCATTACTATCAGGGGAGAAGCCCCTACGATACCCAAGCTCCGCCTCCCAATCAACGGTTTCCACCACCAAGCATTCATAATTTTATGGGACCCCCACCAGCCACGCTACAAAAATCAACTAGCGAGCCGTTGTTTCAAGCTCATGATACTCAATATTATCCCCCCGAACCTATGTTCAATGCACCAGAACCCCATACCCATAATCCTCATTTGGAAACCCCGACGGAGATTGAAAAGCCGACAAAAGTCTCGAAACAAGATGACATAATGAGAAAGTTCAAAAGCCTGGAGAAAACCTTCAGGAGCATGCATGGGTTGGGCAATCAGGTCAGTGTGGCCTAGAAAGATCTATGCCATTTCCCTGGCGTTCAGCTACCAGCAGGGTTCAAAATGCCTAAATTTGACTTATACAAAAGACACGATGATCTTATGGCACTTTTGCACGAATTTTATAGCAAAATGAGGGGGTTGGTGAAAAGGATGAGCTACTAATAGCTTATTTTGGCCAAAGTTTAAGCGGATCGGCACTGGAATGGTACACCAGACAAGATCCCTATATATGGTACACTTGGGATGACCTAGCATAAGCTTTCGTGGGTCACTTCCAATTTAATCTCGAGATAGTCCCTAACAGTCTCATATTACTGAGGATTGGAAAGAAGCCTAGAGAAAACTTCCGCGATTTTGGTTTCCGGTGGAGGAAACAGGCAGCTAGGGTTGATACTCCCATAAGAGAGGGGGAAATGGTGGACTACTTCCTACAAGTGCTGGACCCAACGTACTTTGGTGACTTGGTGACAACGATTGAGAAATCTTTCAATGAAGTAATAAATATAGGATTCATGATAGAGGAGGGACTGAGGTCCGATAAAATCCTTAATTACTTAGCGCTCAAGGCAACAACCCAGGCTATTCAGAGCAGCACAGGAGGTGCGCTGGGGAAGAAAAAGAAAGAAGAAGTAGCCACGGTTGAAGCAGGTAGTTGATCTAGGGTCAGCAAACCATACTACAACCAACCCAGACCCCACAATCCAAACTACCCATATTCCCCATACAGCCCACCACAACACTATTATCCACTACAGGAACCACACTTTGCCGTACACCAGGCGCAACCGTACACTCAACCACCGGTTTGCCTGCAATGGTGCACGTCGGCACCCCAAAATGCATATGTACCTCCACAGAACACATACTACAACCAACCCAGACCCCACAATCCAAACTACCAATATTCCCTATACAGTCCACCACAACACTATTATCCACTGCAGGAACCACACTTTGCCATACACCAGGCGCAACCATACACTCAACCACCGGTTTGCCTGCAATGGCGCACGTCGGCACCCCAAAATACATATGCACCTCCACAGAAAACATACCCATAACCCCAAAATGCCTATCCTCCACCGAGGGCCTATAAAAATACTCAAGGGGCAATTTTCCGTGGAAATCAAGCTTCTAGATATGAACGGCTATAGAGACTGAGAGCCTTTAGTGAATTGGGAGAAACTTATACCGCCTTGTTCCACAAACTAAGGAAGTTGAGTTTACTGAGTCCTGTCGAGCCTAGGATGACAAATCCCCCGCCCCAGAATGTAGACCAATCGAAGAGCTGTGAGTATTGCTTAGGAATGCTGGGGCATGATACTAAGTGATGTTGGAGATTGAAATATGCAGTACAGGATCTCACTGATGCCAATAAGATCGAGGTCCAAGCGCCGGAGGCACCCAACATCAATAATAACCCTCTACCAGCGCACCACAAATCTCATATGATTGAGCTCGTGCATGAAGGAGGGGAGATAAAGAGACCATCACAAATATTGATGATGATCCGGGCCACCCCAAAAGAAAAGCCGATCAATAAAGAAGCAGGGGTACAGGTGGAGAAGTTAGAGGTTAAACCTATGGTGATATTGGGGAAAAGTCCAGCCGCTGTTCCAAAGAAGGCAGAAGCAACCAAAGTTGTAGTATCGGGAGCATCATCCGCACACGCACTTGTTGTAAAAGGAGTTGGCCGGGAACCGTTCATCATCAAGCCTGTAATCCAACTATCGATGACTAATAGCAAGGTCGTGCCTTGGAAGTATGAGAAGGCGGCAATAATATACAAAGGCAAGCAAGTGGAAGAGGAGATATGTGAGGCTCAGGTGTTAACTCAGTCGGGGAGATGCTTTGCTCCCGTCGAGTTAAGAAAGTCTAATCCAATAGTGGCAAAGAAGCCGGTAATAGAAGAAGAAGCTGAGGAGTTTCTAAAGAAAATGAAGATGCAAGACTATTCCATTTTGGAACAGTTAAGAAAAACCCCAGCTCAAATTTCATTGCTGTCTTTGATGATTCATTCCAACGATCATTGTCAGACACTGATGAAAATCCTGAATGAAGCTCATGTTCCGGATAAAATCTCTATAAATCACTTGGAGAAGATAGTGCACAAAATCTTCGAAGTGAACTGGGTCACGTTTTCTGATAATGAGCTGCAGCCAATAAAGCACAACAAAGCCTTGCATCTGACCATGAAATATGAAGACTCGGTGGCCACCCGAGTATTGGTCGATAATGGGTCCAGTTCCAACATCTGTACTTTGGCTACGTTGAACAAGCTAAAAATTGATCATGACCAAATTCAAAAAAATAGCATCTGTGTCCGAGGTTTCGATGGAAGCGTTACTGACACGGTGGGGGTCATCATACTAGAATTGACCATCGGTCCAGTAGAGTATACCATGGAATTCCATGTGGTTGTTATGGCAGTATCATACAATCTCATACTTAGGCGACCTTGGATCCATGCTTCCAAAGCAGTCCCCTCTACATTACACCAGATGGTGAAATTTGAACGGGATAGGAGATAGTGGTGCACAAAGATGACGGGACAAGCTTTGGGCGAGACGATATTGTGCCATTCATAGAGACTGCTAACGACAAAGGGCCATGGGTGTATTAGGTTTTTGACGAGGTTTTAGTGGATAAAATTTCTGAAGGGGAGAACCTCCCACTCCTTAGAATCGCTCCCACAACCGTCATGATGGTTTCAGAAATGCTGGGTAATGGTGTCGTGCCAGGAAAGGGTCTGGGAGCCGAGCTTTAGGGTATTATTCAACCTGTATCCTTGCCCAAAAATTTAGAAACTTTTGGACTAGGGTTCAAACCTACTGTGGCGTATGTAAAGCGATCCAATAAAATGAAGAAAAGAGTTTGGGTTCTTCACAAGCCAGTTTCAAGTCTTTCCAGATCTTTTGTTAAATCAAGTGCCAAGAAGTCGTTGGTCCCAAAAATTCTCGGACCATTGATTGGGATGGATAGGGATTTGAATCAAAGATTCAAAAGGATGCTTGCTGATGTCCATGTGATAGAAGCTAGAGAGGGCTCCAGTAGAGCAGACATATAGTTCATGGGACCTAAGGCCAGAATCAATAATTGGATGATCACTCATCTTCCTACTCGAAGGGAGTCTTGGTAGTAGGCTCTGGATTTTCTTTCTTGTTTCCTGGATTATTCTAGAGTTGTAATCCCGTTTTGATTTTATTTGTATCCAGTAAAGTGTGAAACTCTGTCATTCAGCATTTTTATAAAAACGAAAGTTTCCTTTCCTTTTCCTAGTTTAATTTTTGCATTTTCTTTTTCTTTCTGAACAGTTCTTTTTTTACTGGTTCTAACGACATGGCATGCGCGACGGATCTTCGACCTAATCTGAAAAATCAATCTGACTCCGACTTAGTTGTACAAGAGGCTGATTATGATAATGAATCTGAATATGACGAGGATGAAGCCTTCAAAGAAATAAACAGAGAATTGTGCCTGTTCGAAGAGAAACCAAAGCCTAATACGAAAGACACTATAGCCGTCAATCTAGGAGAGGCAGATGATTTCAGGGAAACCAAAATCAATATCCACATTGATCCAAGTATTAGGATGGAACCAATCAAAACCCTCATTGAGTTCAAAGACATTTTTGTATGGTCATATGATAACATGCCGGGATTGAGCACCGATCTAGTAGTTCACAAATTGCCTACTGACTCGGCATGCCTTCCAGTCAACCAAAAATTGAGGAAATTTAAGATCAAAGAAGAAGTGACCAAGCAGCTACATGAAAAAGTTATTCGCATCACTCGATATCCCGACAGGTTGGCCAATGTCTTATCGGTGCCTAAGAAAGATGGGAAAATCAGGGTATGTGTTGACTACTGCAATATCAACAAGGAAATCCCTAAGGATAATTTTTCATTGCCCTACATCCATATCTTGATCAATAATTGCGCCGGGCGTGAGATCGAATCCTTTGTGGATTGCTACGTAGGATATCATCAGATCTTAATGGATGAAGAAGATGCAGAAAAGACGGCTTTCATTACGCCATGGGAACCTACTGTTATCGGGTAATGTCATTCAACTTGAATAATGCTGGGGCAACGTACAGGAGAGCAATGACCACTGTGTTTCATGACATGATGCACAGGGTGATTGAAGTGTACGTTAATGATGTGATCATAAAATCCAGGCGCCAAGAAGACCATGCGGCAGATCTAAGGAAGTTCTTCCAAAGACTTTGGAGGTATGATATCAAGCTCAACCCTGCCAAATGTTCCTTTGGGGTTCCATCAGGAAAACTACTAGGATACATCATCAGCCGGCGAGGTATTGAGTTGGATCCATCAAAGATCAAGTCTATCCAAGACCTGCCACCGCCAAAGAACAAAACGGAGGTGATGAGTTTGTCGGGAAGATTAAATTATATCAGCCGGTTCATTTCTCAGCTTACAATGACATGTGAACCAATATTTTGGCTATTGAATAAGGACGCCACGGTAGAATGGACGGCGGAATGTCAGGAAGCATTTGACCAAATCAAAGGGTATATATTTCAAATCCACCCATATTGGTTCCACCTGAACAGAGAAGATCATTGATTCTCTATCTGACGGTACTGGAGAATTCGTTTGGCTGCATACTGGCTCAACACGATAGTATAGGGAAGAAGGAGCAAGCCATCTACTATCTCAGTAAGAAATTTACATATATGAGGTTAAGTACACTCAACTAGAGAAATATGCTACGCCCTGACATGGGTAGCACAAAAGTTAAAACATTATCTGTCATCATATACTACTTATGTCATCTCACGCTTGGATCCATCAAAAAATATCTTCCAAAAGCCTTATGCCCACAGGGAGGTTAGCGAAATGGCAGATATTACTCACAAAATTTGACATCGTCTATGTGACAAGGACAACCATGAAGGCCCAAGCGTTGGCTGATCATTTAGCTGAGAACCTTATTGATGAAGAGTATGAGCCATTGAGAACATATTTTCCCGATGAAGAAGTGATACATATAGACGAGATAGAATCGACGGAGGAACCAAGATGGAAGCTTTTCTTTGATGGAGCCGCAAACTCAGAAGGAGTTGGAATAGGAGCGGTACTCATTTCAGAAACAGGACATCACTATCCTGTTACGGCGCTACTGCGTTTCTATTGCACCAACAACATGGTTGAATATGAGGCCTGTATTTTGGGATTACAGTTAGCTGCAGACATGGATGTCCTGGACGTCTTGGTCTTGGGGGACTCGGACCTCCTGGTATATCAAATTCAAGGTGAATGGGAAATGCGGGATTTGAAACTTGTACCATATCCACAGTGCTTGCATGATTTGAGCAAGCAATTTTGATCTGTGGAGTTCAGACACATCCCACAAGCTCATAATAAGGTTGCTGATGTATTGGACACCTTAGCATCAATGTTGCACCACCTAGATAAGGTCCATGTCGACCCATTGCATATTAAGGTTCACAAGCAGCATGCTTATTGTAGCATGATAGAGGATGCAATGGATGGCGAGCCATGGTTATATGATATCAAAGAGTACCTCCGAATCGGGATATACCCGGAATAGGCAACTGGAGATCAAAAGAGAGCCATTCGGTGATTGGAAAATGGGTTTTTCCTCAGTGGAGTTTTGTACAAAAGAACCCCAGATTTGGGATTGTTGAGATTTATAGACGCAAGTCAGGCCATGACGGTAATGACAGAGGTCTATGCCGGAGTTTGTGGGCCACATATAAGTGGGTATGTATTGGCAAAGAAGAACCTACGAGCAAGATACTATTGGCACACTATGGAGCGCAATTGTATCAGCTTCATACGGAAGTTCCACCAATGTCAGGTACACAAAGATTTGATTCATACTCGCCAACAGAATTGCATACAATGTCAGCACCGTGGCCATATGTTGCATGGGGAATGGATGTCATTGGACCTATTGAGCCGGCAGCTTCCAACAGTCATAAGTTCATCCTGGTAACCATTGATTATTTCACCAAATGGGTAGAGGCCAAGACCTTCAAGTCAGTAACCAAGAAGGTAGTGGTGGATTTTGTCCATACCCATATCATCTGTAGATTTGGGATCCCAAAGTTAATCATCATAGTCAACGGTGCTAATCTAACAGCAGTTTGAAGAAAGAAGTATGTCAACAATTCAAGATTACACATCGTAATTCTACCCCGTATCGTCCTAAGGAAAATGGTGCAGTTGAAGCGGCTAAAAAAACATAAAGAATATTTTGAGAAAAATGGTAAAAGGGTCCAGACAGTGGCATGAAAAGTTACCCTTTACATTGTTGGGTTATTGCACTAATGTTTGTACTTCACTCGGTGCAACCCCTTATTTGTTGGTATACGAAACTGAATTGGTAATACCAGCAGAGGTCAAAATTCCGTCCCTCCAGATTGTCGCTAAAGCCGAGATTCATGATGATGAATGGGTCAAAGCTCGACTTGAGCAGTTGAGCTTAATCGATGAAAAGAGATTGGTAGAAGTATGGCATGGCCAATTGTATCAGAAAAGAATGGCAAGAGCATACAATAAGAAGGTGCGTCCCAGAAAATTTGAAGTAGGGCAGCAAGTATTGAAGCGAATTCTCCCACATCAGGTCGAAGCAAAAGGCAAGTTCGCCCCAAATTGGCAAGGGCCCTATATTGTGACCAGAGTATTGTCCAATGGCTCTCTATGTCTGACAGAAATCGAAGAAAGATGCATCGACATGGCTATCAATTATGATACAGTCAAGAGATACTATGTGTAACTTCTTTGATCTTGCAAGTTATCTATTCGTTTGTTTGTATTTGGTTCTTATTGGATAATGAAATGACGGAGGCAATTATTTCTTCTATCTAAACACTTTCAACATTTAAGCCTAGCTTATTCGTTCATACCCCTTTCTTGGAATCATTAAATAAAATGAAAAATAAAGAAAAAAGAGAAAACAAGAAAAATGATAAGAAATCAAAAAGTGAACTACATTCGACCTGATTCCTCCAAAAGGATACGTAAGCGCCTCACGGCTCGGTCGCAAGATGATGAAGTGTCACAGAAAAGAGAATAGAAAATAAAATTTCCCCCAAATAAGAAAAACTAGGGTAGAAGTTATGTTTTTGTTGATTTTGAAAAGGGGGTTCCGATTCTGAGAGTTGTAATCTTTTACCCATCAAGTTGTTTCGAATTTCCAGACAACCTTTTCTTTACCCACCAAGACCTCACGATCATTATATGAGAAGTAAGTCAGGCAGTCAAAAGTCAAACACAATACATTGATCCTCGATAGGGAATAGGTCATAAGCCGTAGAAATGGATAGGCAAAAGAACGCCCAGTGGAAAGAGTTCTACTGGTAACACTCCGATCCCCAGCCAAAAAATAAAATGAGAGAGTCTTACTGGTAAAAACCTTCACAGGCACCATAAGGCTATGTAATCTGATAGTAAAATGAGAGAGTCTTATGGTGAAAACCTACATGGGCACCATAAGGCGACGGGAGTCGAGAGAAATGAGAGAGTCTCATTAGTGAAAACCCCTCTAAAGGCACTATGAGGCGACATGATGCGTTTGGCAGAGAGGATCGGCATATGCCAAAGAGTTGGCCACCTGTTTATCCCCGACAGATAAAGTCATCAGAAAGTTAGATTGATACAAATAGATCGGGTCGATCAATACGGAACGAACGACATGATCGTCGGGACCAGTTATACTATCCAGATAAGTTCTTTCCTTTTATTTCCTCCCAACATTTGGTTCAAAAAGATTTTTCTCTCCTTTTCTTTGTTAAAATTCTAGGAAATTTTAGAAAGGATCTTTTAGAGTTTACTACTAGTCGCCAAAATAGTACGAAGCGAAAAGGACAAGCCAAAGGGCAAACTGGCTTAAAAAGTAAGGAGAAAGGCCGAAGAGCAACGGTTGAGGAATTTATGCATCAATTTCCAAAAGGATCCCCAACAAAACTTCACTGGGCCACTGATCGAGTTCCAAGATAGCTGGACATCATAGAAAGCATGGAAGGAATAAATGGAAAACCCATCCCCAGCAGAAATATTATCCCCAACAGATAATATCATACCCCGGCGGGAGTGGAACGATCACTCAACGCTTTTAAAACTGACGAAATTTTATTTGATTTAAAGCAGGGACGGAATCTTGTCCGTCTCAAGATCTCTACATCATATCAAGTTTTTTGAGTTGCATCAATCTTGGTGATTCACAATTAAGCAGCCCACGTCATATTTGTCCACCTTCAAACAGGATGTATCAGGTTTGTCCACCTTTAAATAGGACGTATTAGGTTTTTCCACCTTCAAATAGGACGTATCATGTTTGTTCATCTTCAAACAAGACATATGATGGGTCTATCTTCTCTCGAATAGGATATTAAGGGTCTATCCGCCCTCAAATAGGATATGATGGGTCTATTTGCCCTCAAATAGAGTATGTTGGGTCTATCCGACCTCGAATAGGATATGATGGGTCTATCCACCCTCGAATAGGATATTATGGGTCTATCCAGCCTCGAATAGGGTATGATGGGTCTATCCGCCCTTGAATAGGATATGATGGGTCTATGCGCCCTCGAATAGGATATGATGGGTCCATTCGCCCTCGAATAGGATATGATAGGTCTATCCACCCTCGAATAGGATATTAGGTTCATCTACCTTCGAATAGGATATTATGGGACTATCCGCCCTCGCATATGATACGATGGGTCTATCCGCCCTCGAATAGGATATTTTGGGACTATCCGCCCTTGAATAGGATATTATGGGACTATTCGCTCTCGAATATGATATGATGGGTCTATCCGCCCTTGAATAGGATATATGGGACTATCTGCCCTCGAATAGTATATTATGGGACTATCCGCCCTCGAATAGGATATGATGGGTCTATCCACCTTCGAAAAGGATATTTTAGGTTCATCCGCCTTCGAATAGCATATTATGGGAGTATCCGCCCTCAAATAGAATATTTTGGGACAATTCTCCCTCGAATAGGATATGATGGTTCTATCCGCCTTCGAATGGGATATGATGGGTCTATTCTCCCTCGAATAGGATATGATGGGTCTATCCGCCCTCAAATAGGATATGATGGGACTATCCGCCCTCGAATAGGATATGATGGGACTATCCGCCCTCGAATAGAATATTTTGTGAGTATCCACCCTCAAATAGGGTATTGAATTGAATCCTTCCTTAAAAAAAGGACGTTTAATTTATTTTCGACCCAAGTGGTCCTGCTTGCATAAACATTGTCAAATACATATTTCATAAATTATTGGCAAAATGCATTTTATTTCTAAAAGCTGTTAATGAAGTCAGGCGCCCACTTGTATAATAAGTGGAATAGTTTTCATGTTTTTAGACAAATAGGTGCCCACCTGTACAACTAGCAAAATACTTTTGAATGTCTTTAGAGTAATAGGCGCCGACCTGTATAATAAGTGGAATAATTTTCATGTTTAAGATAATAGGCACCCACCTGTATAATAAGTGGAATAATTTTTATATTTTAGCTAATAGGCGCCCATCTGTATAATAAGTGGAATAATTTTATGTTTTAGATAATAGGCCCACCTGTATAATAAGTGGAATAATTTTATGTCTTTAAGATAATAGGCGCCCACCTGTATAATAAGTGGAATAATTTTGCATGTCATTAAAATAATAGGCGCTCACCTGTATAACAAGCGGAATATTGTTGTTTTTGATAAATAGGCGCCCACATGTACAACTAGAGGAATACTTTTGCATATCTTTAGAGTAATAGGCACCCACATGTATAATAAGTGAAATAATTTTCATGTTTTAGATAATAGGTGCCCACCTGTATAATAAGTGGAATAATTTTATATCTTTATGATAATAGGCGCCCACCTGCATAATAAGTGGTATAATTTTTCATGTCTTTAAAATAATAGGCGCCCACCTGTATTACAAGCGGAATATTTTGTTTTTGATAAATAGGCGCTCACCTGTACAACTAGCGGAATACTTTTGCATGTCTTTAGAGTAATAGGCGCCCACCTATATAATAAGTGGAATAATTTTATGTCTTTATGATAATAGGCGGACACCTATACAACAAGCGGAATATTTTTCATGTCTTAGATAATAGGCGTCCACCTGTATAATAAGTAGAATATTTTTCATGTCTTAGAAAATAGGTGCCCACCTGTATAACAAGAGGAATATTTTTCAGTCTTTACATTGCAGGTCTTGAAACCAGCGACCAACCATGAAGGTAGAAGGTCACACCAGAAGATGCCCAGCACAAATCCAAATTCAGAAGTGAGAAAGAATCCAACGGTGGCCCGAAAAAACTATTTACATTGCAGGTTTTGAAACCAGTAACCCACCCTGAAGCGGAAGGTTATATATATATGTGGGCTATAAGCCATGTTTGGGGCTATGTGCCGACCTGTAGTATCCTTAGGGGATAAATATCTATGTGATAGTATGTTTTGCAAAATCATTGATCTCAGACCTGGCTTGACATCACATTTATAAAATGCTAAGTCACATTTTCTTGGAAAATTAATTAAAAATTAAAGTATTTTTCAGTATTAATGAACTGGAACCTGGAAATAAATAAATTGAACTTTTGTGTGACTCATATGCATGTTGTGGACTGAGTATGGATCAGGCTGCACGCCGCAACGGATGATATGAATATTGCACTTAGGCTGAAGGAGCCCCTTCGGAGTCTGTACACACCCCAGTGAGCGTCGTCGACGTTAAACAGATCAGGCTACGCGCCGTAACGGACAGGTGCATGCATTGCATTCTTGTTTAAAAATTACCTGTGCTATTTGTGATTTTCTGTTGTTGTTAGTTCGTGATAGGTATCGGATTATAGTTTTAGCTTTGCTCTGTGGTATTCTGTGGATTTCCTGCTTTCAGCTATTTTGTATACTCTTTACTCACTGAGTACTTAGTACTCACCCCTACTCCCTGCACCTTTGTGTGCAGATTCAGGTACACATGATGGTTAGATGAGCTTTCCAGCTTATTCAGAGTATATTCGAGTTGCTGAGGTACCTGCTGGCGTTCGCAGGACCTAGCTTCTCTCGTTAATTTAGTTTATTTTCTATATACTTTCAGACTTGAGTATTTTATTCATTATTCCTATTCCTATTCCTATTCAATTTTGCTTAGAGGCTCTAGACTCGTGACCCCAAATCTTTTGGGAGTGTTATTTCGATGTTTGCACTTCTCAGAATTTAATTATACTATTATTATTGGAGTATTATTGTTGAATCATATATTCTTCTTGAAATTTGTCATTTTGGGACACAGTTGTTGGTCTGGCTTGCCTAGCTTTAGGGTTGGGCGCCATCACAACCGGGCTTGGGTCGTGACAAGTTGGTATCAGAGCCAGGTTCCTAGGCCTCGCGAGTCATGAGCAGGTTTAGTAGGCTCTCATGGATCGGTACGTTGACGTCCGTATCTATCCTCGGGGGGCTACAGAACTTTAGGAAAATACTTCACTTTCTTGGATTCATATCGTGCGGTTTGTGTTATCGTGAAACTAAATTTTTCCGTATTCTATTCTCTCACAGATGGCGAGAACCTATGCTAACGGACGTGGTGGAGGACCACCAGTGGCACCCTGAGGCCGTGGTGTTGGAAGAGGTAGTTCAACAGTGACAGCACCTACTTATCCACCAGTTGACCAGACTCAAGGTCAGATCTCAGCGCTAGTGGACCAGGTTCAGGATTATGTCCCAGCTGCAGGCATCCCAACAGGTCAGGCTCTGGCACCGACAATGTCTATTGAGATACCGGGTCTTCAGGAGACCTTAGCACAGATCCTATCAGTCTGTACTAGGTTAGCTCAGGTGGTTGCGGCCTCTATTGCAGCAGCTTCTTCACAGGTAGGGGGAGGAATCAGACCCCCATTGCTCGCACACCAGAGCCCGTAGTTCAGGATTTACAGGCACCTGAGGCAGCTCCAGCTCAGCCAGTTGGTTCCAGCTATGACTGATGATGAGCAGCGTCGGTTGGAGAGGTTAGGGAGGCTACAACCTCTAGCATTCAGCAGTGTTGAGGGCGAGGATGCCCAGGGTTTTCTGGATAAGTTCCAGCGTATGCTTCGTACTACGGGTATTCTGGAGGCTAGCGGTGTTGCTTTCACTACCTTCCAGTTCACAGTACCAGGATTTCATTTGTTGGAGGATTTTGAGAGGCGTAGGTGTACTGGCGCAGCGCCCTTCACCTGGCAGCAATTCTCTACAGTATTTTTGGAGAAGTATGTGCCCGAGTCTTAGAGGGATGAGTTGTGTCGTCAGTTCGAGTGTTTGAGGTAGGGAGATATGTCAGTGACTCAGTTTGAGTTGAGGTTTACACAACTAGCTCGGCATGCTATGTGGATGATTCTGACAGATCGTGAGAGGATCAGGAGATTTGTGGATGGTCTTAATTATCCTATTCACATATTGATGACTAGAGAGAGGGCTACAACAGTTACATTTCAGGAGGTGGTTGATGCGGCTCGTCAGATTGAGACAGACCGCCGTCGAGAGCATGAGGAGAGCAATGCTATGATGTCTCGGGGTGCAGGTCGTTACAATGGTGCTCCGTCTAGGGGCCAGTTTGAGCATAGTAGAGGTCGTTCCTTAAGATCTCCTCAGTCAGGCCGTGCAGAGTCTAGTAGGGCTTCGTCAGACCGTTGTCGTCGGGGCCATCAGGACCAGCAGGGTCGTCAGCAGAGCCAGCCCGCACAAAGCGTGCTCCCAGCTCAGAGCTCTGCTTCTACTCCTTTAGCTCAAGGTTCATCTGCAGCGAGGGGTTCTCAACAGTCCATTTCTCCAGCTTCAGGCTGTTGTTTTGAGTGTGGTGAGTAGGGCCATATCAGGAGGGAGTGTCCCAAGTTTCTTCGTAAGCGGTCTCAGCAGTTGGATCAGCCTTCATCTTCTGCTCATGTTTCTTCAACACCAGCTCAGTCAGCTAGGAGTGGTGGCCAGGTAGCTAGAGGTCGCCCAAGGGGTAAGGATCGTACTCGCAGAGGTCAGGCCTATATTTATGTTCTTGCAGATATGAGGGACGCTAGTGCATCAGATGTAGTCATCACAGATATTATCACAGTCTGCGACAATGATTTTTCTGTCTTATTTGATCTCGGATCTACCTATTCCTATGTATCCTCATATTTTGTGAATCATTTGGGTACGACCCGTGGTATTATTGCCTTGCCCTTGCATGTGTCTACCCCGGTGGGTGATACTATTATTGTGGATCATGTATATCGATCCTGTCTTGTTACTATGGGGGTCTGGAGACCCGAGTTGATTTATTATTATTGGGCTTGGTGGATTTCGACGTGATTCTAGGCATGGATTGGTTATCACCTTACCATGTGATTCTGGACTGTCATGCCAAGACAGTCACATTAGCTATTCCAGGTAATCCGAGGATCGAGTGGCAAGATGTGACTGATTATGTATCCGACAAGGCGATTTCCTTACAAAAATCCCAACGAATGATTGGGAAGGGTTGTTTATCTTATTTGACTTTCCTTAGAGATGTTGAGGCTGAGACTCCCAGTCTTGATTTGATCCCCGTTGTGAGGGATTTCTCAGATGCATTTCCAGCAGACCTACCGGGCATGCCGCCGGACAGGGACATTGATTTCGGTATTGACTTGGTGTCGGACACTCGGCCCATTTCTATTTCTCCCTACCGCATGGCACCAGCTGAGTTAAAGGAGTTGAAAGAGAAACTTCAGGAACTCTTAGATAAGGGGTTCATTCGCCCGAGTGTGTCATCTTGGGGTGCACCAGTATTATTCGTAATGAAGAAAGATGGCACAATGAGAATGTGCATTGATTACAGACAGTTGAACAAGGTGACAGTAAAGAATAAGTACACATTACCTCGTATTGAGGACTAGTTTGATCATCTTCAGGGAGCAAGTGTATTCTCTAAGATTGACCTTCGATCGGGTTATCACCAGTTGAAGATTAGGGATTTAGACATTATGAAGACAACTTTCAGAACGAGATATGGGCACTATAAATTTTTGGTGATGTCTTTTTGGCTAAGTAATGCCCCGGCCGCATTCATGCACTTGATGAACAGTGTATTTCGGCCATACCTCAATTCTTTTATGATCTTATTTATTGATGATATCCTGGTGTACTCGCGCAGCCAGGAGGAGCACGCATAACACTTCAGGGTGGTATTGCAGAGATTGAGAGCGGAAAAGCTGTATGCAAAATTTTCTAAGTGTGAGTTTTGGCTTGATACTGTGACTTTTATGGGACATATAGTGTCCAGCGATGGTATTCAGGTTGACCCACAGAAAGTTGAGGTAGTGCAGAATTGGCCCTTGACGTCCTCAGCTACTGAGATCCGGAGTTTCCTCAGTTTGGCAGGCTATTACCGCAGGTTTGTCCAGGGTTTTTCATCTATTGCTTCACCTTTGACGAAGTTGACATAGAAAAATGCTCCATTTGTGTGGTCAGATGAATATGAGGAGAGCTCCCAGAAGCTCAAGTCGGCCATGACCACAGCTCCGGTGCTTGTATTTCCATTAGCTTCAGGGTCTTACACGGTGTATTGCGATGCTTCGAGATTTGGGATTGGTTGTGTATTGATACAGGAGGGTAGAGTTATTGCATATGCTTCTCGTCAGCAAAAGCATTATGAGAAGAACTACCCTGTTCACGACTTAGAGTTAGCTACTATTGTTCACGCCTTGAAGATTTGGAGGCATTACTTGTATGGTGTATCTTGTGATGTATCTATAGACCAATGTAGCCTTCAGCATTTGTTTAAGCAGAAAGATCTCAATTTGAGGCAGTGGAGATGGCTTGAATTACTCAAAGACTATTATATTACCATCTTGTATCATCCCGGGAAGGCAAATGTAGTGGCCGATGCTTTAAGCTAGAAAGCTATTAGTATGGGCAGCTTGGCGTACATTCCAGTAAGGGAGAGGCCCCTTGCAGTAGATGTTCAGGCTCTAGCTAATCAGATGGTGAGGCTGGATATTTCTGAGCCCAGTCGGGTGATAGCTTGCGTGGTATCTTGGTCTTCCTTTTATGACCGTATTCGAGAGCGCTAGTATGATGATCCACACATGCTTGTCCTTAAGGATAGAGTTCAACATAATGATGCTAGAGATGTCACTATTGATAGTGATGGTGTGTTGTAGATGCAAGGCCAGATATGCGTGCCCAATGTTGATGACCTTCGTGAGTTGATATTGGAGGGGGCCCACAACTCGTGATATTCTATTCATCCAGGTGCCGCACAAATGTATCAGGATTTGAGGTAGCATTATTGGTGGAGAAAGATGAAGAAAGATATTGCGAGTCATGTAGCACAGTGCCTAAACTGTCAGCAGGTCAAGTGTGAGCATCAAAGGCCTGGTGGTGTGTTCCAGCATATTGATATTCCCGAGTGGGAGTGGGAAAGGATCACTTTGGACTTTGTTAGTGACCTCCCTTGGACAACGAGGAAGTTTGATTCAGTGTGGGTGATTGTGGATAGGCTGACCAAGTCAGCTTATTTTATTCCTATGTGTACTACATACACCTTGGAGCGGTTAGCAGAGATATTAATTAGTAAGATTGTGAGATTGCATGGAATTCTAGTTTCTATCATATCAGACAGAGGTACTTAGTTCTTCACAGTTCTGGAGGACATTTCAGCGAGAATTGGGTTCACAAGTAGAGCTGAGCACAGCATTTCACCCACACATGGATGGGCAGTCCGAGCGTACAATTCAGATACTGGAGGACATGTTGTGTGCTTGCGTCATTAATTTTGGAGGTTCTTAGGCTGATTACTTGCCTCTTGCGAAGTTTTCTTATAACTATAGCTATCATTCCGGCATTCAGATAGCGCCACATGAAGCCTTATATGGGAGGCGGTGTAGGTCTCCAGTCGGTTGGTTTGAGCTCGGCAAGGCTAGATTATTGGGGACAGAGTTAGTTCAGGATGCCTTAGACAAGGTAAAAGTGATTCAGGAGAGACTTTGCATAGCTCAGTCGCGTAAGAAGAGTTATACGGATCGGAAGGTCCGAGATATGTCTTATTCAGTGGGCGAGAAGGTGTTACTGAAGGTTTCGCCAATGAAGGGCGTTATGAGGTTTGGAAAGAAATGAAAGTTGGCCCCAAGGTACATTAGACATTTTAAGATGCTTAGGAATGTTGGGGAAGTGGCCGATATGATTGCTTTGCCACCCAGCTTGTCGGGAGTTCACCCGGTGTTCCATGTATCTATGCTCTGGAAGTACGTTGGAGATCCATCACATGTATTACACTTTAGCACAATACAGCTGGATGAGGACTTGACCTATGATGTGGAACCGGTAGCCATCTTGGGTCGACAAGTTCGTAAGTTGAGATCCAAATACATAGCTTCAGTAAAAGTGCAGTGGAGAGGTCGTCCCGTGGAGGAAGCAACTTGGGAGACCGAACGGGAGATGCAGAGCAGATATCCACACCTATTTGAGACTCCAGGTATGTTTCTGAAACCCACTCGAGGAGGAGCGTTTGTTTAAGTTGGGGAAAATATAATGAACCGACCCGTCATTACGGGAGTTATAGCCCTATTTCCTTCATTTTATACTTTAACATGTTAATTTATATGAGTTTGGAGAGTTAGAACTAAATCATATGGAATCTAGTCAGAAATGAGGCAATAAACCTCATTTTGAGAAGAGTAGTTTGGAAAAGTCAATTGAATGTTGACTGATGAGTTAGAAAGCTCGGAATGGATTTCTGATGATTCGAAAAGTTTTGGGGAATGATTTATGACTTAGGAGAGCAATCAGAATCGAATTCGGAGGTCCAGTGTAGATTTAGGCTTGAATTGGCTAAGGTTGAATTTTGGCGAATTCCGGATGGTAGGTGAGATTTTGATTTGGGGCTTGAAATGAAATTTCGAGAGTTGCAGTAACTCCGTTAGGTGATTTTCGATATGCATGAAAATTTTAGGTCTTTCAGAGGTGTTTAGGTCGGGTTTTAGATCAAATGTTAGTTTCGGAAGTTTTAATGAAACTTAGGCTTGAATCCGTGAGAATTTGGTGATTTTGATATTTATGATGATTTTTTTATGTTACGAGCAAGTTTGAGTGAAGTAATATGACATATCTGTGCATTTGGTTGAGGTCCCGAGGGTCTCAAGATGATTTTGGATGCCCAACGGGAGGTTTTGAACCTGGATGTTGTAGCAGAAATATTGGAGTCACTGATTGTTCTATGCGATCGCATAGGGTCATTGTGATCGCATAGAAGAACCTGAAGAGGATGAGAAATTTCTCTATGTGATCGCATAGGGTCATTGCAAATGCATAGAAGGACCTGAGGGGATGAGAAATTGCCCTATGCGATCGCATAGAGGAGAGTGCGATCGCATAGGTTCATAATGTTGCACAATGCGATCGATTACACTGTGTTGCGATCGCAGAGAAGGAATTAGGGGCCCAGGGAGATTTCTCTATGTGATCGCATAGAAGGGAAAAATGGCCTGGAAATTTTACTCTATGCGATCGCATAGGGGCATTGCGATAGCATAGAACAAGGCGTCAGTGACAGAACTGTTAAGTTAAAAATCAGACGCGAACCCTCATTATTTTACACCACTTTTACTTCTTCAAGGGAGGGTTCTGAGAGCTTTGAAGAGAGAAATCAACAAGTAATCACTGGAGGTAAGTTCCTTCACTCAAAAATAGATTTTATGCTAGAATCAACACCCAAATTCATGAAATTGGGTAGAATTTGTGAAGAATTAGGGCCTAAATGATGAAAACGAGTTTTTGGGTTTTTAAAGGCCATTCGAACTATGATTTCGATAAATTTAATATTCACGGACTCGTGGCGAGATGAGGAATCTATTGGTATTAATTTCGGAATTTTTCGAGAAGTGGGCCCGGGGCTCGGCGTTTACCAACTTCATTTATTATTGCATTTTTCAAGTAATTTTGATTGGGTTATGTTTCTTTGACCTATGTTTATCTAATTGTTGTGGTTTCACTAGATTCAACGCACGATGTGGTAAATTCGAAGTGAAAAGGTATTACGGACGAGTCCACGGTCGGCTAGAGGTGAGTAGTTAGTGTATATAGTAGCTTGAGGGTTTGAAACCCCGGCTTAGCACATTATGACGCTATTAGGGCGTGGCTCGCACCCCTTGACAGGTGTTGAATTGGTTATGACTGGGTATTGAGACCTGGCCCATCCCAAATATGAATAATATTATATTGGCGGTTGAAACGCACATTGTGTTAAATATATATGTGGGCAATAAGCCATGTTTGGGGCTATGTGCCGACCTATAGTATCCTTAGGGGATATATATCTATGTGAATATATGATTTGCAAATCATTGATCTCTGTCCTGGCTTGACATCACTATTATGAAATGCTAAGTCACCTGTTCCTGGAAAATTAAATAAAAATTAAAGTATTTTTCATTGTTAATGATCTGGAACCTGGACATAAATAAATTGAATCGTTGTGTGACTCATATGCATGTTATGGACTGAGTATGGATCGGGATGCACGCTGCAACAGATGATATGAATATTGCGCTTGGGCTGAAGGAGCCCCTCCGGAGTCTGTGTGCCATCGATGTTAAACGGATCGGGCTACACGCCGTAGCGGTCATGTGCATTGCATTGCATTCTTGTTTGTAACTTACCTATGCTATTTATGATTTGCTGTTGTTGTTAGTTCGTGATAGGTATCGGATTGTAGTTTTAGCTTTGCTCTGTGGTAATCTGTGGATATCCTGCTTTCAGCTATTTTATATTTTTTTTACTCATTGAGTACTTAGTACTCACCCCTACTCCCTACACCTTTGTGTGCAGACTCATCTACACAGGAGGGTTAGACGAGCTTTCCAGCTTATTCAGAGTATATTCGAGTTGCTGGGGTATCTGCTGGCGTTCGCATGACCTAGCTTCTCTCGTTAATTAAGTTTATTTTCTATATACTTGCAGACTTGAGTTTTTTATTCAATATTCCTATTACTATTCAGTTTTTCTTAGAGGCTCTAGACTCGTGACCCCATCTCTTTAGGGAGTGTTAATTCGATGTTCGTACTTCTTAGTATTTAATTATACTATTATTATTGGAGTATTGTTGTTGACTCTTACATTCTTCTTGAAATTTGTCCTTTCGGGACTGGTCTTTAACTATGGAAACAGTTGTTGGTCTGATTTGCCTAGCTTTAGGGTTGGGTGCCATCACGACCGGGTTTGGGTCGTTACAAGTTGGTATCAGAGCCAGGTTACTAGGCCTCGCGAGTCATGAGCCAGTTTTGTAGGCTCTCGCGGATCGGTACGTAGATGTCCATATATATTCTCGGGATGCTACAGAACTTTAGGAAAACACTTCACTTTCTTGGATTCATATCGTGTTGTTGTGCTATCGTGAAACTAAATTTTTCTGTATTCTATTCTCTTGCAGATGGCGAGAATGCATGCTAACGGACTTGGCGGACGACCACCAGTGGCACCTAGAGGTCGTGGTCGTGGCAGAGGTAGGGAAGCAGTGACAACACCTGCTAACCCACAAGCTGACCAGACTCAAGGTCAGATCCTAGCGCCTGTGGACCAGGTTCAGGATCAGGTCCCAGCTGTAGGCATCCCAGCAGCTCAGGTTCAGGCACAGGCAGTGTCTATTGAGATACCGGGTCTTTAGGGGACCTTAGAACAGTTCCTATCAGTGTGTACTGGCTTAGCTTAGGTGGTTGCGGCCTCTACTGCAGCAACTTCTTCACAGGCAGGGGGAGGAAATCAGACCCCCGTTGCTCGCACACAAAAGCCGGTAGTTCAGGATTTATAGGCACTTGGGGCAGCTCTAGCTCAGCCAGTTCAGTCGGCTGCACCAGTCGCACTAGCCCCGGATCATGTGGTTCCAGCTATGCCTGATGACAAGCAGTATTGGTTGGAGAGGTTCGGGAGGCTACAGAGTCTGGCGTTCAGCGGTGTTGAGGGCGAGGATTGCCAGGGTTTTCCGGATAAGTGCTAGCGTATGCTTTGTACCGTGGGTATTCTGGAGTCTAGCGGTGTTGCTTTCACTACCTTCCAGTTCACAGGACCAGCATTTCATTGGTTGGAGGATTTTGAGAGGCGTAGGCCTATTAGGGCAGCGCCCCTCACATGGGAGTAGTTCTCCATGGTATTTCTGGAGAAGTATGTGCCCCAGTTTCAGAGGGAGGAGCTGTGTCATCAGTTCGAGTGGTTGAAGTAGGGAGATATATTAGTGACTCAGTTCTAGTTGAGGTTTACATAGCTAGATCGCCATACTATATGGATGATTCCGATAGATCATAAGAGGATCAGGAGATTTGTGGACGGTCTCAATTATCCTATTCGCATATTGATGACTAGAGAGAGGGCAACAGCAGTTACTTTTGAGGAGGTGGTTGATGCAGCTCATCAGATTGAGATAGACTGCCGTCGAGAGCGTGAGGAGAGGGAGGCTAAGAGGCCTCGGGGTACAGGTAGTTACAATGGTGCTCCGTTTAGGGTCCAGTCTCAGCACAGTAGAGGTTGTTCCTTCATTCAGATCTCGTCAGTTAGGCCGTGCAGAGTCTAGTAGGGCTTCGTCAGACCATGGTCGTCAGGGCCAGCATGGTCGTCAATAGAGCCAACCCGCACTGAGCACCCTCCCAGCTCAGAGCTCTACTCCTTCTCATTCAGCTCAGGGTTCATCTGCAGTGAGGGGTTCTCAGCAATCCCTCTCTCTAGCTTCAGGCCATTTTTTTGAGTGTGGTGAGTTGGTCCATATCAGGAGGGAGTGCCCTAGTTGATTCATAAGCAGTCTCAGCAGATGGATCAACCTTCATCTTCTGCTCATGTTTCTTCAGCACCAGCTCAGCCAGCTAGGAGTGGTGGCCAGGTAGCTAGAGGTTGCCCTAGGGGTGATGATCATACTGGTGCAGGTCAGGCCCATTTTTATGCTCTTCTAGATATGAGGGACGCTAGTGCATCAGATGCAGTCATCACAGGTATTATCTCAGTCTGCCACAGGGATGCTTCTATCTTATTTGATCTCGGATCTACCTATTCCTATGTATCCTCATATTTTGAGCATCATTTGGGTACGACCTGTGGTATTATTGCCTTGCCCGTGCATATGTCTACCCCGGTGGGTGATATAGTTATTTTGGATCATGTATATCGATCATGTTTTGTTACTATTGGGGGTCTGGAGACCCGAGTCGATTTATTATTATTGGGCATGGTGGATTTCGACGTGATTCTAGGCATGGATTTGTTATCTCCTTACCATGCGATTCTGCACTGTCATGCCAAGACAGTCACATTAGCTATTCCAGGTAATCCGAGGATCGAGTGGCGAGGTGTGACTGATTATGTATCTGACAGGGTGATTTCCTTCCTAAATGTTTGGGAATGGTTTTTTTTTTATCTTATTTGGCTTTCATTATAGATGTTGAGGCTGAGACTCTCAGTCTTGATTCGGTCCTTGTTGTGAGGGATTTCCCGGATGTATTTCTAACAGACCCACTGGGCATGCCGTCGGACAGGGACATCGATTTTGGTATTGACTTGGTGCCGGGCACTCAACCTATTTCTATTTCTCCCTACCGCATGGCACGAGCTGAGTTAAAGGAGTTGAAAGAGTAGCTTCAGGAACTCTTAAATAAGGGGTTCATTCGCCCGAGTATGTTACCTTAGGGTGCAGCGATATTATTCGTATAGAAGAAAGATGGCACAATGAGTATGTGCATTGATTACAGGCAGTTGAAAAAGGTGATAGTAAAGAATAAGTACCTATTAGCTCGTATTGAGGACTTGTTTGATCATCTTCAGGGAGCAAGTGTATTCTCTATGGTTGACCTTCGATCGGGTTATCACCAGTTGAAGATTAGGGATTCAGACATTATGAAGACAGCTTTCAGAATGAGATATGGGCACTATGAATTTCTGGTGATGTTTTTTGGGCTGACTAATGCTCCAGCCGCATTCATCCACTTGATGAACAGTGTATTTCGGTCGTACCTCGATTCTTTTATAATCATATTTATTGATGATACCCAGGTATAATCGCGCAGCCAGGAAGAGAACGCACATCACTTAAGGGTGGTATTGCAGAGATTGAGAGAGGAAACGTTGTATGCAAAAATTTTTAAGTGTGAGTTTTGGCTTGATACTGTGACTTTTCTGGGACATGTAGTGTCCAGCGATGGTATTTCGGTTGACCCACAGAAAGTTGAGGCGGTGCAAATTGGCCCAGGCTGTCCTCAGCTACTGAGATGTGGAGTTTCCTCGGTTTGGCAGGCTACTACCACATGTTTGTTCAGGGTTTTTCATCTATTGCTTCACCTTTGACGAAGTTGACACAGAAGAATGCTCCATTTGTGTGGTCAGATGAATGTGAGGAGAGCTTCCAGAAGCTCAAGTCAGCTTGTATTTCCATCAACTTTAGGGTCTTACACGGTGTATTGTGATGCTTCGAGAGTTGGGATCGGTTTTGTATTGATGCAAGAGGGTAGAGTCATTGCATATGCTTCTCGTCAACTAAAGCCTGAGAAAAACTACCATGTTCACGACTTAGAGTTAGCTGCTATTGTTCATGCCTTGAAGATTTGGAGGCATTACTTGTATGGTGTATCTTGTGATGTATATACAGACCACCGCAGCCTTCATCATTTGTTTAAGCAGAAAGATCGCAATTTGAGGCAGTGGATATGGCTTGAATTACTCAAAGACTATGATATTACCATCTTGTATCATCCCGGAAAGGCCATTGTAGTGGCCGATGCTTTAAGCCAGAAAGTTATTAGTATGGGCAGCTTGGCATACATTCCAGTTGGGGAGAGGCCCCTTGCAGTTGATGTTCAGGCTCTAGCTAATCAGATGGTAAGGCTGGATATTTTTGAGCCCAGTCGGGTGATGGCTTGCGTGGTATCTCGGTCTTCCTTATATGATCGTATTCGAGAGCTCCAGTATGATTACCCACACTTGCTTGTCCTTAAGGATAGAGTTCAACATGATGATGTTAGAGATGTCACTATTGATAGTGATGGTGTGTTGCGGATGCAGGGCCGGATATGCGTGCCCAATGTTGATGGCCTTCGTGAGTCGATATTGGAGGAGCCCCACAGCTCGCGGTATTCTATTCATCCAGGTGCCGCAAAGATGTATCCAGATTTGAGGCAGTATTATTGGTGGAAGAAGATGAAGAAATATATTGTGAGTCATGTAGCACGGTGCCTAAAATGTCATCATGTCAAGTATGCGCATCAGAGGCCCGGTAGCGTGTTCCAACGTATTGATATTCCTGAGTGGAAGTGGGAAACGATCACTACGGACTTTGTTAGTGGACTCCCTCGGACAGCGAGGAAGTTTGATTCTGTGTGGGTGATTGTGGATAGGCTGACCAAGTCAGCTCATTTCATTCCTGTGTGTACTACATACTCCTCGGAGCGATTAGTGGAGATATTCATCCGTGAGATTGTGAGATTGCATGGAGGTCCAGTTTCTATCATATCAGACAGAGGTACTCAGTTTACTTAACAGTTCTGGAGGACATTTCAGCGAGAATTGGGTTCACAGGTAGAGCTGAGCACAACATTTCACCCACAGATGAATGGGCAGTCCGAGCGTACAATTCAGATACTAGAGGACATGTTGCGTGCTTGCGTCATTGATTTTGGAGGTTCTTGGGTTGATTACTTGCCTCTTGCGGAGTTTGCTTATAATAATATCTATCGGTCCAGCATTCAGATGGCATCGTATGAACCCTTATATGGGTGGCGGTGTAGGTCTCCAGTCAATTGGTTTGAGCCCGGCGAGGCTATATTATTGGGGACAGAGTTAGTTCAGGATGCCTTAGACAAGGTGAAAGTGATTCAGGAGAGACTTCGCACAGCTCAGTCGCGTCAGGAGAGTTATGCGGACCGGAAGGTCCGAGATGTGTCTTATTCAGTGGGCGAGAAGGTGTTGCTTAAGGTTTCGCCTATGAAGGGTTTTTTGAGGTTTGGAAAGAAAGGAAAGTTGAGCCCAAGGTACATTGGACCTTTTGAGGTGCTTAGGAAAGTTGTGGAGGTGGCCTATATACTTGCTTTGCCACCCAGCTTGTCGGGATTTCACCCGGTGTTCCATGTATCTATGCTCCGGAAGTACTTTGGAGATTCGTCACATATATTAGACTTCAGCACGATACATCTGGATGAGGACATGACCTATGATGTGGAGCCGGTAGCCATTTTGGGTCGACAGGTTCGTAAGTTGTGATCCAAAGACATAGCTTCAGTGAAAGTGAAGTGGAGAAGTTGTCCCGTGGAGGAAGCAACTTGGGAGATCGAACAACAGATGCGGAGCAGATATCCACACTTATTTGAGACTCCAGGTATGTTTCTCAACCCGCCCATGGACGAGCATTTGTTTGAATTGGGGAGAATGTAATGACCCGACCCATCGTTACGAGAGTTACCGCCCCGTTTCCTTCAATTTATACTTTATGTTAATTTATATGTGTTTGGAGAGTTAGAAGTAAATCAGATGGAATCTAGTTAGAAATGAGGCAATAAACCACTTTATGAAAAAAATAGATTGGAAAAGTCAACCAATGTTGACCGATGAGTTAGAAAGCTCGAAATGGATTTATGATGATTTGACTTATTTTGGGGGATGATTTATTACTTAGGAGAGCAATCATAATCGAATTCGGAGGTCCGGTGTAGATTTAGGCTTGAATTGGCTAAGTTTGAATTTTATCGAATTTCGGACGGTAGGTGAGATTTTGATCCGGGGCTCGGAATGGAATTTTGAGAGTTATAGTAGCTCCGTTAGGTGATTTTGGATATGCGTGCAACATTTTAGGTCATTCGAGGTGTTTAGGTCGGGTTTTGGATCAAATGTTAGTTTCGGAAGTTTTAATGAAACTTAGGTTTGAATTCGTGAGAATTTGGTGATTTTGATGTTTATGATGGTGTTTTTATGTTACGATCAAGTTTGAATGAAGTAATATGACATATATGTGCATTTGGTTGAGGTCCCAAGGGTCTCGAGATGATTTTGGATGCCCAACGGGAGGTTTTGAACCTAGATGTTGCAGTAGAAATATTGTAGTCAGTGATTGCTCTATGCGATCGCATAGGGTCATTGTGATAGCATAGAAGAATCTGAAGGGAATGAGAAATTTCTCTATGCAATCACATAGGGTCATTGAAGAACCTGAAGGGGATGAGAAATTGCGATCACATAGGGTCATTGAAGAGGAGAGTGCGATCACATAGGTTCATAATGTTGCACAGTGCGATCGCATACACTGTGTTGCGATCGCAGAGAAGGAATTAGGGGCCCTGGGAGATCTCTCTATGTGATCGCATAGAGGTATTGTGATCGCATAGAAGGGAAAAATGGCCTGGAAATTTTACTCTACGCGATCGCATAGGGGCATTGCGATCGCATAAAACAAGGCGTCAGTGACAGAACAGTTAAGTTAAAAATCATATGCGAACCCTCATTATTTTACACCACTTTTACTTCGTTAATGGAGGGTTTTGAGAGCTTTGAAGAGAGAAATCAATGGGTACTCGCTGGAGGTAAGTTTCTTGACTCAAAAACACGATTTTATGCTAGAATCAACACCAAAATTCATGAAATTTGGTAGAATTTGTGAAGAATTAGGGCCTACATTATGAAAATGAGTTTTTGGGTTTTGAAAGGCCATTCGAACTCCGATTTTGATAAATTTTATATGCACGGACTCGTGGCAAGATGAAGAATTCGCTGGTAGGAATTTCCAAATTTTTTGAGAAGTGGGACCGGGGCTCGGGTTTTACGAACTTCGTATATTATTGCGTGTTTCAAGTAATTTTGATTGGGTTATGTTTCTTTGACTCCTATTTGTGTAATTGATGTGGTTTTGACTAGATTTGACACACAAGGCGGAAAAATCGAACGGAAGAGGTATCGCGGATAAGTCCATGGCCGGTTAGAGGTGAGTAGTTAGTGTATATGGTAGCCTGAGGGTTTGAAACCCGGGCTTAGCACATTGTGACGCTATTAGGGCGTGGCTTGCACCCCATGGCAGGTGTGGTATTGGTTATGACTGGGGATTGAGACTTGGTCGATCCCCAATATGAATAATTAATATTATATTGGCAGTTGAAACGCACACTATGTTAAATATATATGTGGGTTATAAGCCATGTGCCGACCTGTAGTATCCTTAGGGGATAAATATCTATTTGATAGTATTATTTGCAAAATCATTGATCTCAGTCTTGGCTTGACATCACTGTTATAAAATTCTAAGTCGCCTGTTCTTGGAAAATTAAAAAAAAATTAAAGTATTTTTCATTGTTAATGAACAGGAACCTGGAAATAAATAAATTGAACTGTTGTGTGACTTATATGCATGTTGTGGACTGAGTATGGATCGGGCTGCACGTCACAGCGGATGTTATGAATATTGCGTTTCGGCTGAAGGAGCCCCTCCGGAGTCTGTAGCCACCCCCAGTGAGCGCCGTCGACGTTAAACGGATCGGGTTACGCGTCGTAGCGCTCATGTGCATTGCATTGCATTCTTGTTTGTAAATTACCTGTGCTATTTGTGATTTGCTGTTGTTGTTAGTTCGTGGTAGGTATCGGACTGTAGTTTTAGCTTTGCTCTGTGGTATTTTGTGGATTTCCCGCTTTCAGCTATTTTATATACTTTTTACTCACTGAGTACTTAGTACTCACCCCTACTCCCTGCACCTTTGTGTGCAGATTCAGATACACAGGAGGGTTAGACAAGCTTTCCAGCTTATTCAGAGTATATTTGAGTTGTTGAGGTATCTGCTGGCATTCGCAGGACCTAGCTTCTCTCGTTAATTCAGTTTATTTTCTATACACTTTCAGACTTGAGTATTTTATTCAATATTCCTATTACTATTCCGTTTTGCTTAGAGGCTCTAGACTCGTGACCCAGATCTTTTGGGAGTGTTATTTCGATGTTTGCACTTCTCAGTATTTAATTATACTATTATTATTGGAGTATTATCGTTGACTCTTAGATTATCCTTGAAATTTGTCCTTTTGGGACTGGTCTTTAACTGTGGAAACAGTTATTGGTCTGGCTTGCCTAGCTTTAGGGTTGGGCGCCATCACGACCGGGTTTGGGTTGTGACACTGAGCAAAATGATGAAAACTGGTAATCAGAGAGGCAAAGGCCAGTGCCAGCCCCAAGTTCTCGGAAGAAAAGCACCGGAAGAAACACAAGACGACAAGAAGGCAAAGCGACAAGAATAAGTTGAAGATAGATGAGATATCATGATCCATAAGCTAGCTTAGCTTCTTGTTTTTCCTGTTTAGCATGGTGTAATAAGGAGATCAACAAAGCAGTGGCAACAATAGGCAGCAGCAGTAACAACGAAACCACAGTCCCACGGTAGTCCCAGCTACCAAACTGCCCGAACTACATTGACCTGATTCCTGTATAGCCCAGGATATGTAGGAGGCCTTCTGAAGCAAAGGCTCAGTCAGATCTTTCAAAAAGATGCTTCACACAGAGTACTCTAACGGGCAAAAATCGCTCGTATCCGCTCACTTATCTTTGCGCAAAAACTCTCCGTGTTTCAGGGCAAAGAGGGGCAGCTGTGAGCACGTGATTTTTACCCTAAGAGAAAATTACTCCAAAATTTAAAATAAACTTGTTTTCTTGCTTGTTTGCAATCTCTGTGGATTTCGTGTTATTTTCTCTTATTTATTGGTATCTATGTGGGCATTTTACTTGTTAAATATAAGTGTAAAAATACAAAAATATTGCATTTAGGACTCAATTATATAATTAGGAATTAATTAAGCATTTTGTGACTTTAGTTTTAATTAAAAGATGAAGAGAATAAAGAGGAACCCAGAGTTGGGCCAAATCCAAAGTTTAGGTTGTGAGGCCCAAACCAAACGACCCCAATCAGGCCCAATTATGAATCCCTCCGCCCTATCCAAAGGAGCATGTCAATACGACGTCCAAACGATGTCGTATTAGTCACGCCTCCCCTCGACTGTTAGATCACACTGATCCAACGGCCCAGATCAATCTCATGCACCCGTTTTAATCAATCCGACCCATTCCCATACCCGGTCCACCCCATCATCACCAAACGACCCCATTTAATCTTAAGTGATTCAATCAGGACTGTCGAATCCCACCATCCGACGGTCATGATTAATTGAGCCCTTTTATTATACCAACTCTAATTAACCTACCCCCAAAACCAAATCATACCCCTTACCCCTTCATTCTAGAGACGACGTAACACCACGGTAAAGCCATCGCACTCCGCCTACTAGAAATCACCTCACGCGGTTCCGGTAGGCCAATGACCAACACCGTTACACCGTAGTGCCTCCATGACCTCCCCGTCCCGATCCCCCATCAGCTAACTTCGAATCCAGCCAGAATCCTTCGAATATCAATTTTTAGTTATGAACCCTAGCCGCCGCCACAAGAATCTAATGACGGTGCCACCCCTACTCAATCCCAAACTCACATCAAACATTCACCTAGCCTCATTAGTCACCAAATCGACTTCAGTTTGATTCGAAGTAAGCCTGATCCGTGGAACCCCAACCTAATCCCCAAAGAACCCTAGAAATGTTTTCGAGCCTGTCTGAGGGTTTTTGAGGATTCAATGGGTTTTAGTCGAAGTGTTCTCATTTGAGAACACTCGATTAAAACCCGTTTAGCCTGAAAAGGTTTAGTCCGAGATACATTCTCACAATGTTGCAATTCTCTTTAAAATAATAAATAATAAAAGCGGTCAATTATCCCTTTTAATAATAAATGGGACGAGCCTCGCCAAATAACACGCAAAATTACGGGGCCCTCAATAGATGGTTATTACAAATGCTTAGACTTCAAGATGGACCGTTTAGCGAATTTCACGGCCTTTCCCAAAATAAAAACGCATTAGTATCCATAGGCTATAATATCGTTATCTCCATAAACTAGGGTGCACATTTATGTGGCCCAAATCCAAATCTCAACGGAGTCGAAATATGTCAATAACCACGAATACATTGATGTGACGTGGTTCGAGATACATATGCACAACGTTGCAATTCTTTGTTAAAATAATAATAATAATAATATCTAAAGCGGTTAAAGGTTAAAAATTGGCACATAAGGTAAAGCATGTTACAAATCACATAAATAAGCCAAATACGACAGTTGAGCGACCGTGCTAGAACCACGGAACTCGGGAATGCCTAACACCTCCTCCCGGGTTCACAAAATTCCTTATCCAAATTTCTGGTTAGCTAACCGTTAAATAAATTCAAACCTTTTCTCGACTCGGGATTAAACCATGTGACTTGGCACACCATAAATCTCCTAAGTGGCGACTCTGAATTAAATAAATAAATTCCATTTCGATTGTTCTTTAATTGGAAAAACTCCATTCTACCACGCCCTTCGCGGGGTGCGGTAGCGCCAAAAGGAGGTGTGACAGAAGGCATAACTTCCAGGCTCCCAAAATGTCCCTACGCGTTCGCATCCCTCACCACGCAAACGCGATGCACAAAAGTCTACAACAATTACATCAGAAAATCTGATCTCATTTCAAACCAAAAAGGGTCCGTTTGAACACCCAAAATCACCCCAAGGTCCCCCGGGACCCCAACCAAAAATACCAACCAAATCCAAAACATCATACGAACTTGTTCTAATCATAAAAACACGTCTACTAATAAACAAATCATCAAATCACGATGGATTCAAGCCTAAGATTAACTAAAACTCATATTCGATAAAAAATCCGACCAAATTATGTCTGAATGACCTGTAAATTTGTAGATATATCCAAATTCACCTAACAAAGCTATTAATACTCTCGGAATTCCATTCCGACCCTCAAATCAAAATCTCACATAACAACCGGAATCCGCAAAAATTCAAACTTCACCAATTCATGCCTAATTCTACACCGAACCTCCAAAATGAATTTCGATCGCACTCCTAAGACACAAATCATCCCCCGAAGCTAACCAAACCACCGAAAATCACATCCGAGTCCTCTAACTCACAACTCAACTTTCGGTTGACTTTTCCAAAATAAGCTTCCTTCTAAGAGGCTATGTACCTTATTTTCAATCAAAACCAATTCAATTACACCCGATCGACTCTAATACTGATATTGAAACATGAAGTAATAAAATAAGGGGGAAATGAAGCCGTAATACATAAGACACGGTTCGGGTCATCACAAATATGTATGCAGGCTTTAAACCTACATTGTGGTTAGACAGGACGTTTCCGATAGATCTTCAGTTTCACAATTTAATCGTATATTCTAAATTTGATTGACATATATAATTTTAAAGTATATATTAATTTATTTAACCACATTAAATGGAAATCGAAAAGAAAAAGACTGTATTGGATTGAATTTTAGCTTCCGTATGGCTATAGATTTTGGCTACTTTTTGTTAGGATACATTTTGTAAATGAGCAGGGACCGGCACCGGATCACTAAACATGACCAAGGGAACCATCTACACTTATCAAATCTAGTATAACCTTAAACTTTATATGCAATAAGGCAATATTATAACCAAATACTTTTAATTAATTTAATATCTAAAATAAACCAAGTCTAAAACTTTATTCGTAAAAAAAACAATGAAATACTGCTAAGTTATTATAAAAAACGTATGTATTTTAACTCACCGACTGTGTCTATGAAGCCTCTATTGATAAAGTAACGCACTCCTCAGGACATGAGATTTCCTGGCAAGTTCTCTAAGTAAACAAAGAAATAGCTAACTAAAGATGACTCTAAGGAATACTCCACAAACAAAAGTGGAGTTCAACAATAGTACTGGAAGGGAGGAAAGTCCTAAACTATAGCATGAGGTTCCCAAAAGAGAACGTTAGTACCATCCACTGTACTCAATGAGTCTCAATGACACGGAACGAAACTTTATTAATACAATATACATTAGGTGCAAAGAATCTAAATGCATAGAAAGCATAAAGCTTCTAAGAACAATTCTAAAATAATTGCATAATAGCAGTTTATGAATATTCAAAAAGAAATTCTTTTCTTTTTCAAAAAAAAAAATACTTCTCTTTATACTTTGGGTATCCCAACTATCCTGACTTAATTATGCCTCAGTCACCGTATGATCGGAATGGGTTTGATCCCAACCTGATCAAATTGGCCCAATCCATGAGGTGCCACTCGCTTCATAATTCTCAGCGATCATGTATCATACCTTAGCAAGGATAAGTAAATTCTCAGCAACGAGACCCTCGGCTCGTGTGCTCCTTACTTTGGCACAAGTAGTTTCAGGAAGTCAATGCATTGGTCAAGATCCTCGGCCAGGATGATGACGCTTTTCTCAGAATAAAGGATACTCCCATAAATCTTTTCTTTTTAAAACTTCTTCTTGTGACTTTTCAAGTCTAAATCTTTTCTTTTTGGAATATCATGTACATGCTCATGCTGGTATCCTTAAATATAAAGCATGTCATAAGAATGAAATAAACATCTAAAAGTATTTCTAAAGATTCTTGCTCCTTCATAAAATTTTCAACATGAAATAAGCATATAAGAATAACACAAAAATCTAAAACTTTATGCACATATATCATAATAGATCATCTAAACTTTTGCTAGAACGATTCTAAGTTAATAGGTACTCACTCGCTCCAATTAAGTAAATATAAACTCTTTTAAGTAATTCATCAAACGCCTTGTATGTGTGCTTTTGTGAGTTAAACCACTTTAGTAAAGGGGTGTATCAACTCACCTCAAAACTTCTCGAACCAATATGTAGGCTCCAGTCCAATTGACACTAGTTAAACAATCGATTCTATAATAACCAGTGCATTTTAATCAATTTTAAAGTTTCTCACCTAAACATGAAATCTATTATTGATATGAGGAAAGAAGGGAATTAACTATTCAACTCTTACCTATTACTGCTTTAGAATAATTGTGAATAGGAAATTTTATATATCTGTGTAAAAAAAATTGAGTTATGAAGAACCGTAAAATTTTCGTTGCCCTGCGCGAATAGTTGCTGCCTTTGTTTCTCGATCAAACAGAATTCCGGTAAGGTATTCACGCCGGTATTTTTCATTCATATACACTATTTGAAACTTTATTATCCTTAATGTTCATGTTTAGTTAATTACCCTGCATAACTAAATTTTATTTACAAAATATACATAATTTACCTTAAAAGGCTCTCAATCTATTATCTGTGCCTTTAATCAAGGGACGTAGCTTTATTCACTGAGCAACTTGATAGAGTTGGCACCGTTTACTAATTTAAAAAATTTCAATAATATATCTTATCAAATAAAAAAGGACTAACTATTTGTCGTAGAATTAATAGGGTCATTTTGCTTGAGATGTAAGTTGATAAAATTGGATATTAGTTTTTATAGGTCTATGTTCTCCCTGTTTGATCTTTTCTATGAGTCATTGGAATTCTTTGTTTTTAGAAGTTGTTTCGTATCTTTTTCAATAAATAACCTATTTTTGCGTCTATGAAATCGTACTATATCTCTTCTTTTCAACTCTTGTTGTTTCTTTCGATATTGACATAGTGGAATATATATATATATATATATATATATATATATATATATATATATATATATATATATATATATATATATATATATATAAAGGCCATATGACAGCATCATCGAACAGATTTATTATTACAGAGGAACTTTAATTCGGTTGTGTTTTACGCTATAAATACTAAAATTGAATTCTAATACCGTCTGATAATTAAACTGGTCAAATCATGAATTCAGCTAAGTGAATATTATGCACTACTAAGAAAACAAAATCGTGACGACCCAAAGGGTCATAACTTGTTTTCTCAATCATTTCGAGCTTCAGAGGTCTTGAAAACCTCATTTATACATCGATTTGCGTGCATATGAAAAATTTGAAGAATTTTGATATTAATATTGATATGGTTGACTTTGGTCAATATTTTTGGTAAACGGGCCCGGACCCGTGATTTGACGGTCTCAAAAAATCCGTAGAAAAATATTTAACTCAGGCGTATGCCCGAAATCGAAATCCGAGATCTAGAACCCCAGTAAAAGAATTTTTCTGTTAAATTGTTTTATGAAAATATTTAAGAAAAATGAAACTGAAATTTGATTAAAAAGTAATGGTATCGGGCTCGTATTTTGGTTCCGACGCCCGGTACAAATCATATATAATGGTTAAGCGTTTCCTGTAAAGTTTGGTTGAAAACGGACGTCGTTTGACGTGTTTCGGCCTTAAATTGGAAATTTTGAAAGTTATGAAATTTTGAAAGAATTCTTGAGTTTTAAGGCTCAATTCATTGATTTTGATGTTATTTTGGCGATTTGATCGCGCAAGCAAGTTCGTATGATATTTTTGAGTCAGTGTACATATTTTGTTTGAATCCCCGAGGGCTCGGGTGAGTTTCGGATAGGTATCGGGATGGTTTTGAACTTAGAAAAATTGCAGAAAATCTGCAGCAGACATTTCTTCATGGCGTTCGCGTCCCGTTGGTCGCATTCGCGATGCCCAGCTTGTATTCCTCTTCGCGTTTGCGGACGCTGTCTCGCGTTCGCGTAGTATAAATTTCAACCCAGCCTTTTTCCTCTACGAGTTCGCGTGGCTGAGCCCGCATTCGCGTAGGCCAAATTTAAAGCTCCAGAATTTTTCCCTTCACGTTCGCGACTCACCCTACGCGAACGCGATGCCTGTCATTTTTCTTCATCGAGAACGCGACCTGCGTGTCGCGAACGCGATGAACAAATTGCTGCTCGGTGATTTAGTTCCCAAAACAGAACAGAAATGGGAACTTCATCCCATTTCACAAACTCTCTCTTCTCCAACACCATTTCTTGGCGATTCTTGGGCGATTTTCATCAAACTTATTGGGTAAGTGACTCTTGACTCATTTTCTTCATTTTCCATCAATATTATTTGAATTTCTAGGCCTAAATATGTGTAAATGGGTAGAAAGATTAGAGAAATAAGTATAGTTAGGGTTTTCAAAGAATTTGCGATCTAGACCTCGTTTGGGGTCGAACTTAAGAACAAATTGTATATTGGAACTCGTGGATGATTGGGTGAATTTATTTTGGTTCGAACCTCGAGTTTCGATCATGTGGGCCCGGGGTTGGACAGAATGTTGTAAAAATTATATTTAGACATATGAACTAGTTCATTAAGTAGATTGATTATATTAAATTAATTGTGTATAAATACGATTGGATTGGAGCCAAATTCGAAAGGAAAAGGCATTGCTACAGATTGAATTGTTCGTAAACTTTCGAGGTAAGTGTTTGTTCTATCCTAGCTTGAGGGAATAGAAATTGAGTTTATGTGTTAATTGTTATATGTGGAGTCCGACGTATAGGCATCGGGACGAGTATCTATACGTTGGGGGTCGAGCATGAGCATGGGTCTTAAATGGATTAAATTCCTAGTAATCCGATGTGATTATGTGAAAAGAAATTATTATTAGTTTTATACCGGTAATATATATATATATATATATATATATATATATATATATATATATATATATATATATATATATATATATATATATATATATATATATAAATTATTGATTAAAGGTTATTGGTGTCACACCGGTAATAGACATATATTGTTGATTTATTATTATTTATTGGTTTTACACCGGTAATATAAATATTGTTGAAATTGAAGATTATTGGTTTAAAACCGGTAATACTTTTATATACTTACTGTTGATTAGAGATTATTGGTTCAATGCCGGTAATATACATTATTAAAGAATTGGGATCGTGTGGCACGCCGATCACTTATATATTAAAGAATTGGGATCGTGTGGCACGCTGACCACTTATATAATAAGAAAATGGGATCGTGTGGCACGCCGACCACAAAGTTATTTAGATCTTGGCATTGGCCATAGTTTCCAGTAGCCTATTATTAAACCTGGGAGCGAGTGGTACGCCTACCACAAGATATGCAATGAAAAATGAATTGAGACATGAAAGTAAGTTTTGTTCCATTGTTCAGATTACTTCAGATATTATAAATTATTGATTGCTATTTCAGAGCATGTTCTTTCCTTATAAATATTCGATAATATTTTCTGCTGTTGTATATGTATATATTTCAACTGTACAGGTTTATGTGGGTGTCCGGTCCTAGCCTCGTCACTACTTCGCCGGGATAGGCCAGACACTTACCAGCACATGGGGTCGGTTGTGCTGATACTACACTCTGCGTTCTTTTTGCGCAGTTACAGGTTACGGAGAACAGCAGCGGCAGTAGCACAATTGTGGATATTGCGACTACTGAGACTTCGAGTTAGCCTTGCAGGCGTCCGTAGGACCCGTTGCTTCCTCTATCTATATTTTTCATTCTGTTATCTCATGTATTCGAGATAAACAGCTTATATTTCTTTCGGACGATTATGTGTATTATTCTTAGAAGTTCGTGAGTATTGTGACACCAGTCTTGGGTAGTATATCATGCTTGGGTTTTCTGTATCGTATTTATTAACATTTGCTAAGTCTTCCGATAAATTTCTTTATTTCGCTGTAAATTCATAATTTTATTTAAAGTCTTAAAAAAGGAGCTGTATCTGATAGAAATGTAAGTAAGAATTGGCTTGCCTAGCTTCCACTAATAGGGGCCATCATGACTCCCGATGGTGGAAAATTCGGGTCGTGGCAAGTTGGTATCAAAGCTATAGGTTGCACAGGTCCCACAACTCACGAACAACCTTAGTAGAGTCTGAGGGATCGGTACGGAGACGTCTGTATTTATCCCAGAGGCTACAGAGTTAGGAAAATCTTCCATTTATTCTTTCGAGTCGTGCGACTTTGATCTTTCAAATGCTAATTGAATTCTACTATATTCTTCCGCAGATGGCAAGAACACGCGCATCCTAATCTACTTACCAGTAGCCCGAGGTCCCAGCAGCAGCAGCTCCCGCTAGGGGCAGAGGCAGAGGTCGAGGTCATCCTAGAGGTCGAGGTATGGGCAGAGCTCAGCCCCGAGCAGCAGCACAACTGGCAGAACCTCAGGTTCATTTCGAGGAGGAGGTTCCAGCCCCAGCAGTTCTAGTGGGCCCAGCTCAGGTCCCAGGAGGGATTATGTTTACACTGGATCTTCAGGATGCTTTAGTCCGGATAGCGGGTTTTATGGACAATATCACCAGAGCAGGTTTACTACCAGTAGCACCAGCCACTTCTTAGGCTGGAGGAGGTAATCAGACTCCTGCTACGCGCACTCCGGAGCTAGTAATTCTCCAGGCTCAGGTTCCTGTGATTCAGCCAGCTGAGGCAGTTCAGCCGGTCATAGGGACTCAGGCTAGTGATGGTGCAGCTATTTCTGCTGACGCATTATGGAGGTTGGACAGGTTTACCAAGTTGTTCACTACCACAATCAGTAGCACTCCTTCAGAGGATCCCCAGGATTTCCTATATAGCTGCCACGAGGTTCTCCATACTATGGGCATTGTGGAGACTAATTGTGTGGATTTTGCTACTTTTTGATTATCTGGTTCTGCCAAGACTTGGTGGAGAGATTATTGTCTATCTAGGCCAGCAGGATCATCATCTTTGACTTGGGGCCAATTTGCAGAGTTGTTCTTGGAAAAGTTCCTTCCAGCAACTCAGAGAGAGGCTCTGCACAGGTAATTTGAGCATCTTCATCAGGGTTCTTTGTCTGTCACACAGTACAAGACTAGGTTCATGGACCTGGATCTTCATGCCATTGTCATACTTCCCACAGATTGGGAAAGGGTGAGAAGATTTACTGATGGCTTAAATCAGCCAATTCGACTGTAGATGGCTGTGGGAGCAGGGACTGAAATAACTTTTCAGGAGGCGGCTAATGCAGCCCGCCGGATCGAGATGGTTCTGTCACAGGGAGCGGTCATGGATCGGATAAGAGACCCCGTAATTCGGGCAGTGTGAGCACGTGATTTTTGCACTAGCCAATAAAATTCCAAAATAAAAAAAAAATAATATTTTTTAGTGTAATTGCATATCTTGTTTGAAATTAGATACATTTTGTGTGTTTGAATAATTAGAAATTAGAAAATAAAAAATATAGGTGAAATCATGTTTTTTTTAAATTAGTTTAAGGAAAAAATCAATAAAAAATAGCATTAATAGCGGAAATTAAGGAAAAAATAGTAGAAAATTTCCAAAAATATTAAAAAATTAGTGAAGGTAGGAAATTAAATAATTCAAATAATACAAAAAAGAAAAAAATGAAAATACAAAAAGAAATTATCACAAAATAATTAAGATGCTAAGAAAACACAAAAATATAATAAGATTGGGCCAATTTAATTCTGAAATGTTAGCCCAATGCATATGCCCAAAAGGAATGGCCCGTCTGGTCCAAAGCAAGCAAATCTCAGCCGTCCGTTTGACAAATCCAATGGCTGAGGAATTAAGTGAATATTAATTAGTTAATTAGTTTCTTAGATTTAATCTCAGCCGTCCAAGCCAATAGATCCAACGGAGAAGGGCGTTAGTCTCATTTGAGGCGAGACGGTGTCGTTTGGTAATGGCCAATCTTGACCGTTGATCATCAATGATCCAATGGCCAAGATCTCCTCAGTGTCCCCGAGTATATAAGGCCCCTGTCTCTATTGAGACCGGCCATTATACACAACCCCAAACCCATTTCCACCATTGAAACACTAAAAAGACTTCATCTTGAAGTCTGAAAAGAAAATCAGAAAAGGAAATAAAGAAAAAGAAAAGAAAGATTGGTAAAAGAAAAGAAGAAAAAGAAAAGAAAAAGGGAAAGCTCAGGGGACAGTCCCTGCAAGCTAAGTACCTCCCCCCTATTTGCTTGCTTTCTTTACTATTTTTGTTCTTGCTTCTTGTTATTTGCTGTCTGTCTAACATGCTTCTTCTGATTAGTTAGTCACATGAACTAGGATTTTAGTCTTTGATGTTTTAATTTGTTGTCTGCTTCCCTGTTTAAAGATCTCTTCTTTTATCTTGTTTATCTTCGTATGATATCTCTTACAGTATTAGACTGCATGTTTAAGATTAGGGTTTCTTTTGAGAAAATCTTGTTCATTTGTTCTGATTTTTACTTTTCTTCAGTTCATATCTTTTCATTTTATCACTCGCATGATTAGGGATTTTTTATGTTTGTTATGTCTCTTCATGCTTACTCTGTTTAAGGGTTACTGCAGAACTATCTTGTTTAAGTTTGGTTGTTCTTTGATCTTGGCAAACCATGTCTTCTTATTTTACTGCTTTATGGGTTTGTACTTATGTGTGTTTATGCCAAGAACACCTTAAGTATGATTTAGGATTTTTCAGTGGTTCATTAAGTATAAAGAAGTTCTAAATAAGCATGTTTAATGACTAATTGACAATTATGTTATGAAATGTGAGCTTGTAAGTCTATTGATTGAGATTCAACAATACTCAACCCTTTTCTCTGAATTTTGATTAATTGATGAACAAATTTGATTTCATTGGCTATGTGTGCAATTATTTGTGCAATTGGCTATGTTTGTAATAGCTTTATGTTAATATGAACACTGTTAATGCCTATCATGCCTAGGTGAATTGGTTAGAGCAACAATAGTATTAAGACTCATAAGTGGTTAACTTTGAAAACATGCATTAAGTGTCTTAGAATAGGCTAAAATTGAAAATCACAAAAATAGGCTATAAGTTTAATAAGTGACCAAGAGTGGTCAATTTTGCAATTGACCTACTCTGCTAGGTCTCACACACACTGGCCAACATTAAAGTAGGCCAGTAGTGTAATAATTGGTTTAAGTCTGAAAATTTAGACTTACCAATGCCCTAATTGGGCCATGATCACAGGTGGCTAGACCTGCAAAGGTCTTAGCCAGGCCTGTGTTCAGTAATGAGCCTTAAAATGGCAAAGCCAAGTCCAACTTTGGGATTGGCCAAGTCTTAAATAGTTTAATAGGGCAATAAACAGGCTAGTCCTGCAAATTAGTTTAATTAACAGAAAATGAAACAAAAACTGGTTAAAATTGAAATAATTCTTAAGTCTGATATGGCCAGTCTTTAAATATGGATGCAAAGATAGGCCATTAGTTAAATAAGAGCCGAAGCTCTGAAAACTTGACCTAAGTAGGTCGGGTAATTTAGCCATGCCTTTAAGGGCATATAAGGAACTTGAAATGGCAAATTGGTAGATTAAATAGAGCATATAGGGATATATAAGACCTTTGTGCTACTAATTTCTGCAATTTTGCAGAGAATTAAGGGCATATTGGTCTCAATGAAAAGGTAAATCAGTAAAAAACAATAACAAGTAGGGAAACCTTAGTAAAAACCCCAAAATAGAATCAAAAAGATCCTTCCAACACATGCTGGAAGGGATCTTATAACAGATTTAGGATGTAAAGTGTAAGATTTGGTAAATTAAGAGGGGAGGAAAATGGGATTATTCTCTATCTTTCCCCCCCCCCCCCCAAAAAAAAATTCACCTCTCTTCACCCATAAATACCACCTTTTAGGACTAGTTAAGGGTTGGTTTTTCAATAGAAAAATTTAGAGAGAAATTATATAGATATAGAGTGAAATACACTGAAATAGAGAATAGTTTTCTCTGGTTTTTCGAGTTGAAATTGCTGTTTGGAGTTTGTTTGGAATTTCTGCTCGTCTTTGCTGGGTTTTCTATTGCTGATTGTTGTGTTATTTGTGCTCATCTGGAACTCAAATCTTCACCGTTGCATTACCTATCAAGTTATTTGCTGTGCCTATTTCTGCTCCCCTTAGAACTCATCAATTTCTCTTGCTGAATTAGTTACACATTTTTCTTCATAGCTATGTAACTTTGAAGCTTGGTGAAATGAAGTTCAAGTTTAAATCTCTGATTATTTTCTAAATTTTGTTTCTCTAATTAGCTGTCTAGCATTAGTTTAGATTTGTAATTCGTTAGTGAAGCACTGTATGTACAAATGAAAGTCTGGACAAAAACAATATAATAGATAGTAAAATAGTAGTAGTATAGTCGCGGTAGTAGATCGCTTAGTTAAGTAGGTAAAACTCATAAAACAAAGCTAAATAACCCTAATATGAACCGATAATAGCAAGTTCATAGAAGTAATTGCAATCAACTCGCGTAGGTAATCTAATTTAGAGATTGATAGCTGGATCTGAGTAAACTTAAAAGAGAAACAACTAATTGAAGCAATAACTTGGTTAAGACTGACTTTGTGATATTAAACAAGCCAAATTCGTAGTAAAACTAGTAATATAACTGTGCATCTGTAAATGACTCGTTTTAGATTTAAATAATTTGAATGTTGTATATAATTAGTTTAACCATTTAGATTAATCACGCTTTATATAGTCTAATAATCTACTAATCTCTTAATTAGTAGGAAATTCAGATACTAATTACAAATTCATTATTAGAAAACAAAGTAAGAGGCAGTCTATAGCTCAGCTCTTATATTAATTAGACAGTTATGATTCAAAGTCAACATTGATAACTTGTATAGCAATTCCTTATTGATAAATAAAGTGCAATTTGAATTCGTTTTGATTCCAGATATTTGTTTTCATTGCGAGTTTTATGTTTCTGCTTGTATTACCACTGTTTCTATTTGGGTCTGGGCCTAATGTACGACGCGGGCCTCGACTGTATTCGAAAATGCTTTGGGCTACTGAACGAAAGCCCACAGCCGGTCTGGGTCACTAAGACCCAGATACACGTGATGACCATTTAAGTATAGATCCAGAAGTCCAGGCCCAATAACAATGAGACAACAATGGCCTGGACTAAATTCTGGAATTATAGTTGATTACAAAATGATTAAGGGAAGAACAGAAATAGAAACACATAGTATACACATAGTAGGATTGGACTATAAAATTATATTGGGGATGAGCCTCACACGATACCAAAACAGTGGGACCCCCTTTAGTAATAAAGTAATATATACAATAGATTCGGGAAAGGTAATAGCGAATTCCATAGCTTCTTCCAAAAGATCTAAAAAGCCGTTAGACGTTATTTAGGCACGATTTAATATACCTTCCTTAAATACGAGTGTGCACTTGGTGCAACTCAAATCCTAAATCTCGGCGAAGCCGAAATGTATTAAAGTCACAGAAGTACTGGTTGCGGTGTGACCCAAAATACGTTTTCGCGACGTCACAATTCTTAAAAAATACAAAAGTTGGAAACACATACATATTGCTAAAAGTATATAACAAGTCAATAAAGTTGAGAACGACGGTTGAGCGACCGTGCTAAAACCACGGAATCTAGGAGTGCCTAACACCTTCTCCCGAGTTAATAGAATTCCTTACCTAGGTTTCTGTTTCGCGGACTATAATAACAGAGTCAATTTTCTCAGATTCGGGAGTAACCGGTGACTTGGGACACCATTATATTCCCAAGTGGTGACTATGAAAATTAAATAAAAATCCCGGACCGATTGTCCTTTATTTGGAAAAACTCCTCCCTCTTTGTTATTACATCCTTCTCGGGTATTTGAGCATTGAGGTATACCCAAAGTATCTTTTCGAAATAATCGGTACAAAAAGGGGGTAGTAAAATGGGAGGTGTGACAGGCAGATTCAGTGGTACCTCGTCTGAGGTAGAGACTCTCATGGTAGAGGCCATCCTCCTAGGCCTTATCAGTCAGCTCTTCAGGTTTCTCACGATGCTTCTAGTGGTCGTAATCCTCAACCACACTATCCTGATCAGCAGCCTATCAGTGCACCACTGCTTCGCTATTCTCAACAGACAAGGGCTTGTTTTACGTGCGGCGACCTTAGGCACATTGCAAGGTATTGCCCTCGAGCTTCTGACAGCTATCAGCAGCAGGGTTCTCGTGATATGGTTCAGGCCCCGGTTCCCGTACAGCCTGCCCAGCCGGCTAGAGGCGGGGGTAGAGGACATAGAGGTGGAGGCAGAGGTCATAGAGGTGGAGCTCAGACCGATAGAGGTAGAGACCAGCCAGCAACTGATCGTCCCAGAGATACTGCTCAAGTAAGTGGGTGTCACAACCCAAAAACCTAACCATGGTCGTGATGGCGCCTATCGTGTTACAAGGCAAGCCTATTCCCCAAAATATTACTACTAATTTGAGTATAAAAATTTAATAAAATATTTCCAATAATTTAATTCCTGGTAAACTAAACCAACTCTGAATATAAACAATATAAAATACAGAAACGAGTCCCAAACATCAGCATGTCACTAAGTCATGAGCGTCTAAAACTAGGAATTAAGAAATATAATTGTCTAAAATAAGAAATGACAAGATGATTAACAAGGTCATGCGGCTAGCAGCTACCTTGCAGTCTTCAAAGATAGTCGGCCTGAACTCAACGATCGCCGCGCTCTAACTCACCTGGATCTGCAAATAGAGTGCAGGGTGTACTACGAGTACTACCACCTCAGTAGTAACAAAAATAACTAAGGAACTGAGCAGTATTGACGAGCTGAGAAAAGTAGTCCAATTATTTATTTTTACAATTTACAATAAACATGAATAAATAGGTAAATTTCATAAAACCAACAAATATCACAAAGAAATCAATAGGTAAGTGCAGCAACAACAAAAGTAAATGCAACCTCATAGCAATGTCACTCCATCACTCAACACTCACACTCAACACTCTACACTCCACACTCAACACTCTGCGCTCACGGGGGTGTGTACAGACTCCGGAGGGGCTCTCAAAGCCCAAGCGCTAAGCACGGACAACTCATATGCCATCATATCAATACCTGGATCCGCACGGTCAACTCACATGCTACGCGGACAACTCACGTGCTATGGTATTAATACCTGGACCTGCACGGTCAACTCACGCGCTATGGTATTAATATCCTCACAACCAGGCCCTCGGCCTCACTCAATCATGCACCTCACTAGCCTCACCATCATCAACAAATAAGGGAACTCAATCCATATCAAGTATCACAACATATTAGCGAATAACAGATACTGAGGTAAACAAGTACAATAATTTCTATGATTGAGTACAAATAAAGTGAGCATGAAATAGTTAAGCCTAAGCATGATCTCTAACATAAAGCCAGACAAGTTCAACAACAAGTAACTACGTAAACATAGATGATGGCCATAAGGCCTCACGGGATGGACCAAGTCTCAATCCCTCGTAGTGCACACCCACACGTCTATCACCTAGCGTGGGTATCACCACTAAACAATCACATGATATTAATTTCTCTAGGTTTATACCCTCAAAGCGAGAGTTAAAATTGTTACTTACCTTAATCGCGTAAAACCCTACTCCGGGATGTCTTCGTCCTTCGACTCGGTCTACGAAGGCTCCGAATCTATCCAAAATAATTAATAACATGTTCTAATTAATTTAGGCAAATAATTTCATAATCTTAGGATGATGAATAAATCAGAGTCAATCCCGTGTCCAATCAGTAACTAATTTGGTTACAACTAATGTTATCTAACGAAGTACTTTCGTCTTGGAGATCGTAAAAATTGCTTTGGTATTTATTGATTTCCTCTTTTTCGACCTGTGAGAAAACGCATTCCCAACGTCATAAATAATAGAATGATTACGGAAAAAAAAACAAACCAATGCACTTTCATTGTGCATAAATTACCTAATAGTGGTTGTTTCAAAAGCCATCACGCTGGCTTTCTCAAAAGTTCAAAGATACTTTATCAAGGAATGATAATTGTGTCTCCCAAATTAGAGAATCAAAATAGTAGGTTCTTGGAAGAAGAATTTTCTATTTCTTTATTTTTTTTCTTTTCAAATCCAATCATGGTATCGTTATTATGTCTATTAATTATGGCAAACCCATTATTTCCATGCCCTCTACTGTTAAAATATGTAATTGACCACAATCGATTAAAACATATACTAGAATTTAGTAATACCTACACTATGAAAGTTAACAACGGAGCTTCTTACGATGTCGTCGCTAATTTTTCCACAAAAATTTGTCTTTGCGTGCTTTTGCCTCTTTGTTTCTAAGACCTAGAAAATAATAACCTAATAGTTTTAGCTTATATATATATATTTTTAATTTTCTTTTTTAACCTACTGAAAATGTGGTAGCACTTATATAATTGGCTTAGTCCACTTCTATTCATATAATATAGCACGTAATAAAGCCCAATTTTCAACTTCTGCCAATTCAAGCCTAATTCTACTACAGACATCCAAATTAATTTTCGGACATACCTCTATGTCTAAAATCACCCAACGAAACCAACCGAATTATAAAAATCCAAATCCAAATTTGTTTACTCATAAGTCAACTTTCGGTTGGCTTATCTAACTTCGCTTTCTAAATATGAGACTAAGTGTCTTTCACTCCGACACTACTAGGGACCCAAACCTACCAACCCTATACGACTCAATACTGCTGAACAAAATATAAAGAATCGGAAACGAGGGAGACGCAGCTATAACTCTCGGAATGAACGATCCGGTCGTTACATCCTCCCTCTCTTAAATAAACGTTCGTCCTCAAACGAGTCTAAAAACAACATACCTGAAATCACATCATCTGAAGAAACAACGTCTGGCCTAGCTTGAACGGCATAGAAATGGGCCTGACCATCCCCTGACCTGCCTCCCCCTCTTGGGCGTCCTATAGCCGACTAGGTTCCATCCCTAGTTGGCTGATCTCCACCACTAGCTGACTGGGCGGGTGGTGGAGGCACTAGTGCTGGTGTCGACGGCCAAGCACCCTATTGTGGGGACCCGATAGCATAGGGCAATATCTTGCAATGTGACCAAAATATCCACACTCGAAACAGCCCCTCCTCTGACAAAATTGTTGCTCCCGGTGCCCAAAAGAATTACCCGATGATACCTGAGCGGGCGGGGCATAATGAGAACCTTGAACTGGCAATGCACTGAATGATGAGTGACTCTGCTAAAACTGACCTTGTTGAAGCTAACCTCCCTGAGGAGAACCACTGAAACCACCCTGACCATGAGGCCGCTTAGCCTCCCTCTCAGCCCTCTCCTGACCTCGAACCATCTCAATTTGTCGAGCAATATCTACAACCACATCAAAGGTAGAACCAGATACTCTTTCCCTTGTCATAAGCAATCGAAGATGAAACCCGGGGCCATCTACAAACCTCCTAATCCTCTCTCAGTCTGTGGGGACCAACCAGACTGCATGACGAGCCAACTCAGAGAACCGCATCTCGTACTGTGTAATAGACATCTCACCTTGATGAAGCTGCTCAAACTGCCTGTGAAGCTCCTCTTTGCGGGACTCCGGTACAAACTTCTCCAGAAAGAGAACCGTGAATTGCTGCCAAGAAATAGGTGCTGCGCCAACCGGCCTACGCCTCTCGTAAGCCTCCCACCAATTAAGTGCAGCCCCAGAAAACTGGAAAGTAGTGAATGAGACCCCACTAGTCTCCAGAATACCCGCTGTCCGAAGCATCCTCTGACACTTGTCCAAGAAACTTTGTGCATCCTCACCCTCGGCACCACTAAATGACGGAGGGTGGAGTCTCCCAAACCTCTCCAATCTGTGATCTCTTCCTCTAGCATTACAGGAGCAACATAGTACTGAGCAGCTACAACTGGCTGGGCTGGAGGTGCCCCCGGTGTCTGATGTCCCTGAACTACCTGCTCAGGTGTCTGGGCGGCAGGAGTCTAAGTGCCTCCCCCTGCCTGCAAAGTAGCTACAGTCGTAGTGGCTGAAACCGCCTGAGTAAGGCCCATACACACTGATAAAATCTGGGCCAGGGCCTCTTGAAGGCCTGGAATAACAATAGGCACACGTGGGGCCTAAGCTGGTCCCGCCGAACTCTACTTCGGGGGCCTGATCCTGAGCGGGAACAACTTGGGGAATTGCAGGTGCTGCCACAGCTACTGCACCAGTGATATCTTCGCCCGTACCATGGCCTCGACCTCTCGCGGCTTGTGCTGATGACTGTCCCTCCTGATCTGTAGCACGAATCCTCACCATCTGTGAGAGAATGAAATAACAAATGTTCAGTTACTAGAATAAACAAAACGCATGACAAGAATCCAAGAATGTGAAATTTCCAAAAGGTCTGCAGCCTCTCGAAGATAAGTACAGATGTCTCCGTACTGATCCGCAAGACTCTACTAAACCCGCTCATGACTCGTGAGACTTATGTAACCTAGGCTCTGATACCAACTTGTCACGACCCAAAAACCTAACCATGGTCGTGATAGCACCTATCGTGTTACAAGGAAAGCCTATTTCCCATAATATTACTACTAATTTGAGTATAAAAATTTAATAAAACATTTCCAATAATTTAATTCCTGGTAAATTAAACCAACTCTGAATATAAATAATATAAAATACGGAAAGGAGTCCCAAACATCAGGGTGTCACTATCATGAGCGTCTAAAACTATGAATTAAGAAATATAATTATCTAAACAAGATAATTAACAAGGTCATGCGGATGCTAGTAGCTACCTTGCAATAATCAAAGATAGCCGGCCTGAACTCAACGATCGCCGCGCTCTAACTCACATGGATCTGCACATATAGTGTTGGGTGTACTATGAGTACTACCACCTCAGTAGTAACAAAAATAACTAAGGAACTGAGCAGTAGTGACGAGATGAGAAAAGTAGTCCAATTATTTATTTTCACAATTTACAATAAACATGAATAAATAGGTAAATTTCATAAAACCAACATATATCACAAAGAAATTAATAGGTAAGTGCAGCAACAACAAAAGTAAATGCAACCTCATAGTAATGTCATTCCACCACTCAGCACTCGCACTCAACACTCCACACTCAACACTTTGCGCTCACTGGGGGTGTACAGACTCCGGAGGGGCTCCCAAAGCCCAAGCGCTAAGCACGGATAACTCATGTGCCATCATATCAATACCTGGATCTGCACGGTCAACTCACATGCTACGCGAACAAATCACGCACTATGGTATTAATACCTTGACCCGCACGGTCAACTCACGCTCTATGGTATTAATATCCTCACAACAAGGCCCTCGGCCTCACTCAATCATGTACCTCACTAGCCTCACTACCATCAACAAATAAGGGAACACAGTCCACATCAAGTATCACAACATATTAGCGAATAATAGATACTGAGGTAAACAAGTACAATAATTTCTATGATTGAGTACAAATAAAGTGAGCAAGAAATAGTTAAGCCTAAGCATGATCTCTAACATAAAGCCAGACAAGTTCAACAACAAGTAACTACGTAAACACAGATGATGGCCATAAGGCCTCACGGGATGGACCAAGTCTCAATCCCTCGCATTGCACACCCATACACCCATCACCTAGCGTGGGTATAACCATCAAACAATCACATGATATTAATTTCTCCAGGTTTATACCCTCAAAGCCAGAGTTAAAACTGTTACTTACCTTAATCGCGTAAAATCCTACACCAGGATGTCCTCGTCCTTTGACTCGGTCTATAAAGGCTCTGAATCTATCCAAAATATTTAATAACATGTTCTAATTAATCTAGGCAAATAATTTCATAGGATGATTAATAAATTAGAGTCAATCCCGTGTCCAATAAGTAACTAATTTGGTTACAACTAATGCTATCTAACGAAGTACTTTCGTCTTGGAGATCGTAAAACTTGCTTTGGTATTTATTGATTTCCTCTTTTTTGACAAGTGAGAAAATGTATTCCCCACGTCATAAATATTAGACTGATTACGAAAAAAAACCATTGCACTTTCATTGTGCATAAATTACCAAACAGTGGTTGTTTCCAAATCCATCATGTTGGCTTTCTCAAAAGTTCAAAGATACTTTGTCAAGGAATGATAATTGTGTCTCCCAAATCAGAGAATCAAAACAGTAGGTTGTCGGAAGAAAAACTTTCTATTTCTTTATTTTTTTTCTTTTCGAATCCAATCATGGTATCGTTACTATGTCTATTAATTATGGCAAACCCATTATTCCCATGCCCTCTACTGCTAAAATATGTTATTGACCACAATCGATTCAAACATATACTAGAATCTAGTAATACCTGCACTATGAAAGTTAAAAACGGAGCTTCTTACGATGTCGCCGCTAATGTTTCCACAAAAGTTCGTCTTTACGTGCTTTTGCCTCTTTGTTTCTAAGACCTAGAAAATAATAACCTAATAGTTTTAGCTTATATATATATATATGTATATTAATTTTCGTTTTTTAACCTACTGAAAACGTGGTAGCACTTTGAGAATGGGCTTAGTCCTCTTCTATTCTTATAGTATAGCACGTAATAAAGCCCAATTTCCAACTTCCGCCAATTCAAGCATAATTCTACCACAGATAACCAAATTAATTTTCGGACATACTTATATGTCTAAAATCACCAACCGAAGCCAACCGAATCATAAAAATCCAAATCCAAATTCGTTTAATCATAAGTTAACTTCTGGTTGGCTTTTCTAACTTCGCTTTCTAAATAAGAGACTAAGTGTCTCATATCACTCCAACACTACTATGGACCCAAACCTACCAACCCAATACGACTCAACACAGGTGAACAAAATATAAAGAAGCAGAAATGAGGGAGACGCGGCCATAACTCTCAGAATGAATTATCGGGTCGTTATAGTGGGGCACAGCCCCGATGTTATGCACTTCCTGCCAGTCCAGAGGTTGAGTTCTCAGATGCTGTCATTACAGGTATTATTTTGGTTTGTGATAGAGAGGATCAGCATTATCTGACCCTGGGTCTACATATTCGTATGTTTCTTCCTATTTTGCACTGTACTTGCTTCAGCCTAGTGATCCATTGGGTGTTCCTGTTCATGTGTCTACACCAGTAGGCGATTCTATTATGGTTGATCGAGTTCATCGGTCATGTATTATAGTGATCGAGAGTCTTGAGACCCGTGCCGATTCATTGCTCCTAAATATGGTGGACTTCGATATTATATTAGGCATGGATTGGCTATCTCCATATCATGCTATTTTAGATTGCCATGCCAAAACTATGACTTTAGCTCTGCCGAATTTGCCTCGTATAGAGTGGAAAGGAATTTCTGGTCATACTAGGCGCAATGTTATTTCTTATGTTAAGGCTCGCGTATGGTTGAAAAAGGGTGTTTGGCTTATTTGGCCTACGTCCGTAATTCCAGTGCTGAGGTTCCTTCTATTGACTCTGTGCCCGTGGTTCATGAATTTCCTGAAGTGTTTCCTTCAAACCTACCGGGTACGCCACCCGATAGGGATATTGATTTTTGCATTGACTTGGCTACAGACACTCAGCCCATTTCTATTCCCCCATATCATATGGCTCCGCCAGAGTTAAAAGAATTGAAGGAGCAGTTGCAGGATTTACTTGAAAAGGGTTTCAATAGACCCAGTATTTCACCGTGGGGTACGCCGGTATTATTTGTAAAGAAGAAAGATGGTTCGATGAGAATGTGCATTGACTATCGGCAGTTGAACAAGGTGACTATCAAAAATAAATATCCACTTCCGTAAATTGATGATTTATTTGATCAGCTTCAGGGTGCCAAGGTCTTTTCTAAGAAAGACTTGAGATCTGGCTATCATCAGCTGAAAATTAGGGCATCTGATGTCCCTAAGACATCATTCCGCACTCGGTACGGACATTATGAATTTCTAGTCATGTCTTTTGGGTTGACAAATGTCCCAGCACCTTTAATGGAATTGATGAATTGGGTGTTCCGACCTTATTTAGACTTGTTTGTAATAGTCTTCATTGATGACATATTAATATATTCCCACAGTCAGGAGGGGCATGCGCAACATCTCAGAGTGGCTTTGCAGACTCTGAAAAATAGCCAACTATATGCAAAATTTTCAAAGTGTGAATTTTGGTTGAGTTCAGTTGCATTCCTAGGTCATATTGTGACGGCAGCAGGTATTCAGGTTGATCCAAAGAAGATTGAGGCAGTGAAGAACTGGCCTATACCGATATCAGCCACAGATATTCGGAGTTCCTTGGGGTTAGCGTGTTATTATCGACGATTCGTGGAGGGTTTTCATCTATTGCAACCCACTAACCAGATTGACATAGAAAGGTGTTCAATTCGAATGGTCAAATGAATGTGAAGAGAGCTTTCAGAAGCTCAAGACAACCTTGACCACAGCACCGGTATTGGTTTTACCCACAAGTACGGGACCTTATACTATTTATTGTGATGCTTCCCGTATTGGTCTTGGTGCAGTGTTAATGCAGGATGGCAAGGTTATTGCCTATGCTTCGAGGTAATTGAAGATTCATGAAAAGAACTATCTAGTTCATGATCTAGAATTGGCGGCGATTGTTCACGCATTCAAGATCTGGAGGCATTATTTGTATGGTGTGGCATGTGAAGTATACACCGATCATAAGAGTCTTCAATATTTGTTCAAACAGAAGGAGTTGAATTTGAGGTAGAGAAGATGGCTAGAATTGCTGAAAGATTATGATGTCACCATTTTATATCATCTGGGAAAAGCAAACGTGGTGGTCGGTGCTTTGAGTAGGAAGTCAGTCAGTATGAGCAGTCTTGCTTAATTCCAGTCAATCAGAGGCCGCTTGCTTTGGATGTTCAATCCTTAGCTAACCAATTTGTGAGGTTGAATATTTCTGAACCTAGTCGAGTGCTAGCTTGCACGGTCGCTTGCTCTTCATTATTGGAGTGTATCCGCGATCAACAATATACTGATTCTTATTTATGCGACCTTAAAGACACGGTTCAGCGAGGAGGTGCCAAGCAGGTCACCTTAGATACTGATGGGATTCTGAGGATGCAAGGGCGCATTTGTGTGCCAAATGTTGATGTGCTTAGAGAATTGATTTTAGAAGAAACTCACAGTTCGCGTTATTCTATTCATCCAGGCGCAGCAAAGATGTATCAAGATTTGCGGCAACACTATTGGTGGCGTAGTATGGAAAAGTATATTGTGGCATATGTAGCGCCGTGTCTGAATTGTCAGCAAATTAAACATGAACATCAGAGACCTGCCGGTTTATTTCAGAGAACTGTGCTTCTTAATGGAAGTGGGAGCGGATAACTATGGACTTCATTTCTGGATTTCCGATGACTCGAAAGAAGTTTGATGATGTTTGGGTTATTGTTGATAGGATGACCAAGTCAGCTCGTTTTATTCTGGTTGCCACTACCTATTCAACCGAGAGATTAGCTGGGATTTACATCAGGGAGATTGTTCTCCTTTATGGTATGATTTATATCAGGGAGATTGTTTACCTTAATGGTGTGCCTATATCTATTATTTCATATCGAGGTACGCAGTTTACCTCATATTTTTGGAAGGCGGTTCAATGAGAGTTGGGCACCCAAGTCCAGCTAAGTACATCCTTTCATCCCCAGACAGACGCTCAGTCCGAGAGGACTATTCAGATATTGGAAGATATGCTTCGGGCATGTGTTATTGATTTTGGAGGTTTGTGGGATCAATTCCTGCCTTTGGCAGAGTTTTCTTATAATAATAGCTATCAATTGAGCATTCAGATGGCTCCTTATGAAGCCTTGTATGGTAGGCGGTGTCGTTCTCCGGTTGGATGGTTTGAACCGGGAGAAGCTCGGTTGTTGGGTATAGATATAGTTCAGGAAGCCTTAGATAAAGTCAAGATCATTCAAGATAGGCTTCGCACAGCTCAGTCTAGGGAAAAGAGCTATGCATATCGCAAGGTTCGAGATATAGCTTTCAAGGTTGGGGAGCGAGTATTGCTCCGAATGTCACCTATGAAGGGCGTGATGAGATTTGGAAAGAAGGGCAAACTTAACCCTGAGTTTATTGGCCATTCGAGATTTTTGATCGTATAGGAGAGGTGGCATATAGGCTTGCCTTGCCACCTAGCTTGTCAGTTGTACATCCAGTGTTTTATGTGTCCGTGCTCCGAAAATATCACGACGATCCATCGCACATGTTAGATTTTAGCACTGTCCAATTGGACAAGGATCTATCTTATGAGGAGGAGCCGGTAGCTATTCTAGATCGGCAGGTTTGATAGTTGTGGTCAAAGAGTTTTCCTTCTGCGCGAGTTTAGTGGATGGGCCAGCCTCCTAAGGCATCGACCTGGGAGTCCGAGTCTCATATATTCCCTGACTCAGGTACTTCTTTCTTTTGTCATTGAAGGATGAACGGTTGCTTTAGAGGTGGAAAATGTGACGACCCGAAGGGTCATCACTTGTTTCCTCAATCATTTTGAGCTTCTGAGGCCTTGAAAACCTCATTTATAGTTGCCTCGATTTTGCGTGCACAGTCCGGGCGTGAAGCTGGAAAAGTTTTATGTTGAAATATATGAAATATGTGAAAAAATGAAGAATTTTGATATTAATATTGATATAGTTGACTTTGGTCAACATTTAAAGTAAACGGACCCGGACCCATGATTTGACGGTCTCAAAAAATCCGTAAAAAAATATGGAACTCGGGCGTATGCCCGGAATCAAAATCCGAGGTCTAGAACCTCGGTAAAAGGATTTTTCTGTTAATTTTTTTTTTCTGAAAATGTTTAAGGAAAATGAAACTGAAATTTGATTAAAAAGTAATGGTATCGGGCTCGTGTTTGGTTCTGACACCCGGTACAAGTCATATATATTGGTTAAGCACTTCCTGTATAGTTTAGTTGAAAACGGATGTCGTTTGACGTATTTTGGTCTTAAATGGAAATTTTGGAAGTTATGAAAGTTTGAAAGAATTCTTTAGTTTTAAGGCTCAATTCATTGATTTTGATGTTATTTTGGCGATTTGATCGTACGATCAAGTTCGTATTATGTTTTTAAGTCAGTGTACATATTTGGTTTGAATCCCCGAGGGATTGGGTGAGTTTCGGATAGGTATCGGGATGATTTTGAACTTAGGAAAATTGCAGAAAATCTGCAGCAGACATTTCTTCATCGCGTTCGTGATGCCCAACTTGTACTCCTCTTGACGTTCGCGGACGCTGTCTCGTGTTCACGTAGTATAAATTTCAACCCGACCTTTTTTCTCTACGCGTTCGCGTGGCTGAGCCCGCGTTCGCGTAGGCCAAATTTGAAGCTCCAGAATTTTCCCTTTGCGTTCGCGACTCACCCTGCGCGAACGTGATGCCTGTCATTTTCCTTCATCGCGAACGCGATCTGGGTGTCGCGAACACGATGAACAAATTGTTTCCCACTGATTTAATTCCCAAAACAAAACAGAAACGGGAACTTCATCCCATTTCACAAACTCTCTCTTCTCCAATACCATTTTCTTGGCGATTCTTGGGCGATTTTCATCAAACTTGTTGGGTAAGTGACTCTTGACTCGTTTTCTTCATTTTCCATCAATATTTATTTGAATTTCTAGGCCTAAATATGTGTAAATGGGTAGAAAGATTAGAGAAATGAGTATAGTTAGGGTTTTCAAAGAATTTGCGATCTAGACCTCGTTTTGGGGTAGAACTTAAGAACAAATTGTATATTGGAACTCGTGGATGATTGGGTGAATTTATTTTGGTTCGAACCTCGAGTTTCGATCATGTGGGCCCGGGGTCGATTTTTACTATTCCAGGCAGAATATTGTAAAAATTATATTTAGACATATGAACTAGTTTGTTAAGTAGAATTGATGATATTAAATCAATTGTGCATATATACGATTGGATTGGAGTCAAATTCGAAAGGAAAAGGCATTTCTACGGATTGAATTGTTCGTAAACTTTCGAGGTAAGTGTTTGTTCTATCCTAGCTTGAGGGAATAGGAATTGAGTTTATGTGTTAATTGTTATATGTGGAGTCCGACGTATAGGCATGGTGACGAGTATCTATACGTTGGGGGTCGAGCATGACCGTGGGTCTTAAATGGATTAAATTCCTATTAATCCTATGTGATTATGTTAAAGGAAATTATTATTGGTTTTATACCAGTAATATATATAAATTGTTGATTAAAGGTTATTGGTGTCACACCGGTAACAGACATTTATTGTTGGTTTATTATTATTTATTGGTTTTACACCGCTAATATAAATATTGTTGAAATTGAAGATTATTGAATTAATATCGGTAATACTTTTATATACTTACTGTTGATCAGGGATTATTGGTTCAATGCCGGTAATATACATAATTAAAGAATTGGGATTGTATGGCACGCCGACCACTTATATATTAAAGAATTGGGATCGTGTGGCACGCCGACCACTTATATAATAAGAAAATGGGATCGTGTGGCACGCCGACCACAAAGTTATTTGAATCTTGGCATTGGCCATAGTTGCCGGTAGCCTATTATTAAACCAGGGAGCGAGTGGTACGCCTACCACAAGTTATGCAATGAAAAATGAATTGAGACATGAAAGTAAGTTTTGTTCCATTGTTCAAATTACTTCGGATATTATAAATTATTGATTGCTATTTCAGAGCATATTCTTTCCTTATAAATGTTCGATAATATTTTCCTGCTATTGTATATGTATATATCCCAACTGTACAGGTTTTTGTGGGTGTCTGGTCCTAGCCTCGTCACTACTTCGCCGGGATAGGCCAGGCACTTACCAGCACATGGGGTCGGTTGTGCTGATACTACATTCTGCGCTCTTTTTGTGCAGATACAGGTTACAGACAGCAGTAGCGGCAGTAGCACGATTGTGAATATTTCGACTACTGAGACTTCGAGGTAGCCTTGCAGGCGTCCGCATGACTCGTTGTCTCCTCTATCTATATTTTTCATTCTGTTATCTCATGTATTCGAGATAAACAGCTTATATTTCTTTCACACGATTATGTGTATTATTCTTAGAAGTTCGTGAGTATTGTGACACCAGTCTTGGGTAGTATATGCTTGGGTTTTCTGTATCGTATTTATTAACGTTTGCTAAGCCTTCCGCTAAATTTCTTTATTTCGCTGTAAATTCATAATTTTATTTAAAGTCTTAAAAAAAAGAGTTGCATCTAATGGAAATGTAAGTAAGAATTGGCTTGCCTAGCTTCCTCAAGTAGGCGCTATCATGACTCCCGATGGTGGGAAATCTGGGTCGTGACAAAAACCATCCGCCTGTTGTTTGAAGTTCTATATTTCTTATTGTCCTTCAAAATTAGCTGCATTTTTGGATGAAAAATTAGCACCCCCAATTATTTGAAAATTATCACAATAAGTATACTTTCATCTTTTTTTATTTAGTTAGTTACAGAGAACACTTCAAACAAACATTTCTTTTGATTGATTTTTAGTTGCATTATTTTCAAAACGTGATGTGTCGGGACAACCCCACTTCCCTATTGCTTGGGCAAATTGATAGCTGGAGTAGATAGAAAGATGATTACAAAACCAAAACTATATGTAATTTTATTGTTCCCATAAGTTGTATATTTTGTATTTAATTTATACACAATAAAAATAAATTTCATACAACTAATTATATATTATACAACTTATCTATAATTTTCATATATTATTTCTACTTAGTTATATACAACTACAATATCGTACAACTTAAATACAAATTTTATACAATATGTCTTTTGTATCTGATTTATATATGGTAAAAATAAATTTCATACAATTAAAATTATATATTATACAATGTATCTACAAGTTATATATATATATATATATATATATATATATATATATATATATATATATGGGTCTTGCTAACATACTACATGAAGGTAGTAGGTTAGCATTGCCCCCACTTTTAACTTCACTAAAATATCCCCTAGTTTTTTCTTGTTGCTTCATTACCGATAAGGGCATTTTTGTCCTTTCAAAACGAAAATTTAATTTTTTGCTCCTATTCCCAATTTCTTTCTCTACATCTCCTATTTTCTCTCTGCGGCAGAAATCCTCACTATAATCCCAACTTTCCATTTTCATCTGATTCTCTTCACTTCCCAGACAGCCAAATGGAATTTTATTCACCAATTTTTGTGAAAAGTAAAAAAAAAGTATCAAATAAGAAGCAAACATATCTCCAAAATACCTTCCAATGCTTCTTTTGACAAGACTGTTAAGTTCATTTTGTGCTATAGCCAACATTTTCTTACAACCGATTTCATTCATGTTAGTGGGATAGTAAAAAGCCAAAATGAAAGAGAATATTTATTTCAAGTTTTTTGTTGTATTATGATTCTAGCATTTCAAAAACTAAAGTACTATTCTTGTCACACTAAATTCTATGGGTCCAAAAAGCTTTAAGAAGAGAAATTATTATTTATCTTTAACCTATTTCCCAGTTTTGTGCGCTGCTAAGGGTGGACATTGGAGTCACCATTGACGAGGAAAAGAGGGGAGAGGAGAACCAATTTTAGATTTTTCGGTAAAAAGACGTTAAACTCCCTCTTATTAAAGTGTCCCTATTGTGCTGATAAAGGACATTTGAGTGAAGTTAAAAGTGGGTACCATGCTAACCTACTACCTTCATGTAGTATGTTAGCAAGACCCTATATATATATATATATATATATTGTATAATATATAATTTTAGTTGTATGAAATTTATTGTTACCATATATAAATCAGATACAAAAGACATATTGTATAAAATTTATATTTAAGTTGTATAATATATAACTAGAAGAAGAAGAAGAAAACATGATATATTGAGATATAAACTCTAAAACTGTATTCCAATTATTTGCAACAACATTCAATCCAAACAAATAATGATTTTTAAAACACAAATTCAAATTCAAAGCTTCAAAGCTTTTTGATGGCTGTCAATATACTTTTTTTCAATTATGCATTGATAGGTCAGTATTAACTTGTAGACTGCAAAAGACTACTCAAGCTTGATATAGTCCCCAAAACAGAAGGCCAAAACGCACAATTAAAAAGTGAATAGCGTAACACCACAAGAATCTTAATATTGATTGCATGTATTCAAAATGGATACCAGTAACTCGCAACAACTACTGAAGTTAAAATTCAATAGCAAAAACGAATAGACCAAGATACTATATGGAGATGAAATACACCAAAATAAAATAGTACAAAAGCCTGCCCAGAACATCTAGCGATTGTTTGTTCAAACAATTAGTAATAATAATCAGCAAAAGACTAAAATAGCATGCCACAGCTTGTTGCATTATATGAAACCACTTCTGTTGAATGAAAATTGAACAGATACGTGGGGGAGGGGTGGGATGTGGAGAGAGAAACGTGGGGAGTAGAAGATACGATAGAATGATTTTAGGACTGTGAAGACTCAAAGGGTTATCACCGTATTTCTCCCTTTTTCCGCGCTTTCGAGGTCTTGGAAACCTCACTCTCAGTTGCCTCAATGTGCGTGCACAGTCCGGGCACGAAGCTGGAAAGTTGTTATGTTAAGATATATGAATTTTATGGAAAATTTGAAGAATTTTGATATTAATATTAATATAGTTGATTTTGGTCAATATTCTTGGTAAACGGGCCCGGACTGATAATGTGACGGTCCCAGTAGGTCCGTAGAAAAATATGGGACTCGGGCATGTGTCCGTAAAAGAATTTTTTTCGTTAAATTATTTTCTAAAATTAAATAAGAAAAAATGGAAATGAAAACGAGTTAGAAAATATATGTATCTGGCTTGTATTTTGCTTCCGACGCCCGGTACAGGTCTTAAATATTGGTTAAGCGCTTCCTGTGAAGTTTGGTCGAAATCGAACGTCGTTTGACGTGTTTCGGACCTAAATAGCTAAAGCTAGGAATTTATGAACTTTGAAATGAAATCTTGAGTTTTGAAGGTTGATTCTTTATTTTTTATGTTATTTTAGCAATTTGATCGCTCGAGCAAGTTCGTATGATGTTGCTGAGTTAGTGTGTGCATTTGGTTAGGAGCCTCGGGGGCCCGGGAGTGATTTCAGGGGTGGTTCGGGGTGTTTTACACTTGAAAATCTGGTATTTTGAGCTATTGCTGGTATCTGGTGTAATGTTCTATGCGATCGCATAGGTCCTTCTGCGCCCTTGTGCGATCGCATTGCCCAACTTCCCAAACCTATGTGATCGCATTGTCCCCCTCGCGATCGCATAGAATACTTCTCTGGCCCAGTCTCACCTACTCTGTACGTTCGCATATTTCCGTCTGCGATCGCAGTGCATTGGCTCCCTACCCTATGCGATCGCAATGCCTTGTATGTGATCGCATAGGGCATTTTGGCCCAGTGATTTTTTGATAAAAATAGAACAAAAGCACGGGATTTTTCACACAAAACACATACGGGTTCTTCTCCTTCACCTTCTATTTTCAAGCTACAAGTTCCCATTCCTCCATAGCTCCTTGGGAAAGTTTCCTAACATCATATCTTCATTATTTCTTCATCAAATCATAGTTAATACTAGCCTAATTCATGAATTCAAAGTAGAAATTGGGGGTTTTTGGTAAAACTAGGGCTTATGGGATATTGGGTGTTTCAACCTCAATTTCAGGTTGGATTGCGAAACAAATCATATATTCTAACTTGTGTGGTTATGGGTGATTGGAATTTGGTCCGAGCCTCGAGTTTGGACCATGTGGGCCCGGTATCGGATTTTGCTATCTTTGGTAGAATGATGGGAATTTCATTTCTAGGCTATGGGATTGTGTTATTGAGCCCTAATTGATGTTATTGAATTGAAAATGACTAGATACCATTGTTTCGGAGTCGGATTCTAGAGGAAAGGCGGTGCTAGAGGATTGATTGCTATTTTCAGACCGAGGTAAGTATTTGATCTAATCCTGGCTTGAGGGAATATGACTAGATTATTGCTTGCTATTTGCTAAATGATCGAGTGCAGTGTATATGCATGGTGACGAGTATCTATACACTGGCGTCTAGCATGACCGTGAGTCTTATTTGTACTTGCCTTAGGGTATATTTTAAGAATCATTCCTAGTAAATGATGAATTCAACATGATGAGTTAGTTGAGGAATTATTTAAGAAACATGAGAATTCTTGGAGCTTTGGGCTCAAATGGTAGTAACTTTTATGAAGTCAAAATTGTAAGTATTGTAAAGAAATGTGGTTGGATCCCTTGCCGGGACGGGTAGATTATGATCTTATTCAATTGAGACTTATATGAAATCTCCATTATTAAGATGTTTGGGCTACTAGTGGTATCCTTATTGGGTAGATCGTTATATTGCCGAGTTTTCCCAAAAGGGGAACTTTTGGAGAGAGGTTACATGAGTCATATATTATGATTATTGGGATCGTCTGGCACGTCGTCCACTTATATGATATTTATTGGGATCGTGTGGCACGCCATCCACTTATATGATATTTATTGGGATCGTGTGCCACGCCGTCCAATTATATGATATTTATTGGGATTGTGAGGCACGCCGTCCTCTTATATGATATTTATTGGGATCGTGTGGCATGCCATCCACCTATATTATATTTATTAGGATCGTGTGGCACACCGTCCACCTATATTATATTTATTGGGATCGTGTGGCACACCGTCCACCTATATTATATTTATTAGGATCGTGTGGCGCACCGTCCACTTATGAAAGTAAAGAATAAGATTTGGTTTAATGATGTCACAGATGACATGTTCTCGTTGTTCAATATTTCTCCGAGCATGTTCCCTTTTTAGTCATATACCTTCATTTATATTTCTGTTGTTCTTTCGGTTGTCGTCGTATCTTTATATATATCTTCACAATGTTGATTTTAGTAAGTCCTGTCTAGCCTCGTCACTACTTCGTCGGGGTTAGGCCGGGCACTTACCAGCACATGGGGTCGATTGTGCTGATGCTACACTTTCTGTGCTTTTTGCACAGATCTCAGCGTTGGAGCAGCTTTCGGACAACAGCATCAGTAGGATATTTTTGGGAGTGTCTTCAATTCAGGAACTCTCGAGGTAGCCTAGCCGGCGTTCGCAGACCGAAGTCCCTATCCTTTATTTCAGTTTGTTTTTATTATACCAAAACAGACTCATGTATTTTCTTTCATTCAGCCTTGGTTGTAGTATTCTATAGTAGTCTGTGAGATAGCGACACCATATTTTGGGTTAGTTTCATGTTCAGTATTTTTCGCATTTGATTTCTTATTTACTGGATTTAATGTTTTTCTGAAAAGTTTAATTATATGAGTATATTCTGTTGTTAAGGATTGGCTGGCCTAGCTTCGATAGTAGGCGCCATCACGACTCCCGATGGTGAGAAATCTGGGTCGTGACAAGGACACTAATTATGTCACGACTCCAATCCCGGTCATGATGGCGCCCAACACAATTGCTAGGCAAGCCCGACCAATCAATACTCACAACCCAATCACAAATACCATTATCAATTGACAGTATTAAATTAGCAGTGTAACAAGCCTACCAACCGAACAATTTAAATAGAAACAGTATAGAACAATGACATAACTAACATCTCCCAAAGACCTAGGTTCACGAGTCTAGAGTCTCTAATTAACAGAGTAGTAAATCCTCAATAGTACTTAGTTCTAATCTGCGGAAAGATAAAAGGGATAAAGGGAGGAGTCGGGTCCTGCAGATGTCAGGTAGCTACCTCGACAACTCCTGGGAACTCTGGGTAATAGCAAAACAGCTCGACTAAGCTCCCGGAACACCTAAATTTGCACACATGGTGCAGAGAGTAAAGTGAGTACTTCCAACTCAGTGGTAATAAACATATATAATGGCTAAAAGTAAGAAATCCCAAGATATTACAATGAAAAGCTAAAACCAATCATTTGGTACATTTAACGGTGGAACAACAAGCAATGACAAGTAAAATAGATAGATATCGATGCATGAATGCAATGCAATGACATAACACCTGCGGCGCGCTGCCCGATCCATTTGGGTACCCGCAGTCACTATGGGGGTTCAGATTCCAGAGGGGCTCTTACAGCCCAAGCACAATATCTTTGTAGCATTCGCTGTGGCATGCAGCCCAATCCACACTCAATCTAGATATATGCATGTACGCCACATGGGCACAATCAAGTTTATCATTTTTAGTTCCAATTATTAGAAATTATAGATTAAATGTTGTAAACTTTAAAAATTTACTAATTATTTCGAAGCAATCTTTAACTCAAGACTGATATCATGAAAACATGCTAAGCATCATGGATACAATGATAATAATCCCTAAGGGATTCAAATAATTGGCTCACAGCCCAATTATACTCATAATAATCCAAGTAGGATGTTTACCAATCAATTGCTAGTTCAAACACAATATGAACATCACTCGAGACGGACTAAGCCATAGTCCCCAATAACAAACGACCCCACATTCGCCATAGAGTATGTGTCTCGCCTCAATATAGCATCACAGTATGATTTACCGGGGTTCCAAACCCTCAGGTCATCATCTACATCTATTACTCACCTCAAACCGGCCACAAGACTAGTCCGCTAAGCCTTTTCCTCTCGAATCAACCTCCTCACATGCCGAATCTAAACAGGACCACAAGGAATATGTTATAATAGGCTAATGAAACATAACCCAATCGAAAGAACTAGAAAAACACCAAAAATCACAAAGTTGGCAAAACCCGAGCCCTGGGACCCCTTCTTAAAATCCAAAAAAATTTACACCAATACGATCCTTATCTCGCCAAGAGTATACATATCAAATTTATCAAAATCAGAGTCCAAATGCTCCCTCAAATCCCTAGTTTAAGCTCTCTTAAGTTTCAAGCCCTAACCTCCATTTTTAACTTTATTTCCTTGGGTTTTCAGGGTTAATCAATGTTTATACACAATAATATAATAATCTAAGTTTAAGAATCCATACCTGATGATAGCCCTCGAAACCTTATTAACAAATCGCCCAAAATCTACTTAGTCCGAAGTCCAAAATGTTTCTTCTCTTTCAAAATCGTGAAAACACTATTCACTTAAACCCAGACACGTTTCCACTTCTGCAGTTGGGATACCGTAACTGCGGCTCCCGCTTCTGCATCAAAATAACTGCTTCTGCGATCTAACTTAAAGTCCCCAGGACCGCTTCTACGGTCGAGAACCGCTCCTGTTATGTCCGCTTTTTCGGACTGCCTTCCCCTTCTGCGGAAATTGCCAAGCCCCTCAAGGACCGCTTCTACGACCTTCCCGCCGCATCTGCAGAACCGCTTCTACGGTCCCTTTTCTGCAGATGCAGAAATACCAGATACCAGCAACCATAATTCATGCAACAACTCCAAAACTCTCTGTTTAACCATCCGAACTCACCCCGAGGCCCCCAGGACCTCAACCAAAAACACAGATATGATTATTACCTTATTCAAACTTGTTCGAACCATCAAAATATTACCGTTAACACCAAAATAATCAAAATTCACCAAATCAAAGCCTAATTTTATCACATTCTTCTCAAACTCACATTCGATCAAAAACCCGACCAAATGATGTCCGAATAACCTAAAATTTTGCACACATATCCAAAATCACCTAACAATGCTAAAGGAACTCTCAAAATTCCGTTCCGGCCCTCAGATTAAAATCTCACCTGTCAACTGGAATTTGCCAAAACACTAACTTTGCCAATTCAAGCCTAATTCTACACCAGACCTCCAAATTCCATTCCAATCGTACTCCTAAGTCATAAATCATCCCCCGAAGCTAACCAAATCCTCGAAATTCACATCCGAGCACTCTAACTATATAGTCAACTTCTGGTTGACTTTTCCAATACAAGCTTCACTTTAAGAGACTAAGTGTCTTATTTCCATCTAAAACCAGTCCAATTCCACTCTAACTCACCCGATGTCAATAATGAAATATGAAGAAGCAATAATTAGGGAAAACGTGGCTGAATACATGAGATGACGGGTCGGGTCATCACATCCTCCCCAACTTATACAAATGCCCATCCTCGAGCGGGTCAAGAAACATACCTGAAGTCTCAAACAAGTAAGGATATATGCTCCACATCTCCTACTCGGTCTCCCAAGTAGTCTCCTCCACGGGCCGACCTCTCCACTACACCTTCACCGAAGCTATATCCTTTGATCTCAATCTCAGAACCTGACAACCCAAAATACCAACTAGCTCCACATCATAGGTCAAATCTTCATCTAATTAAACTGTTGAAGTCTAACACATGAGATGGGTCCCCAACATACTTCTGAAGGATAGATACATGAAATACAGGGTGAACTCCCGACAGGCGGGGTGGCAAAGCAAGCATATAGGCCACCTCCCCAATCCTCCTAAGTATCACAAAAGGCCCAATGAATCTCGGACTCAGCTCCCTTTCTTCCCAAACCGCATGACGCCCTTCATAGGCGAAACCTTCAACAAGACTTTCTCGCCCACCATATACGATACATCTCGAACCTTCTAGTCCGCATAACTCTTTTGACGCGACTGAGTTGTACGAAGTCTCTCCTGAACCACTTTCACCTTATCTAAGGAACTCTGAACCAACTCGATCCCCAATAACCTAGACTCAGCGGGCTCAAATTAACCAACCGGAGATCTACATTGGCTCTCATATAAGGCCTAATATGGTGCCATCTGAATGCTGGACTGATAGCTGTTGTTGTAAGCAAACTCTGCAAGTGTCAAGAAATCAGCCCAAAAACCTCCAAAATCAATACTACAGGCACGTAACATGTCCTCCAATATCTGAATAGTACGCTCGGACTGCCTGTCCGTCTGAGGATGAAACGCTGTGCTCAACTCTACTTGTGTGCCCAACTCTTGCTGAATAGTCCTCAAAAACCGGGAATTAAACTGAGTACCCCTATCAGATATAATGGAAACTAGGACCCAATGCAACCGTACAATCTCCCAGATGAAATTCTCTGCTAACCGCTCCAAAGAATAGGTAGTACACACCGGAATGAAGTGCGCGGACTTGGTCAGCCGATCCACCATCACCCAAATCAAATCAAACTTCGTCATTGTCCGAGACCACTCACAAAATCCATAGTAATCCTCTCCCACTTCCACTCGGGAATATCCATATGCAGAAGTACACCAACTGGCCTCTAATGCTCATACTTGACTTTTTGACAGTTGAGACACCGAGCTACATAACTCACAATATTCTTCTTCATTCTCCTCCACCAGTAATGCTGTCTCAAATCCTGATACATCTATGCGGCACCTGGATGAATTAAATACCGCGAGTTGTAGGCCTCCTCCAATATCAACTCTCAAAGCCCATCCACATTGGGCACGCAAATCCGGCTCTGCATCCTCAACACACCATCATTATCAATGGTCACGTCCCTGGCATCATGATGCTGAACTCTGTCCTTAAGGACAAGCATATGTGGATCATCATACTGGCGCTCTCTAATGCAGTCATACAAGGAGGACCAAGATACCCTACAAGACAACACCTAACTAGGCTACGAAATATCTAGCATCACCATCCAATTGGCCAAAGCCTGGACATCAACTACAAAAGGACCTCTCCCCAACTGGAATGTACGCCAAACTACCCATACTCACCGTCTTTCGGATCAAAGCATCGGCCACTATATTGGCCTTCCCCGGATGATACAGAATAGTATTGTCATCATCGTTGAGCAACTCAAGCCACCTCCGCTGTCTCAAATTAATATCCTTCTGTTTGAACAAATGCTGAAGGATGCGATGATTAGTATATACCTCACACGATACGCCATATAATAGTGCCTCCAAATCTTCAAGGCATGAACTATAACAGCCAACTCCAAATCATGTACGGGGTAGTTCTTCTCATATGCAATAACTCCACCTTCCTACATCAACACATATCTTATCCCAACTCTCGAAGCATCACAATAAATAGTGTAAGAACCTGAAGCTGATGGCAGAACTAACATTGGATCTTTGGTCAAAGCTGTCTTGAGCTTTTGGAAGCTCTCCTCGCACTCGTCTGACCATACAAATGGTGCGCCTTTCTACGTCAACTTGGTCAAAGACAAAGCAATGGATGAAAAACCTTGGACAAACCAATGATAATACCCTACCAAACTGAGGAAACTCCAAATCTTCATGGCTGAGGTTGGTCTAGGCCAACTCTACACCACCTCTATCTTCTTCAGATCAATGTGGATACCATCACTAGACACCACGTGTCCTAGAAAAGCCACAGACCCAAGCCAGAACTCACACTTGGAGAACTTTGCATAAAGCTTCTCCTCCTTCAATCTTTGTAACACCACTCTCAAGTGCTGAGCATGCTCCTCCTGGCTACACGAGTACACTAGGATGTCATCAATAATAACAATCGAAAATGAATCCAGATATGGCCAAAACACGTTGTTCGATGCATGAATGTGGTTGGGGCATTAGACAGCCCGAAAGACATAACTAGAAACTCATAATGCCCATATCTCGTCCTGAAAGTTATCTTCATAATATCAGAATCTCTAATTTTCAGCTAGTGATAGCCTGAACGGAGATCAATATTCGAGAATACCCTTGCTCCCTAGAGTTAATCAAACAAATCATCAATACGCGGTAGTGGATACTTATTTTTCTTTGGCACCTTGTTCAACTGCCTGTAGTCAATACATATTCTCATTGTGCAATCTTTCTTCTTCACAAATAAGATCGGTGCACCGCACGGTGTCACACTCGGGCGAATGAACCCCTTATCTAGGAGTTCCTGAAGCTGCTCCTTCAATTCCTTTAACTCAGTTGGTGCCATACGAATAGGGAGAAATAGAGATGGGCTGAGTTCCCGTCACCAGATCAATACCGAAATCAATGTCCTTATCCAGCGGCATGCCCGATAGTTCTACTGGAAACACATCTATGAAATCCCTCATAACGGCCATAGAATCAAGACTAGGAGTCTCAGCTCCAAAATCTCTCACAAAATCCAAGTATGATAAAACAAAACCTTTCCCAACCATCCGTTGGGCCTTTAGGAAAGAGATCACCCTGCTGGGAACAGAATCGGTCATACCTGCCCACTCAATCCTTAGAACCCCCGGAATAGCCAACATAACTATCTTGGCATTACAGTCCAGAATAGCATGGTACAGAGATAGCCAATCCATACCCAAAATCACATCAAAATTTACCATGCCCAACAATAATATGTCTACTCGGGTCTCCAGACCCCTAATAGTCACCATACAAGATTGATATACATGATCCAGAATAATAGTATCACCCACCGGGGTAGATACATGCACAACAAAGGCAAGATAACCACGGGTCACACCCAGATGATGGGCAAAATAAGAAGACACATAAGAGTATGTAGACCCGGGATAAAATAAAATAGAAGCATCCCTATGGAAAACTGAGATAATATTTATGATAACAACATCGGATGTAATAGCATCCCTCCTATCTGGGATAGCATAGAACCGAGCTTGACCACCACCCGATCGATTTCCACCCCTAGGGCAGCCCCTAGCTATCTGTCCCCCACCCCTACCTGACTGGGAGGGTGCTGAAGTAGATGGAGTAAAAGAGGAGGGTTGATCCCTCTACGGAGACCGACCACCATGAAACCGAGGACACTGTCTCCTCATGTGGCCAAACTCACCGCACTCGTAGAAACTACCTGGTGCTAGAGAAGGGGACTGTAGGGAACCACTCGCTGTAGATGAACCCTAGGCTGAAGAGGCATGAATAGAACTCTAAGCTAGAAGGACATTAAGTGAAGACTAGGCCTGTTGAAATCAGTGGCGACCACAGCCTGAAGAAGTCCCTGGCTGAGGAGGCCAGAAGGAACGACCTCCACCACACTGGAACTGGCCCCTAGAAGAAGCACCACTAAAGCTACCTGAACCTTGAGGCATTTTGGCCTCCTTCGCCTCACGCTCTCGACGACGATCTGTCTTAATCTATCGAGCCATGTCAAATACCTCCTCAAACGAAGTGGCTACAACCCTCTCTCTAGTTATCAAAATACGAAGTGGATTGTTGAGGCCATCCACGAACCTCCTAATCCTCTCCCAATCTGTCGGGATCATCCAAGTAGCATGTTGAGCCAACTGCGTAAACCTCAACTCATGCTGGGTCACAGCCATGTCCCCCTGAATCAACCACTCGAACTAACGATGCAGCTCCTCCGTACTAGACTGCAGCACATACTTCTCCAGAACGAGAGTGGAGAACTGCTACCAAGTAAGGGGCGCTTCTCCAACAGGCCTACGCCTCTCAAACTCCTCCCACCATGTAAATGCAGACCCTAAGAACTGGAAGGTAGTAAAATCCACTCCACTCGACTCCAAAATCCCTGTAGTGTGAAGCATACGCTAACACTTGTCTAGAAATTCCTGGGCATCCTTGCCCACAATACGATCGAATGTCGAAGGCTAGAGTCTACAAAACCTCTCTAGTCGACATTGCTCGTCGTCTAGCATAGCTAAAACCACATAATTTTGAGCCAGTGCGACTTGCACCGCTGGAGCAACCGGTGCAACTGGTTGAGCTGGGGCTGCTCCTCGTGTTTGTAATCGATGAACAACCTACTCGGGTGTGCGAGCTGCAGGAGTCTGATGACCACCCCCAGTCTGAGAAGTAGCTGCGGTAGTAGTGGCTGAGACTTTTTGAGCCAGGCTAGTGCAGACGGATAGGATCTGAGCTAAAGCCTCCTAAAGGCCAGGAATCACAATGGGAATTGTCGGTGCCTAAACAGGTGCTGCTGGAGCATCTACAGCTGGCGGCTGGTCCTGAATGGGGGAAATTGGTGGCTCAACTGGAGTTTCCCCTACTACTCTGCCTCGACCACGACCACGGCCACTAGTGGGTGGTAATGGTAGTCGTCTGCCACATCCGGTAGCATGGGTTCTTGCCCTCTGCGAGAGGATAGAATACAGAAGTTTAGTTCTTGGAACAACAATGCCGCACGATAAGAATTCAAGAATATGAAATGTTTCCTAAAGGTTCTGCAGCTTCTCTAGGATAAATACAGATGTCTCCGTACCGATCCGCGAGACTCTACTAACCGGATCATGACTCATGAGGCCTATTAACCTAGGCTATAATATCAACTTGTCACGGCCCCAATCCCAGTCGTGATGGCACCTAACACAATTTCTAGGCAATCCCGACAATAAATACTCACAACCCAATCACAAATCCCATTACCGATTAACAATATTAAATTAGCAGTGTAACAAGCCTACCAATCGAATAATTTAAATAGAAACAGTATAGAACTATGACATAACTAACATCTCCCAAAGACCTAGGGTCACGAGTCTAGAGCCTCTAATATAACAAAGTAGTAAATCCTAAGTAGTACAAAATTCTAAAATGCAGAAAGATAAAAGGGATAAGGGAGGAGTCTGGTCCTGCAGACGTTAGGAAGCTACCACGAAAACTCCTGAAAACTCTAGGAAACAGCAAAATAGCTCGACTAAGCTCCCGGAACACCTGAATATGCACACAGAGTGCAGGGAGTAAAGTGAGTACTTCCAACTCAGTGTTAATAAATATATATAATGGTTGAAAGTAAGAAATCCTGAAATATTACAATGCAAATCTAAAACTAATAATTCAGCACATTTAACGGTGGAACAATAGCAAGTAATGACAAGTAAAACAGATAGATATCGATACATGAATGCAATGCACATGACTGCTGCAGCGCGCAACCCGATCCATTTGGGTACCCGCGCTCACTGTGGGGGTTTAGACTCCGGAGGGGCTCCTACAGCCCAAGCGCAATATCTTTGTTGTATTCACTGCGGCGTGCAGCCTGATCCACACTCAATCCAGATATATGCATGTACGCCACATGGGCACAATCAAGTTTATCATTTTTAGTTCCAATTATTAGAAATTAAAGATTAAGTGTTGTAAACTTTAGAAATTTACTAATCATTTCGAGACAATGTTTAACTTATGACTGATATCATGAAAACATGCTAAGCATCATGGAAATAGTGATAATAATACCTAAGAGATTTAAATAACCGGCTCACAGCCCAACTATACCCAAACAATCCAAGTAGGATGTTTACCAATCAATTGCTAGTCCAAATACAGTATGAACATCACTCGGGACAGACTAAGCCATAGTCCATAATCACAAACGACCCCACACTCGCTATAGAGTATGTGTCGCACCTAAATATAGCGTCGTGTGATATACTAGGGTTCCAAATCCTCAGGTCATCATCTACATCTATTACTCACCTCAAACCAGCCACAAGACTAGTTCGCTATGCCCTTTCCTCTCGAATCAACCTCCTCGTGCATCGCATCTGAATAGAACCACAAGGAATACGTTATAATAGGCTAATGGAATATAACCCAATCGGAAGAACTTGAAAAACACCAAAAATCATGAAGTTGGCAAAATTCGAGCCCCGGGTCCTCCTCTTGAAATATAGAAAATTTTGCATCAATACGATCCTTATCTCTAGTTTAAGCTTTCTTAAGTTTCAAGCCCTAACCTCCATTTTTAACCATTAATTTCTTGAGTTTTCAGTGTTAATCTATGTTTATACACAATAATATCATAATCTAAGTTCAAGAATCCATACCTGATGATAGCACTCGAAACCTTCTTCACAAAGCGCCCAAAATCTTCTTAGTCCGAAGTCCAAAATGTTTCTTCTCTTTCAAAATCATGAAAACACTATTCACTTAAACCCATCCAGGTTTCCGCTTCTGTGGTTGGGATACCGCACCTACAACTCCCGCTTCTGCGTCAAAATAACTGCTTTTGCGGTCTAACTTAAAGTCCTCAAGACCGCTTCTGCGGTCGAGAACCGCTCCTGTGATGTTCGTTTTGCCGACTGCCTTCCGCTTCTACGAAAATTGCCAAGCCCCTCAAGGACTGCTTCTGCGACCTCCCCGCCACATCTGCGGAACCGCTTCTATGGTCCCTTTTCCACAGATGCAGAAATACCAGATACCAGCACCCACAATTTATGCAAAAACTCCAAAACTCTCCGTTTAACCACCCGAACTCATCTCGAGGCCCCCGGGACCTCAACCAAAAGCACAAATATGATCTATTACCTTATTCAAACTTGCTCAAACCATCAAAACATTACCGTTAACACGAAAATCATCAAATTTCACCAAATTAAAGCCTAAGTTTATCAAATTGTTCCGAAACTCACATTCGATCAAAAACCCGACCAAACGACGTCTGAATGACCTAAAATTTTACACACATATCCAAAATTAACGAGAAACTCTCAGAATTCTGTTCTGACCCTTAGATCAAAATCTCACCTATCAACCGGAATTTAGCCAAAACACTAACTTTGCCAATTCAAGCCTAATTCTACACCGGACCTCCAAATTCTATTCTGATCGCACTCCAAATTCACAATTCATCCCTCGAAGCTAACCAAATCCCTGAGATTCACATCTGAGCCCTCTAACTAGATAGTCAACTTCCGGTTGACTTTTCCAAAATGAGCTTCCCTTTAAGATAAGAAGTATCTCATTTCCATCTAAACCTGATCAAATTCTACTCTAACTCACATGATGTCAATAATGAACATGAAGAAGCAATAATTAAGGAAAACGGGGCTGAATACATGAGATGATGGGCCGAGACGTCACAAATTATTATCATAAATCATCTTAAAATGTACATAAATGATAATTACGTATATAAACATAATTATTATATAATTTGAATAAAAAGGATAATATAGTTTCATATAATGCATAGGAATGTAAAAATTGCATTCATGCCTATGTAAGGCTATTATGTTTGGTCCAGCAGCCCTTTATGGGCTTACTTGGCACGTGCTCCCCCTTTTCTTTTTTTTCTTTTTTTCTTTTGACTTAAGTAGTATTTATTATACATATTTTTATTACTAACATTAAAAATTATTAATATTCCTCTAATTGTATATCCAATTATTTAAGTGTATAATATTTACTATAAGCAAGATGATGATGATGATGATGATGATGATGATGATAATAATAATAATAATAATAATAATAATAATAATAATAATAATAATAATAATAATAATAATTTAATTCTATAATTACCATGTCTCGAAACGTTTATAAATTTAAGGAGTGTTACAATCTTCCCTTCTTAAAATTTGTCCTAGAATATTGTTAGGGCTTTATTCTTAAGCTAACAATCATTCCTTAGGTCCTTGAACCTCTTAAATTTTCTTAGCACTACTGACTCTTCCAAAGGACTCAAAATTTTGGCTAACTCCCTAAATTTTCAAAAATTTTAACAGAGTTTCCCTTGTAAATTGGACTATCCAAAAAAAATATATCATTGTTACCATTACCACAACTACACCAAATAGCAACCAAATATACCATAACAGGCCATTTATAGGCACCATACACAACTGATAAATTAATTACTCACACTCCGGCAAGGAGGTACCACAATAACCAACAAAAATCTAAAGCACAACACTTTAGCAAAAGTAAATCACTTTAAGGAGTTAAATGTACTCTGGCATGGCACTAAATTATTAAATAACTAAATATACTCTGACAAAAACTAAAGTACTTCAACAACTAAGTATAATCTAGCATGGACATAAACACATGCTAACTGGTATTTAATAAATAAAATATTAATATCAATCCAAACCTAGGTTCACATATCTTTTTTCTCAAATAAATATGGATATTTCTTACTCATATTTTCCTCTACCTCCCACGTAGCCTCTTTTGAATTAAGATTACTCCATAAAACTTTTACCGATGCTATATCTTTTGTTCTCAACTCTCTCACTTGTCTATCGAGAATTTCTATAGGTACCTCTTCATAAGCCAAGCGTTCTTTAATTTCTATGATATCGGCAGTTATTATATACAACTCATTATGGATTTACTTTCTAAGCATAGACATATGAAATACATGATAAATAAAGGACAGCTCAACGGGTAACTCTAGCTCATAAGCCACATTTCCCTTCTTTTCAAGAATTTCATAAGGCCCAATAAATCTAGGGCTAAGTTTCCCTTTTTTACCAAACCTTATAACTCATTTCATTGGTGAAACTTTCAAAATACCTTATCACCAGCCGTGAACTCTAACTCGCGATGCCTCTTGTCAGAATAAGAATTTTGATGACTCTGAGCCACTTTCAGTCTTTGCTGAACTTTCTCTAAGGCCTCACAAAAAAACTCTAGACCAATTAATGGCACCTCTGCTGGTTTAAAACCAACCCAGTAGAGACCTACATCTCCGCCCATACAACGCTTCATAAGAATGCATACCAAAGTTGGCCTGATAGCTGTTATTGTAAGCAAATTCTATAAGTGGAAAGTGATCATCTCAATTACATCCAAAATCTATAACACACATGCAACATATCTTCGACAGTCTGATTGGTCCTTTCTACCTGACCGTCGTTCTGTGGATGGAAAGTGGTGCTCAAATTAACCTTGCTACCTAATATTTTCTGAATGCTTGCAAAAAATGCACTGTGAAATGAGGGCCTTTATCAGATATGATTGAAAATGGAGTACCATGCAATCAGACTATTTCTTTAATGTACAACTATGTATACTGCTCTGCGGAATCTATCGTCTTTACTGGTAGAAAATGCACAGACTTTGTTAGCCGGTCTAAAATAACCCAAATTGAATCATGCTTACAGTATGTGCGAGGTAAACCTACTATGAAATTCATATTAATCATCTCCCATTTCCACTGTGGTATTTTTATATCTTGAGCTAGGCCACCAGGCCTCAAATGCTCGGCTTTAACTTGCTGGCAATTCAAACATTTAGCCACATGATCTGCTACTTGCTTCTTCATGCCTTTCCACCAATACAACTCTTTCAAGTCCAGATACATTTTGGTAGCACCTAGGTGGATAGAGTTCCTCGGACTGTGAGCTTCTTCCATTATGGCTTTCCTTAGACCATCTACATCGGGCACACATAATCGATCATTCAACTTCAAAACTATGTCACTTCCTAGAGTGAAACCAGTGATTTACTTGTTTCTAACTCCTTCTTTTAACTTCACTAAGTACGGATCTTCATCTTGCTTAGCCTTAACATGCACAACTAAAGAGAATTGCGCTAAGGCATAAGCATCTATACCTCATTCTTCAGTCTCATCTAGTCTAATTCCATCATTTGCTAGTTTTTGAATTTCTCGACCCAAACTTCTCCTCTGTACTGCAAGGTGGGCCAAGACTGTAAGGCCCCGTAAAACTTTTGTGCATAAAACCTAGTAGCTGTGGTGTCATGGTCCGAATAATGTGTTAGGAATGCGCGGTTCGGACCCTTGGTAGTGATTTAAGTGTCAAAAATGTAGAGAATAAAGTTTTCCAGAAAAGTGTCAAATATGCGGTCAAGAATGCGACCGCAAACCTGTTATGCGGACCGCATTCTTGCCGCAAAGCTTAACAGAAGCCTCCCAAAAATCATGTTGAAAATGCGGTCGATATGCTATCGCATAGTGAATCTACGGTGCACTTTGCGACCGCAGATCAAGAATGCGGACCGCATATTGGTCGCATTCTGTAACAGAACTTGTGTCATTTTGAGGCCATTCTGCGGTCACTATGCGGACCGCATGTTGATTCTGCGGTCGCAAAGTGCACCGCATAATTGACCCGGTCCAGATTTTTGTAACATTTTGACCCGATCTCTTCTTTAATATAACACCTTTCTTCTTCATTTTATCATATCATCTTACCAAAATTAGAGAGAGAAGAGAGGGTTTTTAGAGAGAGAAATCTTTCATCTTCAAAGATTGTTCCAACCGCTTAATTCCAAGGGATTCTAGGGCAAGGATTCAACTTCCCCAATCTTTTCAAGGTAAAAACCCTAACTATTTTCTTTGATTTTCAGTTTTAAATTGGGTAAAGAGAGGTTTGCATATAATAGCTTTTGAAAATAGAATTTTTACACTCAAGCATGATTATTGAACTTGATTTCTAGTAAAAAGAAGTGAGTGGAAGTAAGAGTCTTCAAGAACAAGGTTGGCAAGAGTAGGATATCTTGGGTAAGCATAAAGTAGGAAGTTAACGGAAGAAAACTCATCACCAGGTATGTATGGCTAATTTTGCTTCTTGTGAAATCGCCTATATGTGTGAAAATTGCTTGGTTAATGTTAATTTGACAAATTGTGTGAAATTCTCAAAGTTGTTGTTGAAATATGAATGATGTGGTATGGAATATGAACCGAAAGTTAAATGAGAGTTGAATTGGGTAAAGAATTGTGAATAATGATTATGATGGCCTATATGGCACCTTGTGTAAAACAAACGAAACGCTTGAGAATTTGTTATTGTGGAAAGAGATGAAACACTTGAATTGTGGAAATATTGTAACATGGTTGTGATATTGATTTGAAAAATAATTGAGAACATGAAACAATGTGCAAGTTGCTTATTTGAACTTGTTGAAATTGTGTGTAGTACCTTATCTGTTGTTTGAAATTGTTGTGTTTTAAAACTGTAAGGCGGGGTCGTGTTGCGTGCCGCAACGTAAGGAAATAAGGTGTGGGTTGGGGTGATAAGGGTGGCCGAGGAAATAAGGGTGGTCAGGGGCAATAAGGATGGAAAGCGATCGAAATCGCTATTGAAAATTGATATAAAAATCAATAATGTGAAATCGTGAAAGGAGACAGCAGGAGAGTTTGCAACCTGTGGGGCACCGATTGCCCCTTTGTTTGACTACTTGTGCTTTACGTGATTGATTGGTTATTGTTAAATTGGTTGATCGTAGAAAGTGCTTTGTGTTGAGAATTATTTGAAATGAGGAAAATGTGGAAACATGGTTAGCTGGCTTAATTAATTGTTGATGTAATTCAATGGCTTGAGTTTACTTGGGACAAAGTTTGTCCATACATACCAGTACAATTCAAGTGTACTGACGTCCCTTTTGTCGGGGACGCTACATTCGTGTTATGATTGTAGGTGGATCAGTAGCAGGCACTTCAGCTCATCGGCAGTAGTATCCTTCTCCTTCCACTGCCCGTTTTGGTGAGCCCCTTTCTTCCTTGGGGCCTTGTGTGGTTCATGCCACTTCTGTTTAGATTTCATATTGGTTTTGTAAGGTATAGCCGGAGCCTTGTTACCGGCAAGTATTGTATTTCCCTTTTTGTATCCTAGAGGCTCTGTAGACATGTAACTGTGGGACTCCAGTCTTATGTATATATTACGTTATGTCGGGCGTTGTAAAAACTGCAAACTTGTTAATGAATCACTCGTATGGTTTCAATTGTTTAATGTGAAATCATTCATGGTTAGTAAGATAGTTGGTTAATGGGAATCAATCAATACAGGGGTAACGCGTGGGAATGAAAGGCACCCAGGTCCGCTTGATTGGGGCAACCCGGTCAGGCGTCGGTCATGTTCCCCGATTTGGGGCGTGACAAACTTGGTATCAGAACCTATGGTTTTTAAAGTGTCCTAGGATGTCTCGGAGTCGTGTCTAGTAGTGCCCTTCTTATAGGTTTGTTGTCGACCACATCATATAAGTAGGGGGCTACACGGGCATTTAGGAATTTACCTATTTCTTTGTTAATCTATATCGTGCGGTAAAGTGCAATGTGGAAATATCCGTGTCTAATTCGCACCTTGTTCCCAAATTTTCAGAATATGGCACCTAAGAAGAAGGCTAGACTCGGCCTTAGGGCCAATGCCGGCCCAAGTGCAACCGTTAATCATGTACCCGATGCCGTGGGAGAGAATGACCCACCAGTCCCGAATTTGCCTGGCCCATCTGTTCAAAACCCAAGTGTCCCTATTCCAGCCGCGGCAGAGGATGCCACCATTCCTCCTGCCAGTGTTCCTGACTCAGATACAGTTCCCGCTTCGGGCTCTGGTATCTCTAATGAAGATCTTAGGGGAGCCATTCATATGTTAACACGGTTAGTGGCCGCCCAGGCCCAGAGATCCCATGATGCCCCTGCATCCTCCAGCGGACAGGGAGATTCCTTTGGCTCCAGAGTCCACCGGTTCTTGCGATTGGCCCCTCCAGAATTCTCAGGTACCGATCCGGAGGCTGACCCACAGGAATTCCTTGATGAGATATACAAGACCCTCAGAGTGATGAACGCTACGGATATAGAGAGGGTAGAGTTGGCCTCTTACAGGCTGAAGAGAGCGGCACGTTCATGGTTCGAAATGTGGGAGGATTCCCGTGAAGAAGGGAGCCCTCCGGCCAGATGGGATGAGTTCGTGGATGCATTTATGGACCACTTCTTACCTGTTGAGGCAATGGCAGCCCGTGCCACTGAGTTCGAGGTTCTCAAACAGGGCAGTATGAGTGTTTGGGAGTATCACATGGAGTTCGTAAGGTTTTCCAAGTACGCTCCTCATTTAGTGTCGACCATGGATGCCCGGGTTCGACGGTTTGTTCGGGGCCTTAGCCCTTTGGTAGTGAATGAGGCCGCCACAGCAGCTTTGCACTCATATATAAACTATGGAAGGATCGTGGGGTTTGCTCAGGCCAAGAGGCCAGGAAATTGAAGATTCGTGTAGAAAGAGAAAGTAGCAAGCAGGGCCCGGTCAATGGGTCATTCGGGGAGATCACTTCCGGGGAAAGGGTCATCGGGGCCATCCCGGTCATATGCTCGGTCCTCCGCGAGTCCACCGCCATCCGTGCACGGTCATCGGCGAGGCGGTTACTCGAGACTCGGTTCGGACGGCGAGGAGGTCTCGTCGGTCCGGTCGTCCCTGGGGTGAGGTCCCAGCAGCAGGGGAGACCTACATGCCCCAAGTGTGGGAAATTTCATACAGAGACTTGCTACCTTGACCTTCCAGTGTGCTTCGGGTGCGGGGTGAGAGGTCACATTCAACGAGACTGTCGTGCACCCTGTCAGGGTATAGGTAGGGGATCTGCTCAGTCATCCGGTTTTTCAGCTGCTACATCATCAACGCGTACTCCAGCATCAGCGGGGTGTGGTGCAGCTAGGGGTGGAGCTCAGGGTAGGGGTGGACCTAGCCGATTCTATGCATTGAGTGGCCGCCAAAATGCCGAGGCTTCTCCAGATGTTATTACAGGTATCCTGTATGTTCAGACTATTTATTGCTATGCCCTTATTGATCCAGGGTCCTCCATGTCTTATGTTACTCCATTCATTGCTTCAAATTTTGGGATAGAACCCGAACAGCTTCATGAGCCGTTCTCTGTGTCGACTCCAATTGGTGATTCTATTACAGCCTCACGAGTCTATAGGAATTGTGTTGTTACGGTGGGTGGTCGTGATACCACAACCGATCTTATTGAGCTTGGGATGGTAGATTTTGATGTAATTATGGGGATGGATTGGCTCTATTCGTGCTTTGCCAAACTTGACCTGTCGAACGAGAGTTATGAGGCTCGAGTTCCCTAACGAGCCAATTATTGAATGGAGAGGAAATGGTGTAGTGCCAAGGGGTAGGTTTATTTCCTACCTTAAGGCTTCGAAGATGATTAAGAAAGGGTGTATCTATCACCTGGTTCGGGTAACGGACACCACCTCGGAGGTGCCTACCCTCGAGTCCGTGCCAATTGTGAATGAATTTCCTGAAGTGTTTCCGGATGAGCTTCCAAGCATTCCGCCGGATAGGGAGATTGATTTTGGGATCGATGTATTGCCAGATACTCAGCCAATATCCATTCCACCATACAGAATGGCGCCAGCAGAGTTAAGGGAGTTAAAGGAGCAGTTGAGGGATTTATTAGAGAAAGGGTTCATACGACCAAGTGTGTCGCCGTGGGGTGCTCCGGTTCTCTTTTTCAGAAAGAAGGATGGGTCACTTCGAATGTGTATTGATTATCGGCAGCTCAACAAAGTCACCATCAAGCATAAATATCCTTTGCCTCGAGTGGATGATCTGTTTGACCAATTGCAGGGAGCGAAGTTCTTCTCAAAGATTGATTTACGATCAGAGAACATGATATTCCTAAGACCTCCTTCAGAACTCGCTATGGTCACTTTGAATTTTTGGTCATGTCTTTTGGGCTAACCAATGCCCCGACAGCTTTTATGGACCTTATGAATCGGGTTTTCAAGCCATTCCTAGATTCCTTTGTGATTGTATTCATTGACGACATCCTCATTTACTAACGGAGCAGGGAAGATCATGCCGTTCACCTCAGAGCAGCATTGCAGACCCTTCTTCAGCATCAACTGTATGCCAAGTTCTCAAAATGTGAGTTTTGGTTGGAGTCCGTAGCCTTTCTAGGGCATGTTATTTCCGGTGAGGGAATTCAGGTGGATCCTCAGAAGATTGCGGCAGTGAAAGATTGGCCTAGACCCACGACCCCAACAGAGATTCGTAGCTTCTTGGGTTTGGCAGGGTACTATCGGAGGTTTGTAGAGGGATTCTCAACCTCGCTTCCCCATTGACAAAACTGACGCAGAAGGCAGTTAAGTTCCAGTGGTCCGATGCTTGTGAGAAAAGTTTCCAAGAATTGAAGTCAAGATTGACCTCGGCACCAGTATTGGCCTTGCCAGAAGGCACAGAGGGATTTGTAGTTTATTGTGATGCCTCCAGGGTTGGTTTGGGATGTGTATTGATGCAGCACGGAAAGGTCATAGCTTATGCTTCCAAGCAACTCAAGAACCATGAGAAGAATTATCCGACGCATGATTTGGAACTTGCAGCTGTTGTGTTTGCCTTGAAAATATGGCGACACTATCTCTATGGGGTACATGTAGATGTCTTTTCAGACCACAAGAGCCTCCAGTATTTGTTCAAGCAGAAAGAGCTGAACCTGAGACAGCGGCTGTGGTTAGAACTACTCAAGGACTATGATATGGACATATTGTACCATCCAGGGAAGGCAAATGTGGTAGCCGACGCTCTTAGTCAAAAATCCATGGGTAGTTTGGCTCATTTGGGTGTGGATCAGAGACCCCTGGCTCGAGAGGTTTACCAATTAGCCAGTTTGGGGGTTCGTATCTCGGCGTCAGACGAGGGGGATATTTTGGTGCATAATGGAGCAGAATCATCATTGGTCGCGGAAATCAAGGAAAAATAGTTCATGGATCCAGCATTGGTTCGGGTAAAGGAAGCAGTCATGAATAACAAGACCTCAGCATTTGTACTCAGCAGCGAAGATGGTGTATTGCGATGTCAAGATAGACTATGTGTTCCGGATGTGGACGAGCTTCGGGAAAGAGTGATGGCAGAGGCTCATACTTCCAGGTATTCTGTGCACCCTGGTTCAATGAAAATGTATCACGATCTCAAGGAGATTTATTGGTGGAACGGTATGAAAAGGGATGTGGCAAGCTTTGTAGCTAAATGTCCAAACTGTCAACAAGTGAAGGCCGAGCATCAACGGCCTGGAGGATTAACTCAGCTTATAGAAATACCAAGGTGGAAATGGGAGATGATCATTATGGATTTCGTGGTAGGGTTACCTCGCACTCAGCGTAAGTTCGATTCAATATGGGTGATAATAGATCGACTCACCAAATCAGCTCACTTCCTGCCTGTCAAGTCCACTGATACTGCGGAGCAATATGCAAGATTGTACATCAAGGAGATAGTAAGACTTCATGGCACTCCACTTTCTATTATCTCGGATCGCGGGGCTCAATTCACAGCTAACTTTTGGAAGAAGTTTCAGCAAGGTTTGGGAAATCATGTGAATCTCAGCACAGCTTTCCATCCGCAGACCGACGGCCAGGCCGAGCGGACCATTCAGACACTTGAAGATATGTTACGGGCTTGTGTCTTAGATTTTAAAGGTAATTGGGATGAACACTTGCCACTGATAGAATTTGCTTACAATAATAGCTATCATGCTAGCATTCGGATGGCCCCATTTGAGGCATTGTACGGGAGAAGATGTAGGTCGCCAATCGGGTGGTTTGAGGTAGGTGAAGCGGAATTGCTAGGGCCGGATATGGTGTACGAAGCTATGGAAAAGGTCAAGGTTATTCAGGAAAGAATGAAAACAGCACAGAGTCGTCAAAAATCCTATGCAGACGTTCGCCGAAGGGATTTGGAGTTTCAAGTCGATGATTTGGTGTTCTTGAGGGATTCTCCTATGAAGGGAGTCATGCGATTTGGAAAGAAAGGGAAATTGAGTCCTAGGTATGTCGGGCCATATCGGATCGTTCAAAGGATTGGTCAAGTTGCTTATAGGCTAGAGTTGCCTCCCGAGATGTCATCAGTGCACCCGGTATTCCACGTGTCCATGTTGAAGAAAGTGATTGGAGATCCATCCACCATCATGCCAGTCGAAGCTATAGAGGTTAATGAAGATTTGTCATATGAAGAAGTTCCAATTGCCATTCTTGATAGGCAAGTCCGTAAGTTGAGAAATAAGGAAGTTGCCTCTGTTAAAGTATTGTGGCGAAGTCAACAAGTTGAGGAGGCCACATGGGAAGTAGAAAAAGAGATGAAGGAGAAGTACCCCCATTTGTTTGATCAAGCCTAGAAGAAATTAGGTGACCTTTCTACTCCTAGTAACTGCCATCTTGTCCAAGTTGTTTCCCTCTTAGAATTAGTAAAGTCTCCTTCATTTTTGTAATAAGTTAAATGTGTTGTTACCTTGGGTCACTTGAACCGTTCTTGATAAATGAAAGCCTTATAAAGATTTACGTGTTAAATAAACAACTAATAGTAAGTGTAGATTGGTAATGGTTTGTTGAGTGTACATGGTGTTAAATTGGTTTAATAAGGTAAGAATTCATTGAAGTGACTAGTTTTTGTGCAATTGTAACAATGTGATAGAATATATGTATTCGTTGAGGTAAAAAGTGTATACCAGTTGTGAAACGTGTTGTATTTGTGTATTGATGTTTGGTAATGTGTTTCGGGGGCCCTCTGACAGGTGGATATGTCCATAATACAAAGGAAACTCTGGCGAAATTTTTCTAAAATATAAGAGTTAGTCAAAATTTTGATAGTTTGCATAGCATGTCTTTCAAAGCCAACTCATTCTCAAATCATCATTCGAGGACGAATGATCTTAAGGGGGGAGGACGTAAAGCCCCGTAAAAATTTTGTGCATAAAACCTAGTAGCTGTGGTGTCATGGTCCGAATAATGTGTTAGGAATGCGTAGAATAAAGCTCGCCGCGGTTCGGACCCTTGGTAGTGATTTAAGTGTCAAAAATGTAGAGAATAAAGTTTTCCAGAAAAGTGTCAAATATGCGGTCAAGAATGCGACCGCAAACCTGTTATGCGGACCGCATTCTTTCCGCAAAGCTTAACAAAAGCCTCCCAAAAATCATGTTGAAAATGCGGTCAATATGCGATCGCATAGTGAATCTGCGGTGCACTTGCGACCGCAGATCAAGAATGCGGACCGCATATTGGTCGCATTCTGTAACAGAACTTGTGTCATTTTGAGGCCATTCTGCGGTCACTATGCGGACCGCATGTTGATTCTACGGTCGCAAAGTGCACCGCATAATTGACCCGGTCCAGATTTTTGTAACATTTTGACCCGATCTCTTCTTTAATATAACACCTTTCTTCTTCATTTTATCATATCATCTTACCAAAATTAGAGAGAGAAGAGAGGGTTTTTAGAGAGAGAAATCTTTCATCTTCAAAGATTGTTCCAACCGCTTAATTCCAAGGGATTCTAGGGCAAGGATTCAACTTCCCCAATCTTTTCAAGGTAAAAACCCTAACTATTTTCTTTGATTTTCAGTTTTAAATTGAGTAAAGAGAGGTTTGCATATAGTAGCTTTTGAAAATAGAATTTTTACACTCATGCATGATTATTGAACTTGATTTCTAGTAAAAAGAAGTGAGTGAAAGTAAGAGTCTTCAAGAACAAGGTTGGCAAGAGTAGGATATCTTGGGTAAACATAAAGTAGAAGTTAACGGAAGAAAACTCATCACCAGGTATGTATGGCTAATTTTGCTTCTTGTGAAATCGCCTATATGTGTGAAAATTGCTTGGTTAATGTTAATTTGACAAATTGTGTGAAATTCTCAAAGTTGTTGTTGAAATATGAGTGATGTGGTATGGAATATGAACCGAAAGTTAAATGAGAGTTGAATTGGGTAAAGAATTGTGAATAATGATTATGATGGCCTATATGGCACCTTGTGTAAAACAAACGAAACGCTTGAGAATTTGTTATTGTGGAAAGAGATGAAACACTTGAATTGTGGAAATATTGTAACATAGTTGTGATATTGATTTGAAAAATAATTGAGAACATGAAACAATGTGCAAGTTGCTTATTTGAACTTGTTGAAATTGTGTGTAGTACCTTATCTGCTGTTTGAAATTGTTGTGTTTTAAACTGTAAGGCGGGGTCGTGTTGTGCGCCGCAACGTGAGGAAATAAGGTGTGGGTTGGGGTGATAAGGGTGGCCGAGGAAATAAGGGTGGTCAGGGGCAATAAGGATGGAAAGCGATCGAAATCGCTATTGAAAATTGATATAAAAATCAATAATGTGAAATTGTGAAAGGAGACAGCAGGAGAGTTTGCAACTTGTGGGGCACTGATTGCCCCTTTGTTTGACTACTTGTGCTTTACGTGATTGATTGGTTATTGTTAAATTGGTTGATCGTAGAAAGTGCTTTGTGTTGAGAATTATTTGAAATGAGGAAAATGTGGAAACATGGTTGGCTGGCTTAATTAATTGTTGATGTAATTCAATGGCTTGAGTTTACTTGGGACAAAGTTTGTCCATACATACCAGTACAATTCAAGTGTACTGACGTCCCTTTTGCCGGGGACGCTACATTCGTGTTATGATTGTAGGTGGATCGGTAGCAGGCACTTCAGCTCATCGGCAGTAGTATCCTTCTCCTTCCACTGCCCGTTTTGGTGAGCCCCTTTCTTCCTTGGGGCCTTGTGTGGTTCATGCCACTTCTGTTTAGATTTCATATTGGTTTTGTAAGGTATAGCCGGAGCCTTGTTACCGGCAAGTATTGTATTTACCTTTTTGTATCCTAGAGGCTCTGTAGACATGTAACTGTGGGACTCCAGTCTTATGTATATATTACGTTATGTCGGCGTTGTAAAAACTGCAAACTTGTTAATGAATCACTCGTATGGTTTCAATTGTTTAATGTGAAATCATTCATGGTTAGTAAGATAGTTGGTTAATGGGAAACAATCAATACAGGGGTAACGCGTGGGAATGAAAGGCACCCAGGTCCGCTTGATTGGGGCAACCCGGTCAGGCGCCGGTCATGTTCCCCGATTTGGGGCGTGACAAAGACACCCATTGACTTCTTACTAAGTGCATGTGCTACCACATTAGCTTTGCCGAGGTGATAAAGGATATTAATATCATAATTTTTCTATAGTTTGAGCCACCTTTTCTGTCTCAAATTTAATTCTTTTTGCTTAAAAATGTACTGGAGGCTTGTGTGATCTGTAAACACTATAGAATGCTCACCATAAAAGTAGTGTCACCATATCTTTAATTCAAACACCAATGCTGCAAGTTCCAAGTCATGTGTGGGATAGTTCTTTTCATGATTCTTTAACTGGCTGGAAGCATAAGCAATAACTTTTTCATTTTTCATAAGAACACAACAAATACCAACTCTAAAGGCATCACAATACACTGTGAACCCATCCGAACCTGGAGGCAAGGTTAATACAGGTGCAGTGGTCAACCTCTTCTTTAACTGTTGAAAACTCTACTCACAAGCATCTGACCACTGGAACTTAACTACTTTCTGAGTCAACTTAATTAATGGAGCTTCTAGTGAGGAAAACCCCTCTACAAACCTTCTATAGTAGCCAGCTAACCCCAAGAAACTCCTAATTTTTGTTGGCATTGTCGGCCTAGGCCAGTTCTTGACTGCTTCTATCTTCTGAGGATCTACTTTTATGCCTTCACTAGATACCACGTGTCCTATGAATGCACTGACCGCAACCAGAACTCACATTTTGAAAATTTGGCATAAAGCTCATTCTTATTCAAGGTCTGCAAGGCTATACTGAGGTGTTCGGCATTCTCACCCTTGCTCTTAGAGTATACCAAAACATCGTCTATAAACATGATAATAATGTTATCCAGGAATGGCTTGAAAATTCTGTTCATGAGGTCCATGAATACAGCTAGAGCATTTGTCAATCCGAAGGACATTACTAGAAACTCATAGTGCTCGTAGCGAGTTCTAAAGGTTGTTTTAGATATATCTTCTTCTCTGATTCTCAATTGATTGTACCCTTACTTTAAGTCAATTTTTGAAAAGTACTTTGCACCCTGAAGTTGATCAAATAAATCATCAATTCTTGGCAGTGGGTACTTGTTCATAATGGTAACTTTATTTAACTAGCGATAGTCCACACACATTTTGAGATACCTATCTTTCTTCATGATAGACATGACCGGGGCACCCCAAAGTAAAACACTCAGCATGATGGAGCCTAGTCAAGAAGGTCTTTCAACTGTTCTCTCAACTCATTAAGTTCTACGGGAGCCATCCTATAAGGAGGTATAGATTTGGGCGGAGTGCCTGGCATGAGATCAATGCCAAAGTCTAGGATTCTGTCACAACCCCAAATCCTGGTCGTGATGGCGCCCAACACAACTGCTAGGCAAGCCCGACCATTCTCTCTTAATCCGAGCGTAAAACTCATGACCGATTTATTTAATATCTTTTAAAAAATAGTGCAGCTATAAGTTTAGGTAATAAAATAGACAAACCAAATATCCCATTAACATTGGGAACCACCTCCCAAAGACTTGGGGGTCACGAGTCAAGAGCCTCTAACAGTACAGTAAAAGAATACTGTAATAATACAAAGTCTGGAATGTGCGGAAAATCAAATAACAAGATAAGGGAGAAGTCGGGTCCTGTGGATGTCAAGCATCTACCTCACAACTCTAAATGAACTCTGGAGTCAGCAATAGCTCAACTAGCTCCTGAAGTACCTAGATCTGCACACATGATGCAGGGAGTATGGGGTGAGTCTACCAACTCAGCGAGTAATAAGCATGTATAAAAACCCGAAGATTGGAAATCCACAATAAAGCACAGCGTAAAGCTATCTAACAGAGCTATACAGTTTAAACCTCAGAGATATGCATATAAAGCAACAATAATCAAGGCATGAGATGCAATGCAATGCATGACCACTAAGGTACGTGCAGTCCGACCCATTTGGATACCCGCGCTAACTGTAGGGGTTCAGACTCCGGAGGGGCTCCTACAGCCCAAGCGTAAAATCATAGTAACATACGTTGTGGCGCACAGACCGATCCACTATCAGTCCAGCTACATGTATACAAGCCTCACCGGTACATATATCTTACCATTTTTAGTTCAGTTTATTAGAAGAAAACGTAAAATTAGGTGTCAAACCTCAATATTTACCAAATCATGTTAAACAGAGTTCTAGGGCAGGACTGATGTCATGAAAGCATGCTATAATGCATAGATACAATGATAACGATCCTCACGGGATCCAATTAACCGGCACGTAGCCCAAATATATTCATAACTATCCAAGTAGGGGGTTTATCGGCTCATCTATAGCCAACAACACGGTATAATGCCGCTCAATCGGACTAAGCCATAGTCCCTAATCATAATCTACCCCGCACTCGCAGTAGAGTACGTGTCTCGCCTCAATACAGCATCACAATATGATATACCGGGATTTTGAACCCTCGGATCATCATCTACACTCATTACTCACCTCAAGTCGGCAGGAAACTAGTCTGAAATGCCTTTTCCCTTCAAATTCTCCTCTTCGAGCGATGAATCTGGACAAAAGCACAACAAATACATTACATAATTCTAATGGAACATTACCCAATCGAAAACAACCGAGAAATAGCCAAAATCTCAAAACTAGCAAAACCCGAGCCCCGGGCCCGCTTCTCAAAAAATTACGAAACTTACATTTTCAGAATCCTCGTCTCGCCACGAGTCCGTACATATAAAGTTCATCAAAATCGGAGTTCATTTGACCCCTCAAATCACCAAATCTTATTTTCAAATATTTAGGCCTAAATCCTCAATTTTTCTACAATTTTCATGCTCAAATCCATACATAATTGATGTACTTAACTCAAAATAGGTGGGGATAACTCACCTTCACATTGATGATGAAAATCCCCTCTTGAAGCTCTCCAAAATCATCCAAACCAAATGAAATAAATGAAAGAAATGAACCAAACTCGTGTATAAAAGAATGTCGTGCTTCGTCGAGTTGTACCTTACACTTGTGCTATACAAGTTGTACATCATATTGCTCCAGCAGTCATTTCCCGTTGACCATAACTTCCACTACGGACGTTAAAATTGCGATTTCTTTAGCTTTATGGAAACTAGACACGAAGGGCTACAGCTTTCGTGTTTTGCACTTTTTCAGATTCCTTGTACATTACAGGATATGAGCTTCCAATGTAGCCTCCCCGAAAACAAATTCTTGAAAACGAGCTCCACTAGTCATTTTCAATAGACTGTAACTTTCACTATGGATGTCCAAATTATGATTTATTTAGCTTTCTGGAAACTAGACATGAAGGTATACAACTTTATTATTTTGAACTTTTCCTGATTCTTTATATATCAAAAGGTAGAGCTCTCCAAATTAGGCTACACGCTTCAACCCAGTTTTCTGCAGAAAAAAAATTGCAGAAAATTTCTGCAATTTTGTTTCTCTTCTTTGGTCCGAATTTCATTCCGTTAACCTTCCGAAATCCACCCGAGGCCCTCGGGACCTCAACTAATTATATCAACATGTCTTACAATGTCATTCGAACTTGTTACAACCTTCGGAACACCCAAATTAACATCAAAACATCGAATCATCAGATTCAAGCCTATGAACTTCAAGAACTTCCAAATTAAATTCCACATCAGATGCCGAAACACGTCAAAACTTGTTCGAATAATCTCAAATTTTGCAAACAAGTACAAAATGACATAACAAAGCTAAAGCAACTTTCATAATTCCATTCCGACCCTCGATCAAAATCTCACCTATCAACCGGAATTCGCCAAAATACTAACTTTGCCAATTCAAGCTAAATTCCTCACCGGTCAACACAAAAATATTCCAGATACACTCCTAAGTCCCAAATCACCTAACGAAGCTATCAGAACAATAAAATTCATATTTGGAGTGCTCTACACATAAGTCAATATCTGCTTGACTTTTCCAACTTAAGCTTCCTTAAAAGAGACTAAGTGTCTCAAACCTTACCTAATCATTCACGAATGACTTCAAATTTTGCACACAAGCCACATTCCATATTACGGACTTGCCCCAACTTTCGGAGGCGCATTTCAACCCCGATATCAAAATTTCCTCCTTCCGGTCGAATTTTCCCAAAAACCTTCAAATTTTTATCTTTAGGCAAACGTCTCCAAAATGACCTACAGACCTCCTTTTTCACTTCCGATCGCGCTCCCAAATCTAGAATCACCATACGGAGCTACTCCCAGTCTCGGAATTCCAAACGGACATCAATAACACTGAACTGCATTTTAAGCTAAATTGATGCAATTTTTTCAAAAATGATATCTTCCATGATAAGCGCCAAAATGCTCTCGGGTTATCCAAAACACGGTCCGGGAATACGCCCAAGTCCGAAATCATTATACGAACCTGCTGGAACCTTCGGATCCCAATTCCGAGGTTGTTTACCAAAAAATCCAATCCTAATTCGTTTTTCCAACTTAAGACTTTAATAATGAGAATTTCCATTTAGATTTGACTCCAAACTTACTGAATTTTAGTTCTGACCACACACACAAGTCAATATACCTGAGATGAAGTTGATCATGACCTCAAACTGCTGAATGACGTGTTGGAACTCAAAACGACCGGTTGGGTCGTTATAGATTCTTTTAGGACGAAGTCCGGGAAGGTCATCTGGGAAAACTTCTGGAAATTCTATAACAGCTGGCACAGACTGAAGAGCTGGCGGTTCTGATTCTGGATTAATGATGGCCAAATAGGCGAGACACCCGTCATTGATCATACGTTGTGCCTTAAGGTAAGAAATGAACTTGCCTACAAGCGATGCTGAACTACCATTCCACTCTAAGACTTCTTCATTTAGAAATTAGAACCTGACTATCTTGGCATGATAATCTAACATGTCATGGAAGGAATACAACCAATTCATACCCATGATCACATCAAAATCAACTATTTATAATTCTATAAGATTGTCCTTGGTGTTGCGACCTTGGATTGAAGCTATACAACCTCTATAGGCTCTTGTGACTTTCACTGACTTGCCAACTGGAGTAGATACTTGGAACGACTCACTAAGTTGTTTAGGTTCTAGCCTGAGGTTAATTTCAAAGTATGGAGTCACATATGAAAACGTTGAACCTGAATCCACTATGAAAGTACAAGAAGGGGGGTGAATTGTAGCCATTCTAAATTTCTAGCCGACTACTCTTCATAACTAGTCGACTTATGCGGAGACAACCTCCACAGAGCTGTTAGTTCTTTTGATTTAAACAAGTATTAATCATAATAAACCGTAAGGAATAGAATATAATACGAGAGTGATAAAGTAAATGACACCAGAAATTTTATACTGGTTCGGAGCCAATTTGGTATCTTAATCCAGTCCTCTTGGGCTGCAAGAGCATTATCTTTTAGATCTCTTAGTAAATTTAATTGAGTACAACCTTTGTGATTTTCAGCGATCACCACCAACGCTGGCAAGGTTGGTTTTCACTCGCTCAGCAACAACGGTCTTTTGGTTTTCACTCGCTCACCAAAGAAACGAACAATGACACAACCCCTAGGTACACTGCCTCTCCAATATTTTTCTGTCTCTCTTCTCTCTTTTGGGTACACAGTAAATCTACTAAAGTGAATTACAATGCTTTTTAAGAGTAGAATAAAGAACTTGTAGTTGGATAGACAATTGTATAAAAGATTGCGTCTTTCTTCTTTCCAGTCTCTCGTTTTTATAGTCTTCAATAGCTTCTGATCGTTGGGCTTGATTTTGATGACCCCTTGATTACGATAATATTCAATCAGAAGATTTTCTCCTTTGATTGAGTGACTTCCCATTAATTCCTCTGCTTAATTTCATTTTCACCTTCAAACTGATTTGAAATCCTTCCACCAATCACTGATTTGTTGGAATTTATTCATTATATCTTGTACCTATTGATTGATGATGTGTCTTGCTAATGGACTCAAATATATTACCAGTTTGCTGATATTCTGGACTTCATGCCTTAAGCTCATTCGATTTCTTTCCTTGTGATGTATACAATATTATTGTGTATCCATAAAATGAGATCTTTCCATTTGAAGTGTTGCCAATCATGCACCAGTATATATTGAATTTTCTTCCTTGAAAAAACTTGGTAATTCTCTGCCTTGTTCTTGGAGATATAATTTCTTACTATAATATTGTAGCAAAATATTCCATACGTAAAGATCTTGTCCAACACTTTAGGAAGTATTCTTCCATAATTCTCCAATGTTCCTTTAGTAGGTCTTGAAAAATAATATCTTTCTATAAATAGATTGTATTATACCCATAATATATTTTCTTTCCATAAAAAATATATTGTTCTCCCATTATATTGAAAATATTCCCTTCTTGGTCTTGAAAAATAATATCTTTCCATAATATAAATTGTACTACATCTATAATATATTTTCTTTTCATGAAAAATATATTCTTCCTTGTCCTTGAAATATCTTTTCCATATAGTATCTTCCTCCACAAAATAATATATCTTCTCCGTGATTTTAGCAACTTTCCTTTCAAGATGTTGAAACTTTCCATTCATAATTTCCATAGAATTTTTTTCTGATATTGTAGTAAGCCATTCAATATTTGAAATTTCACTTTCAAATATTATTCCTTCTAGATTAAATCTCTGAAGATAGTCTTCCTTGATAAATTCTTCACAAGAAATTTTTTTCCCACATTTTTTTTGGATCTTTACCAACATTTTATTTCCTGTATAAGAATAAGATTACCACAAGTAAATGTTCTTTGATTAATAATTATTTTGGTTTGTTATCATCAAAATTAATACGTGAAACATTAGAGCTAACACATTATGGCATACGCATTATGTGAGCATACTAAAAATATACCTGTAATAACTTCTACAGATGCCTCTGCACTCTAACAATCAATTGTAGCAAACAAACGGGGTTGTCCCCCTCCCTGAGTAACTCGATCTACACCTCTGACTTTCCTATGCCCGGCCCGATTATGAGAACCACGAGCCTGAGGTGGTACAACTACAGTAGCTAAGGAACTAGAAGGACGAGTTGGCCCCCCAATGAAATTACGTCTCAACTTTGGGAAGTTGGCCTTTATCTGACCAATGTCTCCGCAATGATAACAACCATGAAACCAGAGCTTGCACTGACCTAAATGTTGTTGCTTACATGTTCCACAAAGACCTTATTGTTGTGAATGTTGCTCAGCATGACTCTGGATATGTGAGGATGATGTCCTAAAATTTTGATTCTGGCGAGACTGGTTTCCATAACTTTGAGTATATCTGAAGGAAGACCCACCACATGATTGATGACTGGACTGAGCCAGTGCTAATGACTCCTTATTAGAGTAATCCCGTTCACCTTTGCTAGATGTACCATTAAACCTGCCAGATGTCCGCGCTTTCTTATTATGCTTTTTTTTCTCTTTTATTGTCTGTCTTTTTCTAAGTGCTTGGCAAATCCCACAACAGAGGATAAGGATGTCATCCCTACCGCTACAGCTGATGTCGTATCCTTAATGTGGTAAGCTAAACTTCCAAAAAACCTGCGAATCTATGTTTTTTCTATCTTAACGATGTGAGGAGTATACTTAGCTAACCTTATGAACTCCATGTAGTAATCTTGCACACTTATATTCCCATGATTGAGTTGTTCGAACTTTGTAGCCTTAGCTTCCCCATCCTCTTCTGATAAAGTTCCATGAAGGCCTCTTCAAATTCTTCCCAAGTAGGCGGGCAATCATCTTCATCTCTTTCCTTTTCCCACATCTCAAACCAAGCGCCCGCCACATCTCTAAGCTGGTAAGCAGCCAACTCCATAGCTTCATTATCAAATGCCTTCATCGCTCGGAGGGATTTCTTGACAGCCTCTAGCCATAACATTGGATCTTCATCAAATATAGAACCGTGGAACAATAGAGGACTCAAATTCAAAAATTCATTCATTCTTGATGACTCAGAATTATTCTGTCAATTTGATTGAGGCGGAATCTCATCTCTTCTCTCGTTCTGGTTGACCATGAAGGCTTTAAACATCATAGTGTTGTTGACAATATTAAACATCTGACCCACCTTTAGAGATATAGCTGTCTCAGCCGGAACTGCTATTGGGGGCGGTACTGGATCATCATGATCCACCCCTTCTTTATGTTCAACCCGGGGTACTTGGACCCCTTTTCTGGATCAAACCTTCCTTTGTTGAGTTGAAGCCCTTTTAGTTCTTCCTTGAGCTACAATAGTAGTAATAGTTTCTTGAGAAGCATCCTGAGTGTCAGTGTCGTGAGTACGAGTCATTTCTGCGAGTTTTGGAGAAACGAATACATTATTTCTTAGAGGTATGATCTACTGCACGATCTAAAGTATGAGAGAAAAAAATGAGACTTTTCCTAAATGCTTGTAGCTTTCTGTTTATAAGTATGGCGCGCTTAATACCCATAAACTAGACTCTACTAACACGACTTCATAGACCCCTAGGACTCCATAAACCTAAGGCTATGTTACTAAGTTTGTCAAGACCCATTTTCTAAACAAGCTGAGACCGGCACCCGATCACTAAACATAACCGAGCAAACCATCTACACTTATCAAATCTGTTATAACCTCAAACTTTATATACAATAAGGATATACTATAACCAAACACTTTTAATTTATTTAAAAATCTAAAATAAATAAAACTTTACTCGTAAAAAATAAATGAAATACTATTAAGTTATTATCAAAAACGTCTGAATCTTAACCCACTGACTATGTCTATGAAGCCTCTACTGATAAACTGACACACTCCTCAGGACATGAGATTTCCTAACCAATTCTCTAAGTAAACAAAGAAATAGCTAACTAAAGATGACTCTAAGGAATACTCCGCGAACAAAAGTACAGCTCACCAATAGTACTGGAAGGGAGGGAAGTCCTAAACTATAGCCTGCTCACCTGCAAAACTGGTTCCTACGTTGTACCGCAAACTAACATAGGTTTCCAAAAGATAACGTCCCATTGTTGTCACGATCCTAGTTCACCAATCGTGAACCTGTCATGACAGCACACAGTCCCTGCAACTAGGTAAGCCTAACACGTTACGGAATATACAAGTTTATGAACATTAAACAAGAAATAGCGGAAAAACGATATAACAAGGAATGTAATCAGTGTCGCTTGGCACATACACTCGTCAACCACATTATATAACATACCACCAAGACCCGGAATCCCATGGGTAACACAGACTAAAAGGGGAAATACAATTGTGGCTCTATATATTAAGAGTATCTAAAACAACGAAATGAGGGAAAAACATCTACTATTACTTTCAGAATAGAAGGAGGGCCTCAGGATCCGCGGACGTAGCAGATCATACCTCGAGGTCTCCAAATGTGCTGCTGAATCACCTAGTATGAGCCTGTCCTAATGTACCTGGATCTGCACAACAAAAGTGTGCAGAAGAGTAGCATGAGTACACCACGGCGGTACTCAGTAAGTGTCAAGCCTAACCTCGATGGAGTAGTGACGAGGAAGGTCAGGGCCCTACCGAGAGAACAATAACATAATAATCAAAACAGTAATAAGCAGGAATATGTGAGAATAAATCTCAAGTAACATCAATAAAGTAATTACTACAACAGACTACGAATAACTAACCACAAGTAACCAACTCGACAAAACTCAAACCAGCAAGTCCAGGACCTGTGGAAATTGAACCCACAGTCCCACCCTATAATCAACAATCCAGGAGCTACGGGAATTTAACTCGCATTCCCAATATCAGTATCTCTGGGTCTCCGAGAATCGAACCCGTAGCCTATGTCTCAATACCTCAGGATATATCTCAATGATCTTAAGATCTCCGGGAATCGAACCCGCAGTCCATATCTCAATAATATATCAATAAACTCCGGGTCTCCGGGAATCGAACCTGCAGCCCTTGGATCTCCGGGAATCGAATATGCAGTCCATAAACAATACCACTGCGGGTCTCTGGGAATTGAAACCACAACCCTGGGATCTCCGGGAATCGAACCCGCCGTCCACAAACATAACAAATAAAGAAAACGCACAGAGAAAACATAATATGCTTAACTACAACTTCACTAAGAACTAGTGCCAACAATTATCAAGAAGTTCAAGTAATAAAATTAGGCAATTAGACAGATAAATCCTATCTAATAATGCTTGCCTAACGAATACCAGGTAAATGTCACAATTTAATCAACTAAGAACAGGAATATCATGAATTAGGCAATTCAAGTAAAGTGTGTTACAACAACCAGCGCATGTACACGCCCGTCACCTCGCGTACAAGGCATTTAAACTATCACATAATATCCTAGGGGTGAAAGTTCTCCCACATGAGGTTAGACAAGCCACTTACCTCGACTCCGGTATAAAACCACTAAGAGATAGCTCTCTTGCCGCGAATGTCGGCCTCCACAGGTGTAGTATCTGATAAAAATCAATAGAATTACATCAAAATAGGCCAATTGGGCATTACACAATCGAAACAATTCAAAATACACCAAAACCACAAGTTGCCAAAACCCAACTTTCGATACGCTTCTCGAAAAATTATGAAAGTTACATATTCGGACTCTCGTCTTAATACGAGTCTAAGCATATAAAATTTACCAAATTCTGACTCCATTTGCCCATTCAAATAAATGATTTTCTATAATTTAGGCCTAGGGCTAAAACCCCCCATTAATCCTCCATTAACAGTGAAATACTCAAGGATTTCATGATAAACTAACAAATTTAGGCCAAGAAACTTACCCCCGATGATATCCCAGCGATTTCACGTCAATACCTTCTCTAGGAACTCAAAAATGGAGGTTTTGTGTAAATGGGTCGCGGATGGACTATTCTGATTTTTAATATTTCTGACTGGAAGTTTACCCTTCGCGTTCGCGTCCTCCCTCATGCGTCCGCGATACCTTGCCAAAACGACCTTTCGCAAATGCGACGCCCTTCACGCGTTCGCGATGAAGAAAATCCCAACCCTCCAAAATTTGAACTACGCGACGCGATGCCTCTCAAAATATACCTATGCGAACGCGTCCTCAACCATCACGAACGCGATGGTCTATCAGTTGACCCTACGCAAACGCGGCCTCAACCATCGCGAACGCGATGCTCTATCAGCTGACCCTTCACGAACGCGGGACCTACCACGCAAACGCGATGACCAAATGTCTGCTGCACTGCTGTTGCATTTTTCTGCAGTTTCTAAGGTTCCAAAATGTTCGAATGATGGTCTGAATTCATCCCGGCAAACCACAATAGCAGAAATGAACTTAGGGGAACAGTTAAATTGGGGATCGGGGCATAAATTTCAAAAACGACCGGTCGGGTCGTTACATCTTCCCACACTTAAAGATTCGTTCGTCCTCGAACGAGCATATAAAAGATACCTGGAGTGGTGAAGAGATGAGGGTACTGGTTGCGCATATCCTGCTCGGTCTCCCAAGTCGCCTCCTCGACCGGCTGACCCCGCCACTGGACCTTTATTGAAGCAATGTTCTTTGATCTTAGCTTCCTGACTTGCTTGTCTAGGATGGCCACTAGCTCCTCAACATAAGATAGATCCTCGTCTAGTTGAATAGAAGTGAAATCCAACACATGCGACGGGTCACCATGGTATCTCCGGAGCATAGAGACATGAAATATGGGGTGGACTCCGACTAGGCTGGGAGGTAAGGCCAACTCATAAGCAACCTCCCCAACACGCCTCAAAATCTCAAAAGGGCCAATAAATGTAGGACTCAACTTCCCATTCTTCCCAAGCCTCATAACGCCCTTCATGGGCGAGACTTGAAGCAGAACCCGCTCGCCAACCATAAAAGCCACATCGCGGACCTTCTTGTCCGCATAACTCTTCTGTCTAGACTGGGCTGCACAAAGTCTGTCCTGAATCACCTTGACCTTGTCCATTGCATCCTGGACCATATCAATACCTAGCAGTCCGGCCTCGCCCGGCTCGAACCAACCCACGGGAGACCTGCACCTCCTACCATATAGAGCCTCATACGGTGCCATCTGAATACTGGACTGGTAGCTGTTGTTATAAGCAAACTCCGCCAGTGGCAAGAAATGATCCCATGAACCTCCAAACTCAATCACACACGCACGGAGCATATCCTTCAAAATATGAATAGTGCGTTCGGACTGCCCATCAGTCTGGGGGTGAAAGGCTGTGCTCAGCTCTACCCGAGTACCTAACTCCTGCTGTACGGCTCTCCAGAACCGTGAAGTGAACCGAGTGCCTCTATCCGAAATGATGGAAACTGGAATACCATGCAGCCGAACTATCTCCCTGATATAGATCTCCGCCAGTCGCTCCGATGAATAAGTAGTGCTCACCGGTATGAAATGGGCGGACTTGGTCAGTCGATCCACAATAACCCAAATGGAATCAAACTTCCTAACAGTCTGTGGAAGCCTAGATACAAAGTCCATGGTGATACGCTCCCATTTCCATTGTGGAATCTCAATCTGCTGCATCAATCCACCCGGACGCTGATGCTGAAACTTCACGTGCTGGCAGTTGAGGCATCTAAAAACATAATCAACTATATCCCTCTTCATTCGCCTCCACCAATAATGCTGTCTCAAGTCCTGATACATCTTCGCGGTACCCGGATGGATGGAATACTGTGAGCTATGGGCCTCTGCTAGAATCAGCTCTCGAAGATCATCTACATTGGGCACACAAATATGCCACTGCATCCTGCGATCGAATAGAGAAGACAGAGAAACCACACAAGCCAGAACCCGGCTAGGCTCCGAAAGATCCAATCTAACAAACTATCTGGCCAAGGCCTGAACATCCATCGCCACAGGCCTCTCTGAAGCTGGTAGATATGCCAAACTCCCCAAACTCTCTACCCGGCGACTCAAGGCATCGGCAATTACATTAGCCTTGCCCGGATGATAGAGAATAGTAATGTCATAGTCTTTCAGTAGCTCCAACCATCTCCTCTGACGCATATTCAGGTCCTTGTGCTTAAGCAGGTGCTGCAAGCTCCAGTGATCAGTGTAAATCTCACACTACAATATTATGCATCTATAGCTACGAATTCTCAGTTACAAATATGAAAGTCGTGGCTAATACCTAACAATAGCTACAAAAATTAAAATTTCATAGTTATTTACAATTTCGTAAAATTTATTAGCTACAAAAATATATTGGAAAAGCTAATTCTTTATTTTTGCTATAGTTGCTAATTACCGTGGCAATAATGATCTGAATAGCTACAAATTTATTGCTACAATAAAACTTCGTAGCTAATGGTATATTTTTTGCTACGCATTTGAAGTTACTATAGCAATAACAACCTTATAGCCACAAAGAATTGTTTGAAATAAGATGTTATAGCTAAATAGATCTTTTTGCTTCAAAGTGTAAAAACCATGGCAATAAGTGACTTAATAGCTACAGACTTATTCATACAATTTAATTTTGTTGCTAATAGAAAGTTTTAGCCACATGTCTGAAGATATTGTAGCAATACTAACTTTTTTGCCACAAAAATTACTTGAAATGAAATAATGTAACTAAATAAATATTTTTGCTTCAATTATAAAATTATAGTAATAGCTCGCTAAAGAGCTACAGATTTATTTTCAGAATAAAATTCATCGCTAAGTATAATCTCGCATCACGCATTTGAAGTTATTGTAGTAATATTTTGCCACAATAAAAAATTTAAAGAAAATTTTCAATCAAAAAGAAATTGTTTTATTCAAGTTATAAAAAATCGTGACAAAAATTGGATATTATTACAAGTATTAATTATGACAACTTAATATAGCCACAAATTGAGGGTCAATATACTTACGTAGCTAAGTTATAACTTTTTGTCATGCACATGAAATTACCATATCAATAATATTATATTATTTTGAATCACTATAAATTATTCATAAAAAAAACTTATAGTTAAATAAATAGTGTTACTTGATTACAAAAATCATTACAAGAGTTTGTCCAAAAAAGATAAATTTTATGAAAAATGAATTTTAATATATTACACCTAAAATATTAAAAAAAAAATTGTAACTGTATATAAGTCAAGTAAAATCATTCTCATATAACAAAAATTAAGGTACAAAGCATAATATTCAATAATACATTATTCGCATAGTAACTTATGGCCACACTGCATAATCCATAAAATAGAAAGAACAAAAAATTCTGCTTTAACACAAACGCTCAACTGATTGAATCAAGAAATAGTCAATTTGAGGAGGCCAAATTATCAAAAACAAACTATAGTAATTCCGAAGAAGTAATACATAAATTTAGTAAAATAATAAAGAATTAAACATCATCTCTCAAGCAAATGAGCACAAGTTTCAACGTTAACTGAGTATAAACAAATATGCATATAAGACTTCTAAATATTTAGAGTAACAAATATGTATCATCAGTTTCAGGTTCTGATTCGATGTCTTCAATAATATCATCAGCTAAAGTAAAATCAGTGTTGATAACATCAAGATCATTTCTTCTCCAATACATAAAGTCTTCATCTTCCTCAAATGAACAGGAGAAATCTTGAACATCTTGTTGAAAAGTTTCTTCATTGACAGTACCATCAGTAAAATAAGCAGAATGACCATTCAAGACAACTAACCAATTGGGATGAAGATTATCCTTCACATAAAAAACTTGTTCTGCTTGAGATACGAGCACAAATGGTTCATTTGTTGCTAACTTCCGGTTAGTATTAACACTAACATAGTCATATTTATCAATTTTCACTCCTTTTCCAATGTGATCAACATCCCACCAATCACATTTAAATAAAACAATTCGTTTACCTTCGAAGTATTGAAGTTCTACTATTTCGGTTAGAACACCATAGTAATTTGTATTTTGACCATTCGTGACTCCTCTTACTAAAACACCACTATTTTGCTTCACCCTATTACCTTCGAGTTGTTTAGTATGAAATAGAAAACCATTTATTTCATACCCCTTGAATGTAACGATCCGGCCCATCGTTACGGGAATTTACCAACCCGTCATGTTGCAATTACATGTTTTATGTTTTTATATCAGTGTTAGAGCCTATCGGGTGAGTTAGGAGTGAATTGAATTGAAAATGAAGCGAATAGCATGTTTGAAGGAAGTTTGAATATGGAAAGTCAACCTAGAGTTGACTATCGAGTTAGAGTGCTCGGAATCAGATTCTGATGATTCGACTAGTTTCGGGAGATCATTTATGACTTAGGAGAGCAATCGGAATTGAATTTGGAGGTCCGGTGTAGAAATAGGCTTGAATTGGCTAAGGTTGAATTTTGGCGAAAACCGAACGGTAGGTGAGGTTTTGATCCGGTAGTCGGAATGGAATTCCGACAATTTATGTAGCTTCGTTATGTGATTTTGGAAATGTCTGCAAATTTTCAGGTCATTCGGACGTCGTTTGATCGGACTTTGGATTGAATCCTAGTTTTGAAAGTTTTAAAGAAACTTAGGCTTGAATCCGTGTGTAATTGGTGATTTTGATGTTTAGGATGGTGTTTTTATAATTGGAACAAGTTTGTATCGTGTTTTGGAGTATGTTGGTGGTTTTCGTTGGGGTCCCGGGGGCCTCGGGGTGAATCCGGACCATCATCCGGCATTTTTGAAACTTAAAAATCTGCAGAAGAATTGCAGATCTCTGGGCAGGATTTTAGCCTTCGCGTTCGCGAGGGCAAGGCCCGCGTTCACGAAGGCCAGATAGGCCAATGCAACGCGTTCGCGTGAGAGAAGGCCGCGTTCGCGAAGGAGAAACAGGTGAAGCCTCGCGTTTGCGTGAGGAACTACGCGTTCGCGTAGAAGAAATCCGGGTGGCTGGGAAAATGAACTTCGCGGACGCGTGATAGGTCGTCGCGTTCGCGATGAAGTAATCAATCAGGCCATCGCGTTCGCGTGAGTCCTGTCGCGAACGCGTAGAATGAAAAAATAGGCGGCTGGGAGCTAGTGCATCACAAACGCGTTGGGGAAGGTCGCGTTCGCGAAGGTCAATCTGGAGCTGGGCATCGCGAACGCGTGGCAAGGAACGCGAACACGTAGAGTAAATGGCCCAGGCAGTGAGTTTAAGTCCAGAAACGTTTCATTACGGGTTCATATACCCAAAGCACCATTTTTGAGCCATAGAGAGAAGAAATCACGGGGAAACGCTGGGAAATCATTGGGTATTCATCGGAGGTAAGTTTCTTGACTCAAAAACATCATTTTACGGTAGGATTAACATCAATCTTCATGAATTTGGGTAGAAATTGTGAAGAATTGTGGCCTAGATATAGAAAACGAAAATTTGGGTTTTGAAAGGCCAATCGAACTCCGATTTTGGTAAATTTTATATGTACGGACTCATGGCGAGACGAGGGTTCTGGAAATACGAGTTTCGAAATTTTTCGAGATGTGGGCCCAGGGCTCGGGTTTTGCCAATTTCGAGAATTTTGATATTTTTCGAGTTCTTTCGATTGGGTTATGTTCCATTAGCCTATTTTGATATATTTGTGCTGATTTATGCTAGTTTTGACGTGTGTGGATGCCGGTTCGAGGAGCTAAGGCGTTGCGGGCATGAGCTTTCGTTGGTTCGAGGTGGGTAATACTTGTAAATGATGTCCTGAGGGTTAGTAAACCCCGGACTTGCACATCTTAGTGCTGTGTTGAGGTGACTTGCACGCCGGATAACGGGCGTGGGGTAGAGCACCATTGGGGATTGTGACATGGTCCGTCCCGCATAATAAATAATAACACCTAATTGTTGAAGTGAATAGGACTAATTATCATGTTTGGGCTTCGTGCCGATTATTTGAATCTTTCAGGGGTTAGTATCATTGTTTTGATAACACTGTGCATATTTTATTCTAATTTAAGGTTTAAAATGGGAATTTTGCTATTCAGCATTCTTATAAGTTTATGAAAAACTTGAACAAGGTCTTAATAATATTTTAGCTGTGAGCTAACGTGATATTGTTGCCCGTAGGGCTTTCTTGATTATTTGTTAGACTGATTGGGGCCGAGGGCCATATGTTAGGGCATGACATTCATGTGAGCATATGCATACACATGCATGGATCGGACTGCACGTCGCAGTGGTATATGGATCGGGCTGCGCGCCGCAGCAGGTGTGGTATTGATATTGTGCTTGGGCTGTATGAGCCCCTCCGGAGTCTGGACACCCCCAGTGAGCACGGGTACCCAAATTGGATCGGGCTACACGCCGTAGCGGTCATATGAATTGCATGGCATACATACATTGGTTTACGTGTACTACGTGGCATAACATTCAGCACTCATACTTTACTGGCACATGTGTATTTGTTGCTTTATTGACCAGATCTCCTGGTATAACTTGTTAAGGAGTGCTGAGCCCGAGAGGCTGATTTGAGTGCTCACTTGCACTGGTTGAGATTCTCCCAGGTATTGGTATGTTATAATGAAAGAAAGTAGCTAAAAATTGAGATTTCTAAATAATCTACTCACATATGCTGAAAAATAATAAAATGATAGTGTTTTGAAGTTTTATGATAGTTCTGTATTGTGTAGCAAGAGATAGTGCCTTGTGTGGTTTTCTTCCCTTCAGCATTATTTACTTTTATTACCGCTGAGTTGGAAGTACTCACACCCGACTCCCTGCACCTTGTGTGCAGATCCAGGTACATTACAGCAGAGCTGATTCCATTGCGGCTCGGGAGTGCTTTTGGACGGTCGAGGTAGCTGCCAGCGTTCGCAGGACCTGATTCTCCGGTTTGTCTATATTTTGTTCTGATCATCCCACACTTGTGCACAGTTATATTCACTATTTACACTTGTATATTCCGTAGAGGCTCATGACTCTTGACCCTTCGGTCTATGGGAGTTGGCACGTGTTGGGACTTGGTTCCCTGTTTTTAATATGTATCTATCACTGTTGAATTATTTCCGTATGCTTAAATTGGATAAAGTGAGATTGTGGCTCCGTGGTTATTGTTGATTGGTCGGGCTGGCCTAGCAGTGTGCTGGGCGCCATCACGACCGGATTTGGGGTCGTGACAAGTTGGTATCAAAGCCTAGGTTTACTAGGCCTCGTGAGTCTTGAGCCGGTTAGTAGAGTCTTGTGGATCGGTACGGGGACGCCTGTACTTATCCTCGGGAGGCTACAAACCTTTAGGAAACACTTCACACTTCTTGGAATTCTTATCGTGCGCACTTGATTCATCTTGAGATATAATTTTTGAAATTCCTTCCACACGTCCGTGTACGCATCGAGTGCTCAGTAATGTAATTGCCTTATGGCTTGTGATTTCCTCGAACGAGGGGCGAGATATAATCTCCATGAGTTCATGTTGGGCCAGTCGGGAGGACTTGAGGCCAGATCTTTGTCTATGGCTTGAGCACCAAGGTAATAATTTCGCGAGTCGGTATCATGAAGTTCATACGATTGGTATTGATCTTTATTGTGCAAATGGCAGTTTGATAATGGGAGAGCTGTAAGGTATTCAGTTCTTGTTGTGATTTGATATGTAGCCCTAGTTATGGGCATGAGAAATATGTTCATTGCCTCTTAGCGGAAATGTAAAGTGCACTATGTGTGGTAGTATGAGTTTAGACTCAAGAAAATTGAATTGGTTGTGCTATGAGTATTGCGGTGAGAGGTATGACTTATGTTATGATTTGAGCAGGTGCAGCGCACGTCCATGTATCAATTTTGATAATATGATTCGTATAGTATTGGGGTTTAATGTTGTTGAAATACATTGTGATATCTTGTTGAGTTGTGGATGTATTGTTAGAATGGTTTGGTGATTCTCTGGCAGGTGGATAGGCCAATTTACGAAGGAAACTCTGCCGAAATTTTTGGAAAATTTGGGACTTAGAAAGATTTCTGTCACCTAAATAGAGTGGGCTTATTGGTGGTGCATGTATATCTGCAAGAATTGCAGAAGAGCTAAGGTCTCTGATGATTCGAGTCTCTGTCAAGGCTTGTAAATGACCTGAGTTTAATCTCATATTAATATTTCGGCATCACTTGAGTAATACTGATATGAGTGGTTGAAATGAATGGCTTCGAGCTAAGTTGGGGAGGTTGTTATTGATTAACTGATTGCACTGTCGTGTGTTGTGTTGGCTCTGTCTCTAGGTATGTGGGAAATTTTGATAAAGGTTATGGTGCTTCGTAGATATGAAGAAATACTAGGATGTTGTGAACTTATGTTGGTAAAGAATGTTCGGTGTATAGAAAAGAAAGATAGCTAATTGTATCTGTATGTAATCATGTTTTGCGGTGTCAAAGTTCTAGCAAGGAACGAGTGGTTATGTTCAATAAGACAGTTGAATTACAACTGAATAAGGGTAAATGACACCCGAGAATAGTCCTGTGGTGTTCCAGATTTTGCTTGTAACGGATGCCTTAAGATTATGTATGTGGCTAAAGATGGTGTTTTCGTTAGAAGGAATCAAGACTTGTTCTATGTTATGTGAATGATGGGATTCTATGTATCCATATTGGAAGGTAATAATACTAATTCAAAAATCGCATGAAGTTCTTCAAAACAAGTATTGTAGAATGTGGTACTTCTGGGAAACATTGAGAGTGGCCTATGGGTTTTAGACCGTGTGGTCTTATGTACGAGTCTCGTGTGGTAACATAAGTTGAGTTATGGTAGTGCTATAGTAAAGGCTAATACTAAGTTAAAGATGGTTCAGAAAAGAAATTGAGTAAATGGAGCAACTTGTTAATAAACCGAAACGATATGATAAGGAATACGATTAATTCTTGGTATGTGATTGAAGTAATGAGTCTTGCGGATATTGTGCAACAAAGCTCTTGAGTGCTGGCAGTTGTGTAACTCGATATGGGTATAAGGACACAGTCCTGGCAGTTTAACTTATGCAATGTAATTGGGAGAAAGAGTTTATGATGTGTTTTAACGTGGTTTAAAAATGAGTGTATTTCCTGTTGGTATGTAAGGCTTGGAATGTGTGATGAGTTTTCTCTATATGGGATCATGAAAGCCCTTGACTAGTTGCGTGCGCCGATGTTTGCGGCGTAGGATAGGAATATGAATTTCCATGTTATCTTAGTGTGGTATGGTATATGCGATGTGTTATGGAAAGTTGATAATGGCATATTCAAGGTTTTGTGATCAGTTCATAATATATGGGGAGTCATTAAAATTATTTAGCAGCGCGAGCAGCTGCATGTGATTTAAGGAATCGATCTTTCTGGTGATTAAAGAAAATGGTACTGCTATTCTAGTAATTTGGCAGGGTATATGGTCCAAAAGGACAAGGTAATGTAAACTGATAATATCCAGTGGTATGGTGGTATTCTCTTGTTGGATCGACTATAATAATTGAGTCGTTGATGGCCTAGTGAAATTTCTGAATGGCTTTCGTGGTATGAATGGACGCTTGATATGTGTTATGTATTTGTACAGTGAAGTACGGGATCAGGCATTGTGATTCATGTGTTATATATGTGTTGGAGACTTGAAGTTCTCGTTAGTCCGCCTATTGCAGTGGTGGTATATCATGTGTATCGACACCGTTTGTGATTATTGGAGATCGGAAGTCCTAGAGGCTCTCTCTTATCTTGATAAGACGAATTCGAATTATGATACTTGATTGCTGACTGGTTGTCATGGGTCAGATTGTCTAAACTAATGTGATATGGACTATGTCGGAAAATGGCACAAATTGCGTAGCAGAGAGCATCAGAGTATGCTCCAACAGAGTAGTTGTACCCAGGACCAACGGACGGCTGGTAGGCATTGCTTTGTCAGTTGGACCTTAGTGGCGGATGTCAGTGTAGAGGTATCTACCATTGATTCAGTTCCAGTATTGAGAAACGTTGTCAGATGCGTTTCGTGTGGCCGAGCTTGAGGCTATATATATATATATATATATATATATATATATATATGTTTGCTATAATGAGAAAATTCGGCTCGTTATGCATTTCCTTTTGCGAGATTTATGCGTGGATCGGGTGGCACGCCGCCACGGGTTATTTGGATCGGGTGGCACGCCGCCACAAGTATGGTATCTAGATCGGGAGGCACGCCGCCACGGGTATGTCATTGGAGCGGGTTGCACGCCGCAACAGTATATTGTGAAAAATATAGTTAGTTATAAGCTACATGATATACAATACTTCCTCGCTTCTGAGGAAAAGACCATTTTGAGTATCGCTTGGCGAATGGCACATCGGTTGTGTCCTTTCAGGATTTAATAGCATACATTAATTGTTTCACCATGGGTGAGATTGATTACTTGGGTTCAGGCCTAAATATGTGTGTGGCTGACCGTTTTGAGCTTGGTAACTTGAGGTGCTTCATGAGTAATGGTGTTTGGATAGAATCAAGAATCGTGGCAAGGCCACGTGATGTTATGACCTCTCGAGGAGGATTCAGGTACTCTATTTCTATAATGCGAGATGCGATCTCAGTTCTATATTATGATGGCACAAAGGGATTAAATTGCAGCTCTAATTGCTGGAGACAGTTGTCATGAATTGAGCTGTCATGATTCGAGTGTGTTCAGACGTTTCTATTGGAATCTATGTTGTGCTCGTCGTGGCTTAGGTCGGTGTTGAGCTGTCAAATCACCAGTGCGGTGTGTTATGATCGAAATGAGCGTTGGAGCCAATAGTGAGTGTGAGTATATGTGATTTCAGCTTGTTAGAAGGGTAATACCGAGATTTGGGTCCGAAATCTGTTGTGGTATCAGTTAAAAGTGAAATGGATTCATGAATGGTTGACCTGAGAAATGGGTTCGATATATCGCGTGTTCGGTTGCCGTGGGCATGATATGAAGGTGTTGGAACATGACTCTATCTAATGAAAAGGGTTTTTCAGTTAGTATTTGGTTATCATGGGAAATTGTGCGATTGGAGACTATTGTCTCGAATGATTGAGTTGTTTGATACATCATATGATCTCACCTGGAGTGGTGAGTATGGGTTATTGCAGTGGATTCGAGTGTATCCTGAGTATAGGCATGGGATTTGCATTTGGCATATGATTTCGGAAAGTGCAATGTGATTTATGGTTCAGATGGTCTGTGAAATTTTGACTATATGGTGTTTTCGGACTTACGTGAGATAGGGTGACGTATGATTGCCCGAGTATATGCTTGGTAAGGTCATTCAGCTATTGGGTTGCTTCTAGTACAACTCTAAGTCCGCTCGAGGACGAGCGTTGTAACGACCCGGCCCGTCGTTATGGGAATTACCACCCCGTTACCTTGCATTTACATATATTATGCTTTTAAAACGAGTATTAGAGTATATCGGGTGAGTTAGGAGTGATTTGGATTGAAAATGAAACAAATAGCATGTTTGAAGAAAGCTTGAATATGAAAAGTCAACCAAGAGTTGACTATTGAGTTAGAGTGCTCGGAACCGGATTCTGCTGATTCGACTAGTTCCGGGGGATCATTTATGACTTAGGAGAACAATCAGAATTGAATTCGGAGGTCCGGTGTAGTTTTAAGCTTGAATTGGCGAATGTTAAAGTTTGGCGAAAACCGGATGGTAGGTGATATTTTGATCCGGGGGTCGGAATGGAATTCCGACAATTTCTGTAGCTTCGTTATGTGATTTTGGATATGTCTGCAAATTTTCAGGTCATTCGGACATCGTTTGATCGGGTTTTGGATTGAATGTTAGTTTTGAAGAAACTTAGGCTTGAATCCGTGGTTAATTGGTGATTTTGATGATTAGTATGGTGTTTTTATGGTTGGAACAAGTTCGTATCATGTTTTGGAGTATGTTGGTGGTTTTCGTTGGGGTCCCGGGGGTCTCGGGATGAATCCGAGGGTCCAAACGGACCATTTTTGGAAGAAAAGAGAAAAGCTGGCTGCTGTCATAAACGCAGCGGACATTTGCTCTCCGCGATCGCGGGGATGGGGATGCGATCGCGTAGAGCTGGGGACTAGGGCATCGCGATCGCAGGGTAACAGTCGCGATCGCATAGAATTAAAAGGGTGTACATCGCGATCGCATGCTTATCTACGCGATCGCGTAGAAGAAGAAATGGGTCCAGGGGAAATGAGCTACGCGATCGCAGGATTATGGACGCGATCGCGTGAAGCAGGGTGATTGTGCATCGCGATCGCGTGAGTGATGTCGCGATCGCGTGAGGCCGAGATTTTGAGCATCGCGATCGCGTGAAGAAGATCGCGATCGCGTAGAAGAAATTGTTCTGGCAGTGAATTTAATCCAGAAACAGAGAGTTACGGGTTCATTAACCCAAAACACACATTTGAGCCCTAGAGAGAAGAAAACTCGAGGAAATCACTGAGAAGTCATCGGGTATTCGTCGGAGGTAAGATTCTTGACTCAAAAACATCAATTTATGGTAGTATTAACATCAATCTTCATGAAATTGGGTTGAAATCTTGAAGAAATGTGGCCTAAATATTGAAAACGGGAATTTTGGATTTGGGAGGCCATTTGAACTCCGATTTCGATAAATTTTATATGCACGGACTCGTGGCGAGATAAGGATCGCGTTGGTACTAATTTCGGAATTTTACGAGCAGTGGGGCCCGGGGTCGGGTTTTACCAACTTAGTGTAATTATGCTAATTTCATGTAAATTGAAGTGGGTTATGATTATTTGACCCGTATTTGATGTAATTATTGTGGTTTGACTAGATTCCACGCACGAGGGAGCTAAATTCAAAGGAAAACGCATCGCGGATGATTCTACGACCGGCTAGAGGTGAGTAATAGATGTGGGTGATGACCAGCGGGTTCGAAACCCCGGTATACCACTTTGTGACGCTGTATGGCGGCGAGACACGCACACTCTTGAGAGTGCGGGGTCGATCATGAACTGGAGACTATATATTAGTCCAACATGTTGATATTGTATTATTGGCTATTCTAGAGCCGTCGAACCTCCTTCTCGGATGGTTGCATATATATATATTGTGATAATGGCCACTCTTGAGCCGAGGAACCCCTTCTTGGGCGGTTGAGTATACATGTGGGCCGTGAGCCAGTTATTGGATCCCGCGAGGATCGTCATTATTGTCTTATCATATAGACATGCTAGTTTACTACTAGTCCGCAGCTATTTTTGTTATCATGCCAATTCCAATCTCTGGAACTTGACATTACTGTTTTCCAACTGAAAAATGATAAAAGAGTTTTCAAAAACTATTTTTGAGCCTGCGAGGTTGTATCTGCATATTAGCTGACTAGTAGTGGATCGGGCTGCGCGCCGCAGCAGGATATATGTTGGATCGGACTGCACGCCGCAGGAATATCTCTATGAGATGTGCTTGGGCTGTAGGAGCCCCTCCGGAGTCTGAACCCCCACAGTGAGCACGGGTACCCAAAATTGGAGTCGGGCTACACGCCGTAGCGGTCATATCATGCATTGCATTGTATTTAGCTACATCTGCTAGCTGTTATGCTATTTATTGGTATTTGTTGGTACAGGTACAGTGAAGATTAATTCTATGACAGGGTATTTGATTACAGCTTTACATAGTGCTTGATTACGGATTTCTTATCTGCGTTGTCTTACCCTTGTTTATTACCATTGAGTCTGGCGGTACTCATTTTACTCCCTGCACCTTGTGTGCAGATCCAGGTACCTCTCAGCAGTGATCTAGTAGCTGTGCGAGGCGAAGTTTGTGGATATACGAGGTAGCTGCAGAGTCCGCAGGACCCGATATTCCTTCCTACTGTCTTTTGATTTTGTATTGACATTTCTTTCCGCACTTGGTATCTTGTAAACCTTTATACACTCATGTTCGGTAGAGGCTCATGACTCTTGACCCTTGGTCTATGGGAGTTGATGTATTATGGGACTTGGTTCCCCGTTTTCGTTACATATATCGTTGTTATTTCTTGAATTAATTTGCTTAAATGGGTTAAAGAGAGCTTCTAGCTCCGTGGTTGATATGGATTGGTCGGCTGGCTTAGCAATGTGCTGGGCGCCATCACGACCGGATTTGGGGTCGTGACAAGCGTTTGTTTAAGTTGGGGAGAATGTAACGACCCGGCCCATCGTTATGGGAATTTACCACCCCGTCATGTTACAATTACATGTTTTATGCTTTTATATCAGTGTTAGAGCCTATCGGGTGAGTTAGGAGTGAATTGAATTGAAAATGAAGCGAATAGCATGTTTGAAGGAAGTTTGAATATGGAAAGTCAACCTAGAGTTGACTATCGAGTTAGAGTGCTCGGAATCAGATTCTGATGATTCGACTAGTTTCGGGAGATCATTTATGACTTAGGAGAGCAATCGGAATTGAATTTGGAGGTCCGGTGTAGAAATAGGCTTGAATTGGCTAAGGTTGAATTTTGGCGAAAACCGAACGGTAGGTGAGATTTTGATCCGGGAGTCGGAATGGAATTCCGACAATTTCTGTAGCTTCGTTATGTGATTTTGGAAATGTCTGCAATTTTTTAGGTCATTCAGACGTCGTTTGATCGGGCTTTGGATTGAATGCTAGTTTTGAAAGTTTTAAAGAAACTTAGGCTTGAATCCGTGTGTAATTGGTGATTTTGATGTTTAGGATGGTGTTTTTATGATTGGAACAAGTTTGTATCGTGTTTTGGAGTATGTTGGTGGTTTTTGTTGGGGTCCCGGGGGCCTCGGGGTGAATCCGGACCATCATCCGGCATTTTAGAAACTTAAAAATCTGCAGAAAAATTGCAGATCTCTGGGCAGGATTTTAGCCTTCGCGTTCGCGAGGGCAAGGCCCGCGTTCGCGAAGGCCAGATAGGCCAATGCAACGCGTTCATGTGAGAGAGGGCCGCGTTCGCAAAGGAGAAACAGGTGAAGCCTCGCATTCGCGTGAGGAACTACGCGTTCGCGTAGAAGAAATCCGGGTGGTTGGGAAAATGAACTTCGCGGACGCGTGATAGGTCGTCGTGTTCGCGATGAAGTAATCAATCAGGCCATCGCGTTCGCGTGAGTCCTGTCGCAAACGCGTAGAAGGAAAAAATAGGCGGCTGGGAGCTAGTGCATCGCGAACGCGTTGGGGAAGGTCGCGTTCGCGAAGGTCAATCCGGAGCTGGGCATCGCGAACGCGTGGCAAGGAACGCGAACGCGTAGAGTAAATGGCCCAGGCAGTGAGTTTAAGTCCAGAAACGTTTCATTACGGGTTCATATACCCAAAGCACCATTTTTGAGCCCTATAGAGAAGAAATCACGGGGAAACGCTGGGAAATCATTGGGTATTCATCGGAGGTAAGTTTCTTGACTCAAAAACATCATTTTATGGTAGGATTAACATCAATCTTCATGAATTTGGGTAGAAATTGTGAAGAATTGTGGCCTAGATATAGAAAACGAAAATATGGATTTTGAAAGGCCAATCGAACTCCGATTTTGGTAAATTTTATATGTACGGACTTGTGGCGAGACGAGGGTTCTGGAAATACGAGTTTCGAAATTTTTCGAGATGTAGGCCCGGGGCACGGGTTTTGCCAATTTCGAGATTTTTGATATTTTTCGAGTTCTTTCGATTGGGTTATGTTCCATTAGCCTATTTTGATATATTTGTGCTGATTCATGCTAGTTTTGACGTGCGTGGATGCCGGTTCGAGGAGCTAAGGCGTCACGGGCATGAGCTTTTGTCGGTTCGAGGTGGGTAATACTTGTAAATGATGTCCTGAGGGTTAGTAAACCCCGAACTTGCACATCTTAGTGCTGTGTTGAGGTGACTTGCACGTCGGATAACGGGCGTGAGGTAGAGCACCATTGGGGATTGTGACATGGTCTGTCCCGCGTAATAAATAATAACACCTAATTGTTGAAGTGAATAGGACTAATTATCATGTTTGGGCTTCGTGCCGATTATTTGAATCTTTCAGGGATTAGTATCATTGTTTTGATAACACTGTGCATATTTTATTCTAATTTACGGTTTAAAATGGGATTTTTGCTATTCAGCATTCTTATAAGTTTATGAAAAACTTGAACAAGGTCTTAATAATATTTTAGCTGTGAGCTAACATGATATTGTTGCCCGTAGGGCTTTCTTGATTATTTGTTAGACCTGATTGGGGCCGAGGGCCATATGTTAGGGCATGACATTCATGTGAGCATATGCATACACATGCATGGATCGGACTGCACGCCGCGGTGGTATATGGATCGGGCTGCGCGCCGCAGCAGGTGTGATATTGTTATTGTGCTTGGGCTGTAGGAGCCCCTCCGGAGTCTGAACCCCCACGGTGAGCACGGGTACCCAAATTGGATCGGGCTACACGCCGTAGCGGTCATATGCATTGCATGGCATACATACATTGGTTTACGTGTACTACGTGGCATAACATTCGACACTCATACATTACTGGCACAAATGCATTAGTTGCCTTATTGACCAGATCTCCTGGTGTAAGTTGTTAAGGAGTGCTGAGCCCGAGAGGCTGATTTGAGTGCTGACTTGCACTGGTTGAGATTCTCCCAGGTATTGGTATGTTATAATGAAAGAAAGTAGCTACAAATTGAGATTTCTAAATAATCTACTCACATATGCTGAAAAACAATAAAATGATAGTGTTTTAAAGTTTTATGATAGTTCTGTATTGTGTAGCAAGAGATAGTGCCTTGTGTGGTTTTCTTCCCTTCAGCATTATTTACTTTTATTACCGCTGAGTTGGAAGTACTCACACCCGACTCCCTGCACCTTGTGTGCAGATCCAGGTACATTACAGCAGAGCTGATTCCATTGCGGCTCGGGAGTGCTTTTGGACGGTCGAGGTAGCTGCCAGCGTTCGCAGGACCTGATTCTCCAGTTTGTCTATATTTTGTTCTGATCACCCCACACTTGTGCACAGTTATATTCACTATTTACACTTGTATATTCCGTAGAGGCTCATGACTCTTGACCCTTCGGTCTATGGGAGTTGACACGTGTTGGGACTTGGTTCCCTGTTTTTAATATGTATCTATCACTCTTGAATTATTTCCGTATGCTTAAATTGGATAAAGTGAGCTTGTGGCTCCGTGGTTATTGTTGATTGGTCGGGCTGGCCTAGCAGTGTGTTGGGCGCTATCACGACCGGATTTGGGGTCGTGACATGAATCTTTGAATTCTGTCAAAAGGACCTCTAGCCAAAGAATACAATCCGACACTTACATGTGAATTTTCTTCCTTGCGCTGTTGCATGATCTGTACAAAAATAAATTATATATTATCTAATGATACTAAATAAGTATGAAAAATTGAATAAAAAATACAGTGAAAACTTACTCGATGAAAAAACCAATCATCAAAGTTCATGTTACTATTACTCTGATCGTACTCCCAGTTTAAAAATAAAAATAATAATTGAGAAAAAAGCTAACAAAATCAAATTGCGATGTTACGATGCCATGAAGAAATATACCGTAAAAATGGTTGAACTTCTTCACAATTTCTCAAAACATAAAGATGAGCTTGTTTTCGCTCAAGCTCTTCAAGATTTCTAGATGTATCACTTAACAAAGGGTAGCCTTTTTTTTCAAATATTGATAATCCACAGTCTGACTTAACATGATCATCTTCATCTTTTTTTCGCACTCGATTATACCCTTTCTCATCTCCATGTAAATATCTTGAACAAAATATTAGACTTTCTTCAACAATATATCCTTCAGCAATAGATCCTTCAGGTCGACTTCTATTGCGAACATAACATTTCAGTTTGCGCAAGAATCTACAAAATATAATATTTAGTTAAACGCTTAGCATGAAAATTAACAAGCCACATAAAATTAAACTGAAATTATAAAATACAAACATGCCGCTCTATAGGGTACATCCATCTGTATTGTACAGGTCCATCAAGCTTAGCCTCTCTTGGAAGATGAAAGACCAAGTGCACCATAATATCAAAGAAAGTTGGCAAAAATATTTTTTCTATTTTGCTCAACGTAATTGGAATTTGAGTTGCAAGTTGATCCAACACATCAACACGTACATTTTTTGAACATAACTCTCTGAAGAAAATACTTAGCTCAGTAATAGCTTCATAGACATGGTTTGGCAGGATTCCGCGGATTGCAAAAGGAAGCAGTTGTTCCAAAAGAATATGAGAGTCATGACTCTTCAATCCATAAATTTTACGATCCTCTAACTTTACACACCGTGATAAATTGAAAGAATATCCATCTGGAACCTTAATAATTTTCAAGAACTTGCATACTTTAGACTTCTCATCTGGTGATAAACTATAGCATGCTGCTGGATAATACCACTTTCCATATCTTTGAGTTGGATGCAAATCTTTTCTTATACCCATTTCTTTCAAATCATGACGAGCATTCAAATTATCTTTCGTTTTTCCTTTCATATCTAATAACGTGCCAATAATATTGTCACACACATTTTTTTCAATATGCATGACGTCTAAATTGTGACGTATTAGATTATTTTTCCAATAAGGACGTTTGAAAAAGATGCTTTTCTTCCTCCAATTATGGATTCCTTTACTTTTTTCGTATCTTTTTCTCTTTTGAGTCTTACCAAATTTAATATCTTCCAAGCTATCCAACTGCTTTAAAATATCATCTCCAGAGAGAATTTTTGGAGCAGGTCTTCTTTCTACCTCCCCATTAAAACCACGTTTATTTCCCCGCCACCTATGATTAGGCGATAAAAATCTACGAGCACCTATGTTAGAGAACTTACGACCATACTTTAAGCGAGTAGACGGAGTCTCTTTGTTGCATGAAGGGCAAGCCAAAGCTCCCTTTGTGCTCCATCCAAGCTGGAAAATCATTTATAGTCCATAAGAGTGTTGCCCGCATACAGAAGTTCTCCTTTCTCAAAGCATCATATGTATCGACTCCATTATACCACAATTCTTGCAACTCATCCACCAAAGGTTCTAAGTACACATCAATATCATTTCCAGGAGCTTTAGGGCCAGGTATCAACAAACACAAAAAGCAATATGGTTGCTTCATGCACATCCAAGGGGGTAAGTTATACACAGTAATAATTATGGGCGCAGGAGTTTTCTAGATGTGCTGCTATTGGAAGAGTTGAATCTGATGCAAATATCATAAAGATTAGAGAGAAGTTTTTGACTTTTCAGTATCATATGGAGGAGAAGAACAAATGGAGAAAGAGAAAAAAAAAAGAAAAGAAAAAATGAATTATCCATAGCATGTCCGGAGCGTAAGTCCCGATGGTCGAGGCGTAAGTCTCATGGAATTAAGGCCTACACATAAGCCTGTGAGCACGTGATTTTTACCCTAAGAAATTAAATTCAAAATATATAAATAATACTAAAATAATTTTTTGTTTTGCAATTGTGTGATTTAGTTGAAATACCAATATTTGTTTGAAAATGAAATTGAAATGAAAATACAAAAGAAATTAATTAGGAAAATAAATAATTCGGAAGGACCGTTTAGCGAATTCCACGGTCTCTCCCAAAATAACAAGACGTAGATACCTTAGGGCACGATTTATAATAAATATACATTCCTAATACGGGTGCACATTTATGTGACCCAAATCCAAATCCCGGCGAAGCTGAAATGCATTAAAGTCGCAGGCATACTGGTTGCGGTGTGACTTGAAATGCGTTTTCGCAAAGTCGCAAATCCTAAAATTAACAAAAGCGGGATAATAATATTTGAAACTGAAACATATAAGGAAATCAAATATAACAAATACGGCAGTTGAGCGACCGTGCTAGAACCACGAAATCCGGAAATGCCTAAACCATCTCCCGAGTTAACAGAATTCCTTTCTGGGGTGTAATAGTATATAGTTGGGACATCGTTAAAAAAAGGAGGTGTGACAAAGGCCATGGGCGTTTTACGAGTGCTCCGCCCCGGGGCGAGCCCCGGCCGAGTCCCAATTCTGCCTTTTAAAATAGAGTCTCTAATTAATCAGGCATGTTCTATCAAATAATACCTTTTAGGGTAATTAGAGGTGTTCATCGTTTAGTTCAATACAATTTTATAGGATCTTATTTGTAAATTTCTAATATAATATAAGGCTGAAACACGTCAAACGACGTCTGTTTTCAACCAAACTTTACCGGAAGCGCTTAACCAACATATATGACATGTATCGGGCGTCGGAACCAAAATACGACCCTGATACAATTACTTTTTGATCAAATTTTATTTTTATTTTCCTTAAACTTTTTCAGAAAATAATTTAATGGAATATTTTATTTACTCGGGTTCTGGACCTCGAATTTCGACTCCGGGCACATGCCCGAGTCCCATAATTTTTTATGGACCCTCCGAAACCGTCAAATTACGGATCCGGGTCCGTTCACCCAAAATGTTGACCAAAGTCAACTATATCAATATAAATATCAAAATTCTTCAAAATTTTCACATAATTCATATATTTCAACATAAAAAATTTTGGTTTCGCGCCTAGACTGCGCATGGAAATCGAGGCATCTATAAGTGAAGTTTTCAAATCCTCATAAGCTCAAAATGACTGAGAAAATAAGTAATGACCCTTTGGATCGTTATAAAAAACTTCACCACGCATCACTCAAGATTTATCCTAACAAATGCATCGCAAATAATTATGCTACTCGGGCCTTTTTTTAAATCAAAACAATGCCTTTTAGTGTAATTAGAGGTGTTCATCATTCTATTCGACCTAATTTTGCAGGAGCTTACTACATTACCAGTAAGTTTTACATATACTACAAATAAATAAGGTGATCATCTGTAATTAATATTGTTAACTAATGTATTGAATTTAAATAAAATTTTCACTAAGTATCACTCAAGCTTTATCACGATCAAGTGCTTCGAGACTAGTTATGTTAATAAAATATAGTTATATTAATAAGTTACAAACTAAAATAGATAAATATAATTAAATTATATAGAATAAAAATATGTTTATATTAATAATATTTTTATCTAAATTCTTTTTGTTTGTCTGATTTTAGGATGAGGGAAACATGAATTTACAACTTGAAAATAAAATATAATTTTACCAAAAGTAAAAAGTTCCCTCCAAATTATTTCCCTCTAATATTTTATGCCTAAATCACAGCTCTATTACTCAAAATTATTAAATATATATTAATGTCTTACAAATACTTATTTTTAATCAGACATGGGTAGAAATGGTCTTCGAAAAATAAATAATCGATTGACTGATGATCATGAGACGGAACCTCCGAAAAGTTTCAAGAAAGCATTCGTTACAGAAGACTTGCTCACACAACAAATAAGAGAAGTTGTTTATTCCGGTAATTGCAATAAGCTTTTATAAAATATTAAATTCCTTATTAATTCCTTTTTAGTTAAATAATATTTTATATTTATTTAATCATCTAGCTAACTTATATTATGAATTTTCTAGGAAACATGAATATGACCAAAGAATTGGAATTTAGCTTTCATTATGGTGGCCATTTTATATTTTCTCCTTCGAGAAAATATGTAAGTGGTCAGTTGGTGAAAGCCAATATTGATATTGATTTCATAGCTTTCTTTGATCTGCTTGATGAAATGAAAAAGTTATGTAACTTCAATATTCTTGAGGGAGAAAAGTTTGCTTATTTGAGAGGTGATAGACTTATCGGTGATTGTGATGGGTTAGTGGAATGTCGTGACGAATCAGATGTTAAGAATATGCTTCTTAGTTACGAGAAGCTTAAGAATAAATCAATTGATATTTACACACTCCGAAAAAATGATATTTTCACGAGTTCTTTTCTCAGAGAAAATAGTTCTAATGAGAACTTGTCTGAACAAGTGAGTGAAACGGTTGTGGAAGAACATGAATCAACAAATTCAACAGGTATTCTTTTTCATTTATTGATCTTTGTCGATTCATTTGATATGTTTACTTGAAGTATATTTATGTAATCTATAAATGTAGGCCCTAACATTTTGAAAAGAAAAACCAGAGGCCCTACACGATGTGTGAATATAATCAATTTACAAGAAGGATAAAAATTGATCGTTCAATTTGACGAAGATCACCAAGCTATTGGCGATAATGCAACCGATTTCACTTGTTTTTTGGGTCAAACAGTGAGAAGCCGAACTTGTTGCCCATTAAAAGTAAATGGTTGGAAAGAAATAGAGCAAGATAGGATCGACCACATGTGGGACATTATCTGTAACGACCCGGCCCGTCGTTACGGGAATTACCACCCCGTTACATTGCAATTACATATCTTATGCTTTTATAAGAGTATTAGAGTATATCGGGTGAGTTAGGAGTGATTTGGATTGGAAATAAAGCAAATAGTATGTTTGAAGGAAGCTTGAATATGGGAAGTCAACCAAGAGTTGACTATTGAGTTAGAGTGCTCGGAACTGGATTTTGATGATTCGACTAGTTCCGGGGGATCATTTAAGACTTAGGAGAGCAATCGGAATTGAATTCGGAGGTCCGATGTAGTTTTAGGCTTGAATTGGCGAAGGTTGATTTTTGGCGAAAACCGGATGGTAGGTGATATTTTGATTCGGGGGTCGGAATGGAATTCCGACAATTTCTTTAGCTTCGTTATGTGATTTTGGATGTGTCTGCAAATTTTCAGGTCATTCGGACATCGTTTGATCGGGTTTTGGATTGAATGTTAGTTTTGAAAGTTTTGAAGAAACTTAGGCTTGAATTCGTGAGTAAATGGAGATTTTGATGTTTAGTATGGTGTTTTTTATGATTGGAACAAGTCCGTATCATATTTTGGAGTGCGTTGGTGATTTTCGTTGGGGTCCCGGGGGCCTCGGGATGATTTCGGACCATCAACCGGGCATATGGGACTTGGCAAAATCTGCAGAAAACTGCAGGTTTCTGCCTAGTCATTTTGACCTTCGCGTTCGCGTGGCATGGGCCGCGTTCGCGAAGGCCAGGAGGATCAATGTATCGCGTTCGCGGTCGGGGTATCGCGTTCGCGTAGGCCAGGGGTGTTGTGCATCGCGATCGCGTTCCTGGTGTCGCGTTCGCGTAGGCCAGGGGTGTTGTGCATCGCGATCGCGTTCCTGGTGTCGCGTTCGCGTAGGTTCGTGGGAGTGTGCTTCGCGTTCGCGGGAGGAGTATCGCGAACGCGTAGAAGAAATCTGGGCGGCTGGGAGTTTGAGCATCGCGAATGCGTGGTTGGCGTCACGTTCGCGAAGGGTAACTGGAATTGAGCATCGCGAACGCGTGGTAAGCGTCGCATTCGCAAAGAGTAAGAGGGAGCTGTTCATCGCGAACGCGTGGGAGCTCACGCGAACGCGTAGAACAAAATGTTCTGGCAGTGAATTTATATCACAGAACAGAGGGGTTACGGGTTTACACCCCCAAAACACATTTTTGAGCCCTTGAGAGAAGAAAACTCGAAGAAATCACCGAGAAATCATCGGGTATTCATCGGAGGTAAGATTCTTGACTCAAAAACATCATTTTATGGTAGAATTAACATCAATCTTCATGAAATTGGGTTGAAATCTTGAAGAAATGTGGCCTAGATAGTGAAAACGGGATTTTGAGTTTTGGGAGGCCATTTGAACTCCGATTTTGATAAATTTTATATGCACGGACTCGTGGCAAGATGAGGGTCGCGTTGGTACTAATTTCGGAATTTTCCGAGCAGTGGGCCCGAGGTCGGGTTTTACCAACTTAGTATATTTATGCGAATTTCATGTAAATTGAAATGGGTTATGATTCTTTGACCCGTATTTGATATAATTATTGTGGTTTGACTAGATTCTACGCACGAGGGAGCTAAATTCAAAGGAAAAGGCATCGCGGACGAGTCTACGACCGGCTAGAGGTGAGTAGTTTGTGTATATGGTAGCTTGAGGGTTCGAAACCCCGGCTTAGCACATTATGACGCTAGTAGGACGTGGCTCGCACACCGTGGCAGGTGCGGGATTGATTGTGACTGGGGATTGAGACTTGGTCCATCCCGGAAATGAATAATATGTGATTAGTGTTGGAAATACACTGTATTTGCTATATTTGTGGGCTGTAAGCCTTGTTTGGGGCCTTGTGCCGATCCGTAGCGTCCTTAGAGGACAATATTTATGTGATAGCTAAAATTGCTTAAATCACTAATCTCAGTCCTGGAAATGGAAATCACACTTTTGAAATGCTAAGTCACCGGCTTTTGCAAAATTAATAAAGTTAAAGTATTTTTCATAAATTATGAATTGAGAACTGGAATTAAGGAAAATGAATTGTTTTGTGACTTAATTGCTTATTGTGGACTGAGTATGGGATCGGGCTGCACGCCGCAGTGGTTGATATGAGGATCGGGCCGCACGCCGCAGCAGTATTGCGCTTGGGCTGTAGGAGCCCCTCCGGAGTCTGTACACACCCCGAGTGAGCGTCGTCGACGTTAAATTGGATCGGGCTACACGCCGTAGCGGTTATGTGCATTGCATTGCATTTTTATTTGTTAAATTACTCTGTGGTAGCTGAATTGTACTGTTGATGCTAGTTCGTAGGAGATTCGGACTGTAGTGTAGCTTCATTATGTGGTATTCTGTGGATTTCTTATTTTCAGCTACTTGTATATATTTATTACTCACCGAGTACTTAGTACTCACCCCTACTCCCTGCACCTTTTGTGTGCAGACTCAGGTACTCAGGAGCAGTAGATAATAAAGTTAAAGTATTTTTCATAAATTATGAACTGGAAACTGGAAGTAAGAAAAATGAACTGTTTTGTGACTTATTTGCTTATTGTGGACTGAGTATTTCTATATAGTACTCTCTATTCCTGTTGGGTTTTGTTAGAGGCTCTAGACTTGTGACTCCAGATCTTTGGGAGTGTCAGTATTTCGTTCATTATTATTATTATTGGAGTTCTTAAGCTCATATATTCTTCTTGGGTTGTCCATTTGGGACTGGTATTAGATGAAATCAGTAATTGTTGGTCTGGCTGGCCTAACTTGATTGTTGGGCGCCATCACGACCGGATTTGGGTCGTGACATTATCTTGGTAAGAAAATTAGTAAACTAATAAAATTTATATATTTTTTTAATTTTGATGGATTGGCAAATTGAGATACTAAGCAAGTTTGGTTTTAAATCAATACTTCTAACTTTTAAAATGATATATTTTATTTTTTATAGGAAAAATTTAATTTTGATGTCTCAGGGGGAAGAAAAGGTGCAATACTTGGTCGTATGAGTGACCTCTATAGAGACTATACGCACAAGTTGAAAAATAAGTATTTTGATTCAAAAGCAACTTATGCACTTCGCTTACGGAATAAGCCTAAACTTTTCATTATAGATGAATGGAAATATTTGGTCAACCTTTGGAGTGGTACTGACTTTCAGGTATTGTAATTAATCTATTTATTCTTTTTAAATTATTATATGTTGTAGAAACTAATATTATCAAAAAAATTTAAAATTTTGTTCAGAAGAAAAGCACGCAAAACAAGGCAAAAGATCGAAACGTTCCTTGCCTCCATATAGTGGAACCAAAAGTTATGCAAGACTTAGATACGAAATGGTATAAATGAACAACAAGATAATTTTTTAGAACAAAGTTATAAGAATTATATTCACATGTCTTATTCAATTAATGAAAATGATTATTATTTTCACAGGAGAAAAAAACTGGAAAAGCTCTATCTCGTGTTGAAGTTTTTCTGGAATCTCGCAAGAGAAAAAAAAAGAAAAGAAGTTGATGATTTCCAACAAGATATCATTGTAATGTCAATATGTTCTATTTTATATTTATCTCCTTTTAGAATATACATTTGCACTTATGTTTAATTAATTTTCATTATTGATCGTAGGTTCAATTTGACCAATTAAAAGAGCAGCAAAAAGAAGGAGAAATTTCTTTAAATGATGATGATATCTTTGAGAAAGTACTTGGGGTAGAAAAAAATGGATATCTTCGAGCATACGGTCCCGGAAAGAATATCAGTGAATATTTTGGAAGTAGACCAACAAAGATACAACTTATAAAGCAAGTAGAAATGGTCAGAAAAGAAGCAAATGAGCGTGTGGAGGAAGTTAAAAGGGAAGCTAAGAAACAAGTCGAAGAAGTTAAAAGGGAAGCTGATGAAAAAGTTGAAGAAGTCAAGAAAGAAACTGATAATAAATTAGTGGAGATTGAAAAACGGTGGGAAAAAAGATTTCAAATGATGCTTGCAGCTCAAAATTGACAGCCAAATGATGCAAATCAAATCGTAAGTAACTTATTACACTATTTACTAATATATTTTTATATCATCCTTACAAAAAATTATTCTTATGAACAAGTAAAATTTATATTTCTCAGCAAAAATACTTTGTTGTACTATTTTTTTTATATATATTTCTAATTGTTGTTGCAGGTTGTAGAGTAGTGCTGAAAGCATCAAGATTGACGGGGACATGAATAATTATTATTTCTTTTGTAAAAGCATATTGATATGTTTGAGTAAAATAATATTCCACTACTTTGAATGGAATCCCTGAAAAGGTGAGGGATTCCTGAAAAGCCTTGGGTCTTAGGTTCGATTCCCAGTAGCTGCAGCTATGCGTGGAATGCTCCTATACCCAAGGATAACAATTCCTTAGGCTGCGTGTCACTGCTGTGTGTTCGGTGGCACGGCCGGCACCGCCGCTGCTGTGTGTTCGGCGGGGTGTTACAGAATGATATTGTTGAATATTTTTTTTAATATCGTATTTATTAGATAATTACAATTGAAGGTATATTTCATGCCAAAAATAGTTTCTTGCCTGCATTATATGAATTATTGTGGCTATTAGTATTCGAGGCAAAATTCTCAATTAGTAGCTATGAAGTTTTGAATCGTAGAAAAACATATATACAATTAAACATAGCTATACATTTTTATTTTCATAGCAAATGAAATAAATCTCTTGCAATAATTTTGTGTTTCGTGGCAAAAAAAGTATGAAATTTAGCTATGTATTTTTAGTTTGTAGCTAAACATATATATATATATATATATATATATATATATATATATATATATATATATATATATATATATATATATATATATATATATATATATATACATATATATATATATATATATATATATATATATATATATATATATATATATATATATATATATATATATATATATATATATATATATACATACATATATATAAACATATATATATATATATATATAATTGCTACATAGCACGAACATGGCTACATATTTTTACTTTTCGTAGCAAACAAAGAAAATATTTTCTATAATAAGATATATTTCATGGCTAAAAGTATGAATTTTTTAGCTACAATAAGAAAATATTTGCAGCAAATACTTCAATTCATTGCTATGAATGTTTCATCTGTAGCTGAATATGAGTACTATTGCTATGAAACTAAGCCATAGAAATAGCCACAAAATTTAAAGTTACGTGGAAAATAAATTTAATCTTTTGCTACAATACAACACTTTGTAGCTACAAAATAAATATAGCTACACATTTTATTTATCGTGGCAAAAGAATAAAATTATTGCTATAATCATCTTTTCTGTGGCAAGAATGTATTATCTTCAAAGCTAGAACACAAAAAAATTTCGTAGCAATACGTATTAGTCCATAGCCATGGGTCATGTAAAGTTTGTAGCTAACTTTTAGTTACGCCACTTCTTGCTACGAATGCTACGGAAACAAAGTTCGTGTCTAAAGTGTTTAACTACAGAAATTTTCATAATTAGCTACATTTTGTTTTGTAGCTATAAATACATTATGTTGTAGTGTCACAAGGAACCCCATACAGGTAATGACGCCAAATCTTCAAGGCGTGAACAATGGCAGCTAGCTCCAGATCATGAACTGGATAGTTCTTCTTATGTACCTTCAGTTGTCTGGACGCGTAGGCAATCACACTACCGTCCTACATCAATACTGCACCGAGTCCAACTCGTGAGGCATCACAATATACTGTATAGGACACCGAACCTGTAGGCAACATCAAGATAGGGGCCGAAGTCAAAGCGGTCTTGAGCTTCTGAAAGCTCGCCTCACACTCATCTGTCCACTGAAAAGGGGCACCCTTTTGGGTCAATCGGGTCATAGGTGTTGCGATCGAAGAGAACCCCTTTACGAAACGACGGTAATAACCCGCCAAACCAAGGAAACTGCGAATCTTAGTAGCTGAGGAGGGTCTGGGCCAACTCTGCACGGCCTCCACCTTCCTCGGATCCACTCGAATACCATCGCTCGACACCACGTGGCCTCGAAATGCCACTGAACTCAGCCAGAATTCACATTTAGAGAATTTGGCATATAGCTGCTTCTCCCTCAGAATTTGAAGCACTATCCTCAGATGCTGCTCGTGCTCTTCTTGACTCCGGGAATATATTAGAATATCATCAATGAAAACAATCACGAACGAGTCCAGCATGGCCAGAGAGTTGGAGACGGATGTACCTTATCAGCAGGCGGTGAGCATTGCTAGGAGGATCGAGAGTATGCTCCCTAGAGAGCGGGGAGAGAGGGAGGCCAAGAGGTCTCGTGAGTCGGGCCATTTCTCTGGTGCCCGCACTTCAGCAGCCGGTCGTTTTGGCAGGGGGTTATTCCGGCCGTCCAGTTCATTCAGCATTGCTAGCAGCCGGTAGTACTCCAGCTCTTCCAGCACCTCAGGAGCCTTATTATACTCCCCCAGTTTCCAGTGCGCCTCCTGCGCTGGGTACCTCCAGGGGTCAGACTAGTGGGGGTGAGGCCGGTCAGTCACAGCCACCGCATCCTCCCAGAGCTTGTTTTGAGTGCGGAGATACTCGCCATCTGGTTAGGGAGTGCCCCAAGCGTAGGAGAGGAGCACCTCCACAGTCTTCGCAGCCTCAGCGTGGTTCACAGGGCCAGCAGGCCATCATTCCAGCTCCAGCTGCCACTCCACCTGCCCAGCTAGCCAGGGGCACGGATCTGGGTGCCAGAGGCCGTCCTCGAGAGAGGGAAGTCCTAAACTGTAGCCTGCTCACCTGCAAAATCGGTTCCTACGTTGTACCGCAAACCAACGTAGGTTGCCAAAAGATAACGTCCCATTGTACTCAGCGAGTCTCAACGGTAGGGGACAGAACTTTAATACAATACACATTACGAGTAAAGAATCTAAATGCATAGAAAATATAAAGCTTCTAAGAACAATTCTTAAATAATTGCATAATAACAGTTTATGAATATTCTAAAATAAATTCTTTTCTTTTTCAAAAAAGTACTTCTCTTTATACTTTGGGAGTTCCAATTATCCCAACTTAATTCTGTCTCATTCACCATGTGATCGGCACGTGTTCGATCCCAACCTGATCGAACAGACCCAATCCACGAGGTGCCACTACCTTCATGATTCTCAGCGCTCATGTATCATACCTTAGCATGGCTAACTAAATTCCCAGCAACGAGACCCTCAGCTCGTGTGCTCCTTACTTTGGCACAAGTAGTTTCAGGAAGTCAACGCATTGGTCAGGACCCTCAGCCTAGACGATGACCCCTTCTCAGAATAATAGATACTCCCAAAAAAAATTTCTTTCTAAAACTTCTTCTTGTGACTTTTCAAGTCTAAATCTTTCTTTTTGGAACATCATGTACATGCTCATAGTGGTATCCTTATTGTAAAGCATGGCATAAAAATGATATAAACATCTAAAAGTATTTCTAAAGATTCTTGCTTCTTCATAAAATTTTCAACATGAAAATAACATATAAGAATAACACAGAAATCTAAAAATTCATGCACATATATCATAATAAATCATCTAAACTTTTGCTAGAACGATTCTAAGTTAATAGGTACTCACTCGCTCCAATTAAGTAAATATAAACTCTTTTAGGCAATTAATCAAACACCTTATATGCGTACTTTTGTGAGTTAAAACACATTAGTAAAAGGTTGTATCAACTCACCTCAAAACTTCTCGAGCCAATACGTAGGCCCCAGTCCAATTGGCACCATTCAAATAATTGATTCTACAATAACCAATGCATTTTATTTAATTTTAAAGTTTCATACCTAAACATGAAATCTATTATTGATTTAGAGAAAGAAGGGAGTTAACTATTCAACTCTTACCTATTACTATTGTAGGATAATTGAGAATAGAGAATTTTATATACCTGACTAAAAAAATAAGTGAGTTATGAAAAACTCTAAAATTTTCGTCGCCCTGTGTGAATAGTTGCTCCCGGCACGACTTTAATAAAATACTTTTCTAAATATGAGTGCGCATTTATGTGACCCAAACTCAAATCTCAACGAAGTCGAAATGCGTTAAAAATCATGGGTGCACTGGTGCGACGTGGTTCGAGATACATTTTCACAATGTTGCAATTCTTTGTAAAAATAATAATAATAATAATAATAATAATAATAATAATAATAATAATAATAATAATAATAATAATAATAATTTTATAATAGTAATATCATAAGAGGTTAAAAATTAAAATTTTATTTTCTAAAAAAAAAAAATTAAAAACTTGTTTGTGCATGAAATGTTATCATTTTTTTTTTAAAAAAAAATCAAGTTTCTAAAAATTTCAATTTTTTTCTTCAAATAAAATGCATGTCCAAACACAACTTCTAAGTTTCAAAATACCCTAAAACACTATTTTTTTAAAGTTTCAAAAATTATGTCCCTAACTTAATATGAAATAATATTGACATAGATTTCTTAAAGCCAAAAATACCAAATCAAACCTTTTAAAACTGCGTTGATGAACACCCTAGGAAACTTCGAATTGCACTTCTAGGGTTAAATAACACTTATACTAGTCATCACTCCCTCACTTGATGCCGAGCTTTTCCATCCTCCATTACACTATCTCACTGTTGTTTTACTGCATTCTATTACTATTATTAGCTGAAACGACAAAAAAAAAAAAAAAAACCATCTTCCAAATTCTCCCGTAGGCACTGAAAATTTCCAAAAACAATGTGGAGGAATTTGCATAGAAAAATCACAACATGTATTGAACAAAAAACTAGATTTCACAACACACATTATCTTCGCAACTCTCCTCAGCTTCCTCAGAATAACCAAATCTTAGTCCAAGAACTCACTCAAATTCTCAAACACAAGAAATGGAAAAGCCTCATTGAATCCTCCTCATACTCAAGCCTACGCAAGAATCTAAACCCACATGTAATTCGCTCTGTTCTTGGTCAAGATCAATTGACTAACCACCTTGAACGTCTCCTCAGCTTCTTCCAATGGTCAAAGCATAAAGTTGGTATTGACTCAGATTTGAATATTCACTCATTTTTAGCTGCTCTTTTATGTAGTAATAGCTTGTATGGTCCTGCTAATACTGTTCTTGAACTTTTGATCAGTTTTGGTTTGCCCCCTTCAGATGTTTTGAGTTCTATTCATAATTGTAAAAAAGAATTTGACGGGTCAAGAAAAAAATTTGATCTTGGGATATTTGGGTTGTTGATGGATAAGTATAGGGAAAAGGGGTTCTTGTTTGAAGCTTCTAGTGTTGTTTTTGCTCATAAAGATCTTGATTATGTGCCTAGTTTGTTGTATTGTAATCGTTTAATGGCTGATCTGTTGAAAGCTAGCAACTTTAGACTGTTTTGGCAAGTCTGTAATGCGATGCGTGAAGCGGATGTTGAGTTCGATGCCTTCGCGTATACGAATATGGTGGATGCTCATTGTAGAGAGGGGAATGTTAGTGAGGCCAAGAAAGTTTTTGCTGAGATGGAAGAGAAGGGGCGTTGTCCGAATATGTTTACTTACAATTTTTTGATGAAGGGGTTGTTTAAAGGTGGACATGTAGATGAGGCAATTGAGCTTAAAAATTGCATGTTAGCCAAGTCGTTAATCCCTAATCTTTATATTTATACCACGATTATTGATGGACTTTGTGCTGCGAATAGATTTAGAGAGGCGATAATGGTATTAACTGAGATGAATGAGAGGAGAGTGAAGCCTGATACAGTTGTTTATGAAGCTTTACTTAATTGTTACTTGAAACATGATGATGTGGACGAGGCTTTCAAATTGAAGGATATAAAGGACGCTAAAGGCGTTGATTTAGCCCTGTGTAATACACTTCTTTGTGGCCTCTGCAAGTGTGGTAAGATGGAGAAGGCACAAGAACTTGTGGATGAGATGACTAGAGAAGGTATCGAGCTTGATTTGACCACTTATACCTTGTTGATTGAGGGACATTGTCATCAAAGTGGTAATGTTGCTACTGTTTTGGAGCTTCTTGAAGAAATGAAAAAGAAAAATCTGGCCCCTGTTGAGTCAAGTTATTGTTTGATAATTGATTGTCTCTGCCGCAGTAAAGATCTGAACACGGCTAGGTGTTTTCTTCAAGACTTGATAAAGGAGAACTGGAAGCGAGATGCTCATACCTGGAGAACTTTGTTAATGCCTTATTCTCGTAAAGGCTACTCACAACGGTTGAGGATGACTTTGGAGGCAATGCACGAGCAGGGGATCGAGCCAGCGACTCCCCATTACAATATTGTTATAAAGGGCCTCTGCAGGGCATGGAAGATGAAAACTGCTCACGCTTGCTTGGTTGAAATGTTGGATAGAGGCCTGAAACCGGACCAGTATACTTATGAAGCCTTCATTATTGGATATTGTGGAGCAGGGGACTTGCAAAATGCAGATAGCTACTTGTCTCAGATGCTACAGCATGGGTTTAAGCCCAACAAATCTATTTATAGTGCTTTGATCAGTGCGAACTGCAAAAGAGGTAAGATAAGTGAAACTTTTGGGGTATTTAGAAGTATGCTTGCTCTGGGGGTTTTGGAAGTGCGTGACACCTACGTTGTCCTCCTTTGTAGTCTGTTGGTGAATGGAAAAATGCTAGAAGCAGCTGAAGTCATTTCAGAGCTTCACGGCAAGAATCTGGTTGCTGACGTTTCCTCGTATGAAGCTCTCATCTGTTATTTCGTCAAACACAGTGAGATTGAGAAGGCCTTTACCCTTTATGAGGAAACACAAAAGAGAGGTATCCGTCCCAGCTTACGTACTCGCAATCACTTAATTGTTGGGCTCTTTAGAACAGGCCAAACTGAGAGAGCTAAAATGATATTGGATGTCATCTTAAAAGAAGATCCAAGACCAAATAGAGCGACATACACTGCCGTGATATCTGGTTTAGCTAAAGGAGGACAGTTGTCCGAGGCGTTTGGCCTGTTTGACTCTATGATACTTAGGGGGATCTCTCCACGTAGGATCGTTTATAATGCTCTTTTTGATGGATGCTGTAAGACCGGGAACTTGCAGAAAGCTCAGGACTTGCTTCAGGAAATGTTGCAAATGGGAATAGCTTCTACGAAAGCTTTTAACACATTGATTGATAGATTTTTGAAGAATGGAAATGTGCTGGAAACTATGCAGTTGCTGGAAAAGATGATAGAGGGATGCGTTGAACTTGATCAGGACACGTACGCGACGCTCATTGAACGCCTATGCAAGGATGGACTGATGAAGGAAGCAGAACTGGTGTTATCAGAAATGCAACAAAGGCATCTCTTGCCTACCAGTTCAACTTGCAGTAGAATTTTTCATGGCTATCATGTGATGGGTGAGAGATCAAGACTTTGTGCCTTATTCCGAGAAATGGTGAAAAAGGGTATCAATCCCGAGAACGGCACTCATTCTATTGTTCTGGATGCTTTCTCTAAGGAAGGGAACTTACTTGATGCATTCGAATTATTTATAAAAATGTTGGAGAAGGGCATGCCTCTAAGCGTAAGCGCCTGTGAGTCACTGATTGAAGCTTTATGCTTGGACGGGAAGTATGATAAAGCATTGGAATTTCTTCTTGAGATGGGGGAGAAAGGGTTTTTGCTCAGTCGTATGAGCTGTAGTGCTATCGCTCGTCGTTTTTCACTGAAAGGTGATACTGATACAGACAAAGTATGCCAGGTAATCAAGACTATGGCAAGATTTGGTTGGATTTCAGACTCCAGTACTTTCTCTAATTTACTTAAGGATAGTAAAGTAGATTCTTTAGTGACCGATGATGATGGAAATGATTCGTCCGAGGAGCATACTGTGAGAAACCAAAATACTGCTTCATCCGAGGATGCAGAAAATGTTTTGAAGCAAGTGGGTTGAATGCTGTGCGTTCATGAGGCGATGAAAACCGCTACTTCTCGTGAAGTGGAAGACAGCAAGAGATTTGACCACGGGCGTAGCTAAACTAGAACCATTTCAATTTGGAGGCTTCTAGGCTAAAATGAATGGCAGCTTCTAGTACATAAATGTTGATCACTTCATGAGGTAATTGAACTAGTCTTGTTCATATTCTGATTTTTTTTCAGAATAAGAGCTGTTTAACCATTACTGTATTGTTAGCTTACCTTGAGCTCATCCCCCATTTAACTTTACCATTTTTCAGGTCTCCATTAACAACCGAACCTATCAGCTCAGACAAGAGGAAGCATATTTTGTTCCGCTCGAGTTGAGGAGAGAGTTTCCTAAAACCTTCAGGAGTAGTTTCATAACAAACAAGAAAAGTAAAGAATAGATTTAAATTACTGTTACATTTTCTTACTCTTCTTGAAGTTTACAGAAAAGAGGAAGAAGGCTACTTAACCATAGCAAGAGGTTGTTGCAATGTATAATTGTATATGCGTAGGGGTGGCAAAAGTAGCCCAAACTCATTTAACTCGCCCAACACGCTCAGGTTTTAACGTGCGTTGGTGCTAAGTGGTGCAGCTTGTTGGTTCTCCATATTGACTAGGCATTTTTAAAGCTAAAGGCTCATAGCTCTTTGATTAAATTGTTTTCACAGTTGCCTACTTAGTGTTTTCCTATTTTAATTATTTTTATTGGAGTAATAATCTCTCATTTTTTTTCACCTTATTTACTGATGTCTATATAGTATGGACGTAATTGTAAATTGTTCTCATTATTTTTGTTGGAACAAAAGTTAAGTGTTGAATAAAGCCAAACAACATGATATAGAACATTGCACAATTCTTGATATGTTGTTGTGGGACGTATTTTGGCATTTTGAGAAGGATATGACCTATCATTCCTCTCAACAACATCAGCGCTCTAAACTTTAGAATGAAATTTACATTATTCTGACGTTTTTAGAATATCAGCTTTTTAACCATTGTGAGAGAGAGTAATTCCAGTCTGGAGAAAAATATGTATTCCTTAATTTGAAGTATAAAACATAAATTTATTGATATACATAAATCTGGACATGGTTACAAATATGAGGAACATTTCAGCTCCCCCTCCCTCTCTTCCCCGCAAAAATAATAATTAAAAAAAAAAAAAAAAAGAGAAGAAAATAGACAAAAGCCAAAAGGGGGTAAAGGACGAAATGTATAATGACTTTAAATCATTTTCTCAAATTTATCAAGTTTGTTCACTCTTTGCATGGACCTAATAAAGAGAGTAAGGAAAAGACCTGCATACAAAAAGATAAGGTTAATATTTGGCAGCAAAAACAAGTGCAATTCAAATTTACTAAACCTGAAGATAGTCTTTAAAAGATCACCTGCACCAATAAAAGATCCATTTGCAAATATTTGACTTCCTTGATTGCTAAATGTGACACCAAGATTTAGGAGGGTACCCCCTATAACTGTGTACATGGTTGCCATTTGAAGAATTGTAGCTTTTCTAGCTGCTCTCTCAGACTTGAAAAGATCACAATTTCAAGAAGTATTAGAAAATGAATGCTTTGCATTAGACTATTTGTTAGAGATGTTCATTCAATGTGATCGCAGTCTTAAGACTATAAGCTCGTTAACCAAATCGAATAATTGATGCAAGTCACTAATTTCTATTGGACTAATTACCTCAAGGACCCTAACTCTGAGTTTCAAGTCTCCAGATTCAAGCTGTTTAACGATCTCTTCTATCCGCTGAACTCTGTAAGGCATGGAAATAGTGTATGTCCGAGCCTGAAAGTATTTCACATAAGGTGGTATATACATCAGTGATGCTTATTTGAGAGGATCTTAAAACAAGAAATTGTTAGCAAGACGCAAATTAAGGTTTGGTAAGGTACATCATCGGCTTGTTTCCTTATTTCCTGAACAAGCTGAGGACCACTGCGCTGTTTCTGTCTCAAGTCCAAGAGCTCCTGCAGGGTAAATCGAATAACATTAGATGATAAAAGGGGCTACATTTTATGGTCTGAAGGTGTAGATGTTTGATCATCAACCTGTGCATATGGTGCTGCAATCTTAGGGAAGGAGAAATCAGGATCCAAGATATAGCCGATTCCTGCAATAATACAACAGATGGAAACATTCAGTATCAAGTCTAAGACTGATAAAAGATGAGGAAATCTTGACATTTATTTTAAACTAATGGAAGTTCCCCCGTTCTTTCTAGAGAGAGGAATGGAGAGGAGGGAGGGAAGAGAGAGAGAGAGAGAGAGAGCACCTTCAAGTGTGGAAAATGCCCTGATCACAAATGTAAAAGTTGACGGAAAACGGAATGGTTGATCAGTTGCTATAGCAAACAAATCCTGCAATATCATTCTCTTGTAACATTTGTGAAACATGCAAAGGTAGTTTGAAATGAAAGTAACCTCTAGTTCTTCAAATTTCAGAGCTACGCAATTAATTGTTTGAGTTGAAGTTTCAAGTTAGTTGAAAAGTCTAGTGAGTGTGATCCATCCGGCTTCACAAAACAGCTAATGATTCAGAAAACCATTAGAACTAATGCCAACACCAGCTAATTCTTTTTGCTTAATCAATGTTTTGTTTTGTTTGCTTGACTTGTTGGCCAACTAGATTATATTTTACAAGTTCTAATCCTTGACAGTAACAACCTCTCAAGTCCTTTAATATGTAATATAGAATACTGGTATACTAACTATTAATAGCGGAAGAAGAAAAAATGCAAGCATCTATGGCGTGTGAGAATAAGAATTTCTACAGCTATGAATATAACTTCTTATTTGATAGCAACGTGTAAAAAAATGTCAAAAAGTAAGTGCCTAGACATGGAACCAAAACAATGCAACACGTCTGTCTGAGTTCTTAAACCATTTTCCAAATTCTGATGTAGACTTTGCAAAAGACGATTTAGGATCTTGGGAATGTGAGTTTCAAGCAAAAAGGGATGCCATGAGAAAGTTGGGCTAATCGACTTAAGCACCTTTTGAACGAGTGAATCATCCAAATATTTGAAGCAAATATTGTGACGACCCGACCCGTCGTCTCATATATTACTGCTTCGTTTCCCCCATTTCAAGTTTCTTCATGTTTCATTATCGGATTTGGGAGTGTTAGAATTGATTTGGAGTGATTTTGATAAGAAATGAGACACTTAGTCTCTTTAAGGGAGGCTTGTTTTGGAAAAAGTCAACCAGAAGTTGACCTGTGAGTTAGAAGGCTCGGATGTGAATTTTGATGATTCTGTTAGCTTCGGGAGGTGATTGGTCATTTAGGAGTGCGATCGGAATTGGATTTGGAGGTACGGTGTAGAATTAGGCTTGAATTGGCGAAGTTAGAATTTTGGTGAATTCCGGTTGGTATGTGAGATTTTGATCCGAGGGTCGAAACGGAATTCCGAGAGTTGCAGTAGCTTCGTTAGGTGATTTTGGATATGTCTGCAAATTTTCAGGTCTTTCGGACATTGTTTGGTCGGGTTTTTGATTGAATGCGCATTTCCGAAGTTTTGATGAAAACTAGGCTTGAATCCGATGTAATTTATTGGTTTTAGCGTCGTTTGACGTGTTTTGAGGTGTTGGATGTGTTGGTGCTTTTGGTTGAGGTCCCCAGGGCCTCGTGGTGATTCCAGATGGTTAAACGGAAATTTTTGAAGTTTGCATCAGGTCTGTTATTTGAAGCTCCAAGTATTTCCGCATCTGCGAAAAAAAGACCCTAGGAGCGGTTCCGCAAATGCGGCTATTTGGTCGCAGAAGCGGTCCTGGAGAGGGCTGGTATTTTTCGCAAAAGCAGACACCCCAGAAGCGATAATCGACCGCAGAAGCGGTCCTGGGATTTTTGTAGCGACCGCAGAAGCGGTCAATTGGATCGCAGAGGCGGCGACCGCATAAGCGGTTTAAGACCGCAGCCCCAGTGGGTTTAAGTGAAATCGCAGAAGCGGTCTATTTGGCCGCAGAAACGGTCCCGCAAAAGCGGTAGCGGGTCCGCAGAAGCTAAAATCTCATAAGGGTTTAATGAAGAAGGGTTTAATGAAACAGTGGTTTCAAATTTCAGAAGTTAGAAAACATTTTGGGACTTCAGGAATGGGCGATTTGAAGAGAATTCGAGGAAGATTCCATCAGGTATGAATTTGTAGCCTCAAATAATGTTGTTATGGTATAAAAACAAGGATTAAGCACTGAAAATTTAAGGAATCAAAGGGCAAAAATGGAAGGCTTGAAGCTTAAGAGAGTTTAAATTGATGATTTAAAGGGTCAAATAGACTCCGATTCTTGTGTATTTTATATGTACGGACTCGTTGTGAGACGAAGATTCCGAAGATGTGAATTTTGTAATTTTTTGAGAAGTGGGCCCGGGACTCGAGTTTTGCCAACTTCGTGATTTTTGTTGTTTTTCGAGTCTTTTCGATTGGGTTATGGTTTATTGGCCTATTGTGATATATCTCTTATGGTTTTGATCAGATTATACACGCGAGGAGGTAGAATTGAGAGGGAAAGGCTTGGCGAGCTAGATTATCGGCCGGCTAGAGGTGAGTAATACTTGCGAATGATATTCTGAGAGTTTAAAACCCCGGATATGCACATCTTAGTGCTGTATTGAGGTGACTTGCACGCTGAATCTGAGCGTGGGGTAGTGCACGTTCGGGATCGTGACTTGGTCCGTCCCGGTTGTTGGTTTTTACCGTGTATTTGCAAATTATTTGTTGTTATCATAATGGCTCGGGCTCATTGCAATACTTGGCTATATTTTACTCAAACTTGGAATTTTAACTGATATTTGAACTATTGTTTGAGCTGAGTATTATTGTTTTGCTAATGCCCGAGGGGCTTTTAACTATTTTGGACTGATTGAGGCCGAGGGCCATATGTGAGGGCATGAAAAGTGATGTGAGGAGGCTTTCAGGCCTCGAGTGCTATGTGAAAAGGCTTTCAGGCCTCGAGTGTTCGGTGAGGAGGCTTTCATGCCTCAAGTGTATTGTGAGCAGGCTTTCATGCCTCGTATTGATATTATTCAGGCTTTCAGGCTTTCAGGCTTTGTTGTTAGCGCTTGGACTATAGGAGCCCCTCCGGAGTCTGTACACCCACACTGAGCGCGGGGTACCCCTTTGAAATGGACAGTAGTAACAATGACAGTGTCGTACGTGTTTCGGTAAGGTAACAATGACTGACCAGTCAGGTAACAATGATTGACTAGTGGTAACAATGACACTGAAACACGCTTTGGTCAGGTAACAATGGCTGACCGGTCAGGTAACAATGGCTGACCCTACTTGTGTATTGTTGTTTATTTGATTCCTTTCAAGAGAATGTCTTGTTGTGTTTTCATGGATTTCTACTGTTTATTTGATTTCACTGCTTGAGATAGCATTATTTGTGGCCTTTTGGGATTTTATACTTTCAGTGTTATTCACTTTTATTACCACTAAATTGGAAGTACTCACTTTACTCCTTGCACCATGTGTGCAGATCTAGGTCCTTCTGCACAGGCTGAGTAGGCATTTCTGAGATCAGCATGCTTGCTTATTCGGGAGAGTTTGAGGTAGCTGCATAGCGTTTGCAGCCGTTAGACTCTTCCTCATATCCTTGTCTTTTGTTTTTCCGCACTTACAAACATTTAGACAGATTATGTAGTAGGGTACTATACTATTATGTAGAGGCTCATACTCGTGACACCGGGTCACGGGTTGGGCTATATGTTATGTTTTGCTAAACATTGGTATTCGTATTGGAATTTCCGTATTTTCTTAAATGGCTTAATGTTTACGGTTTCACTTATCAAATATTGGTTGCCAATTGGGTTGAATATATGGTAAATGGTCGGGCTTGCCTAGTAGTGTGCTGGGCGCCATCACGACATATATTATTCTAGTCGATATCCTAATGTGCCAGAAACACTAAGAAACTTTGTTATTTTACAGAAAAAATTGCAAATTCTGCGTACCTCACCAATTGCAGACAAAGTCTGCTGTTGATCTGGTCTTTGATTCAACAAGTTATCCAAGAAAAACTGAATAGATCTCCTCACCTAAGAAGAACAAAAAGTTTTAGGTAGTGTCAATAGATAGCCAGTACTAGATAATCCCTTAAATTTATTCGATCTTTTCTTTTTCCTTTTTTTCTTGGGGGTCTGGAAATATAGCATACAGCTGACATGTCTCCTGTAGGCTGAAGTGCTCCCAGATCAATAAGCCCTTGCATAACCTGTGTAGACATAATATTTGTCTTATTAATGTGTACAAAGGATTGGCTCTATCCACTCCATAGCATTTGAAAGCAATCTCCGAACGCAAGAAAAATAAGTAAATGTCCTTCAACAGACAGGAGGAAAACCACACAAAAAAGGAAAAAAAAAGAATTTTTAATAAAAAAAATGTATAAACATAGAGCTGGTTGGAACCATAACATAGGAGGTGGTGCTTTTGCATCAGCTTGGACTAAGACTTCTACAGCGTATAAGCTTAGCTCAGCATTTGGGTATCTAATTTTTTTTAGGAAAATCCAACAAAAGAAACACTAGACTGACCTTTTTCGCGTCCTTTTCATAAACAGCATAAAAAAGACCCAATAATCTCTCTCTTGTGAAACTTTTGATGTCTCCCATCATACCAAAGTCATAATAGATTAAAGCTTCATCAGTGTCAATTGCGAGATTTCCCGGATGTGGATCAGCATGGAAAAAACCAGTCCTCAGTATCTGCATTTAGGTAATGTCAGGAAAAATAGTACCAAACACATGAAAATAGCAACTACCTAGCTGATTCGCATCTATCCTGCTAATTTAGAATGATCACAAAGTTAAGTAACTCACCTGAATTAAGTAGGCTTCAATGACACGTGAAGCAATTCGGGATCGGCCATAACCCCGTGCATCTATTAGATTTAATTGATTGATCTTTATCCCTGCTCATTAAGGTAATGAAATCTTAAGCAGATCAAATGAAAGTATTTATTGAACAAAAAGGAGGAGAAAGCCAAGAGAGAATTCTACCTGGGACATATTCTAGAGTCAAAACCTTTGTTGCTGTATAGTCCCAGTATACCAGCTATTTTGGAACAGAGAAAGGTAAAGTTAAGACAGAAAGTATTACAAAATGGCTTATAGTAACAACCAGTAATAGAAAGAAGAAATTGTCACGAAAAAAAAAGCCAGATTGACAGAAATGTTCTTTTGTTTGCACTGCCCACCTCTCCCTCCCCCTTTCCCCACAAAATGATTGATGAAATAGAGGCCGAATAATTAACTGCTAATGTGAAAAAAAAAACAGAAAATTATAAATTATCATTGGAAATTGGAAGGAAACATACAGGCACTCGGACCCACTTTATATTGCGAAAGTCTCGACGAAATCTATCAGCATTCTTCCCTTCATTTATATAATCGATTTCCTCATACAGTATCCTGAGAATTTTCATGAAGACAAAGTTTTCAGAAGATATTTATCCTTTCTTTTTAACATAACATTGGAGGATTCTAATTGAATCTCAACCAAATGGTAACTTGTTGGACACTGAATTATCCAAACAAAAAAAAAACCGATAAGCTTATGAGAAGTAATACTGAAAATAGGTAGAAGATATAGAATACTAAGTACAGCAACTCTAAATGAGAATCAAGGTCTGCTGTTCTCGCCAGATAACAGATGTGCATTCTTTCAGTTTGATTCTGAACCTTTATCGTCCCTGAGGTCACATGGTCTTGCACAATTTTCACCCTCAAACTTCTTTTCTAAAACTTCCTCTTTTTCTAAATAATGTGAAAACCAATATCAATGGAAGGGGTTCGATAACTAGATGACTTCATTGGCTAGAATGAGAAGAAAGGTTGAATTGTTTAACTTATTCAACAAGAGATAAGGAAGTGGAATGAGTAATAAAATAGCATAAAGGGGAGAAAATTGCTTGTTCTAGCATTTGCCAATTAGTCTTAGCTTCTTAAGAGGATCGATTAGAAAATTCTGGCTTACTTAGCACATTCTTCATATATTCCTATCCAATCCCGAGTTGGACCGCCGAGAGTTTCACTTTTCTGAAAGTACTCCGCAATCAACTTCAAATTTTCTGCATCAAAAGAAGAATGATTTGACTTTCGAGTAAACATTAAGCAAGATTGACTAACTTAAGCGCATAATACTTACTCAAATCAATGTCAAATAGTTTCTTTAGGCCGGGTCTCTGAACTTTTACAACAACTTTCTCACCATTATGTAAGATAGCCCGATGCACCTAACAGCATTTTATGAACAGGAAAATCAGGAAGAATTACAGCGCATCGAAGACTAGTTGCACAATGTCTAGCTACAATCTAAATAAACGGTTAACCATTTGATGGAATGTATAACATCAATTCAGAGCTTAAAGAACACATTTCACTTTTAAGATACAAAAGAAAAATATAAATAAACCAAACACCTGACCAAGACTAGCTGCTGCAATGGGTTGATCTTCGAACTCTTTATACAAAATATCAACTGGAACTCCCAGCTCCTTTTTAATAAACTCTTTTGCTTTCTTCGGGGAGAAGGCAGGTACTCTGTCCTGAATGATTACAACGCAATATAAAATAAAAGTCATGCTCAGATAATTCAGTTTCAAGTGTGAACTAATACACAGATAATTTTGCAAGTGACTGAGGAGAGCAGATTCACTTTCTCAGAGAGAAGCCAAGCTATACCTGCAACTTAGCAAGCTCGTCAACAAATTCTCGAGGAAATAGATCTGATCTAGTAGAGGATAACTGCCCAAGTTTGATAAAAGTAGGACCAAGCTGCAGCACACATTCTCTTAACCATGACGCAGTTCCACGTCTTCTGATTTTCTGCAGGTACAAAGCTTATAACTCATAATACTCATAAAACAACATAATCTGAGAAGACAAGGAAGTGATGTGAGAGTATGATTGTATGATTTCAGCTCCGGACTTGGTACTGTGTTACCCTCAAATATCAATTCAAATTGAATAAAGAGAGGAGAAAAACTAACCTGTTTATTTTCAGTGAAGCCTCCCACATATGTCCATTTTGCATTGTCCAAGAATACACGAACCCGTAATGAAAGGACAAACGACCACACATCTATACTTCTTTGGACTGAGTTGTAGTTCTCATTAGCCCAGCTGAAACCTTCATCTGAAGGTAAAACCTTTAGAACTTCAACGGGCGGAAGTTCTTTAGATTTTTGTTTCTTCACAGGGGCCGGAGCAGCAACTCGCTTAACTATACTTGCGCCGTTAATTCTTTGTGTGGAACCATTGACTATCTCAGCACCATTTACAGACTGCACTTTTCTCTTTGTGACTTCACTCGTAGGTACCATTCTAACTGGACGACCATTTATACCTACTTTTTCAGGGGACTCAGTCTGTTGCATTTGCACTTTAAGCCGGTGAATCTTTCTAGGTGGTTTACCATATTGTCTATCAAATTTCGACAAGAATAGGATAGAGATTGAGCCTGAAGAACTGAGGTTGTTTACATTGCTTCCATGATTTATCAGTTCTCCTCTGCGGCAATAACAGCTTTGAGAAGCTAACATTGCCGCCATTTATGATATGAAACCTGAACATGAGCCAATTAAGAGATCAAAAAAGTTTATTAGAGCCAGCAATAAACAAACTTCAACTCCTTCACTGAGAGTAGTAAAGAAAGAGCTATTACATCAAGAATAAAGAAACTACAATCAATATAATTAAACAAAATGGTCATACATGGCATCTCATAAAACGTTTTACATCTATGACTACGAGCAATTTGCATGAGAAATATTAGTATTGCCCCACTCTGTCTTACATGGTAGAGGGTAAGACTGAGTACATCTCACCCTACCCAGACCCTACTTGTGGGAATTCACTCGGTTTGTTGTTGTTGTTGTTGCTGTTGAACCAACATCAAATTCTTTACCAAATCACTTGCCTCCTTTATAACTATCACAATTGTTTCCCTACTATCTTTAATTTGATCACTCAAATTTGTTCAAACACAATTGTTAAGGACCAGTTAGATTTAAAATATTAAGAAATTCCTCCTGCACATTCTGATTCATCAGCACCTATCCCCAGAAACAAAATTATGCATCCCCTTGACACAATCTAGTCAATCATACTACTCCTCAATCCCGAATTAATTTGGTTTTGTTTGTGAATCGCCTATATCCACTCTGCTCTATCCAGGACCATTTCATCCCACTTCTAAATACTTGGTCTTTGAAGGCAAATAAGATTCAATCTTTAAATTTCACACTGATCCTACATGGACATACAAGCCTCTAACAATAACAACTATGTCTTAGTCTCAAACAAATTGGAGTTAGATATATGAATCCTCACTTTTCCGTTTACGCTCAACTCAAATACATACAAGCCTCTAACAACAACAACAAAGACACAGACAAACGACAGGCCTATCATTCGCATATCAACACTTTGGTCAGTTGTATTTGACAAAAATTACAGACAGTGGCATGACAATATAAACATAGCCATGAACAATTCAGAGTCAGTGAAACCAATAAACATATTATCCAAGAAAACGGGAATAATAGATTCTATCAACAACAAAAGCAGGGAAAAAATCAATCTTGAACTCACACTCTAAAGTTTCACATACAAATCCCATCATAGCAATCCTAATAAAAAGTCAAACTTTTCCCACCCCACTTGCCAAAATATGCATTAGAATCAAAAATACAAAGAGAGTAGAAGCACTTACAGTGAATCGAAGAAGAAGAACAAAGAATCACAATCAGAGCCTTTCAAAATTTTAATCAATCTTCTATAAAAAAAAATTAAAAAAAAGCACTTTTAAAAGAAGTGAGTTTGGTTTTAGTTTATACTGCCAAATTGTTGGGTCACTTAGTTTGGTCTGTTTGCTCTATCAAACACTTAACTTGCACTCTTGGCACTTCCTATTGATATTTTGGTTTTTTATCAGTTTATTCACAAAACCATAAACTATACAATTTTCAGTGAAGGAATTAACTAACAGACAAAGAAGAGAAAATGAGATATTGAAATGAATAAGCACCACCATTTCCATTGCGTTGTCCACCTAATTTCCTCTTATTTCTTTGGTTGACTGTTACTGCTCTCTATTTGCTCTGACGTGTTCACTTTATTCTCCTTACAACTCATGGTTCGCATCCATGTGCTTCTTTTTGTTATAAAATTTTAGTTTTAGGAATATAAAAGAGAAATTATTACCTAACTTTTTTATATTAACTACTTTATCGAAATTATCCTTGTAAAAAAAAACTATTACTTCATTTTGACATTAATAAAAAGCATAAATATGTAAGTATAAAAGATTGTGGCGTAATGGTAAAATGATAACAATCATGTTGGACCAAAGTCGAAATAGAAACCAATTACTTATTAATTCCTTATTTAACCCAAAAGCTTTAACTACTTAATTAATTAAGCCCTGAAAATTTGTATGTAGTATAGGCACCTATGCATATTCATGCTAAATATTTAAAAAAATTATATAATATAGGCGCTTCCAAGAAAAAACTTTGGGTGTGTTTGGTATGAAGGAAAATGTTTTCCATGGAAAATATTTTCCTAGAAAATGTTTTCATGGAAAACGAGTGATTTTATCACTTATTTTCTCTTGTTTGGTTGGTAAGTGGAAAACATTTTCCGGAAAATATTTTCTATGTTTGGTTAGAGAGTAAAAAATAGTTTTTTTTAGAAAAAAAAAATTTTTTTGCAACTCTCCTACCCCTCCCCCTCCCCCTCCCACCTCCCCCACCCCTCCCCTTCCCGAAGTCTCTAAAAATTGACATAATCTAAAGGAACTAATGTGATGCTTTACTTTTTAACGCAAAAATCGCGTATTTTCGAATCGGTAAATTTATAATTTCTAAACACGTAAACTTCCGAACTCATAATTTTGGAACTTGTAAAATATTGAGCCTTTAAATGATAAATAATAAAATTAAAAACTGAAAAATATATTTTAAAATTTTTTTCCGGGGAGGAGGGGGGCAGTAAATCGAAAAAAAAAATAAAAATTTTAATTACAAAAATAAAGTAATTTTTTTTGTGCGGGGGAGGGGGGAGGGGGGAGGAGGTAGGGGTGGGGGTGGGTGGTGCAGAAAAATAAGAAAACAGAAATTTAAAATTATAGAAAAAAAATTAAGATAAAAGAAATTTTTTTTGCGGGGTGGGGTGGAGGGGTAGTAGGGTGGACGGTAACGGAAAAACTGAAATTTTTCTAAAAAAAAACTATTTTTTGGAGAGGGGGTGGGGTGGGTTGGTGAGGGTGAGAATGGTTGAGAAGGAGCTTTGGAAAATGTTTTTCCTTCTTTTGATAAGGAAAACATTTTCCTCCAATTGGAGGAAAATGAATTGATAAGGAAAATGTTTTCCAAAACATTTAAGCCAACCAAACATGTGAGAAAATTGGAAAATATTTTCCAGAAAATGTTTTCCTTCATACCAAACACACCCTTTAATTGTAATTGGGCTGCGAGACCCACTACTCCTTCCTGGGCCGACTCAATAAATGAGGCCCACTTTAGACCGGTCGAGAAGTTGGGGGCTTTAAATAAGAATCTTTACACAAAGATCCGTCCATATTCACAATTTATTTTTTCTAGCCATGCACATAGTTTATAAATTTATCATACATGATTATACACATATAATATATAAATTATGCATATGGTATACCTTTACCCGTTATTTTTAGTTTAAGAGGTTGGGTGGACGACTATTTGGATTAAATCTTCTTTAACATATTTGGTTGGTGAGCTAAATTTTTAGTATATTATGCTAGAATATTTTTCGTATTTCGAATAGTTTTTTGTTCAGATTTATCTTAACATGAAAAGTGGCTAAATTTTGATGGCTATTTTTCAATTTCACTCATTTTCTTTTCGCTTTTCTTTCTTTAGAAGGTTATATCACCCTATATAATTACCACCAATTGTTATGTTAATTAGCACTAAATAACAACTTATTATTATAATTGTATGTGACATACATTTTTTAATTGGTCTTAAAAAAAATGTTTAATTTTCTTATTTTAAAATAATTTAATTTTAGATTTTTATTTATTCGTAACAAGATGATATATAACTATATAAATGTCTATAACTTATTTTAAATCACAAATTTGAAAAGTCTTACGTTAAGTTTTTTGTAAGGCCCCGTAAAATTTTACCTAAAATCAGAAATTTCGTGGTGCCAAGTTAGATTTATGTGTTATAATAAGTAGAAACTCTTCGGACTTTTTGGATTGAAAAGTACGCTTCAGAATAAAAGAAAATATTTTGCAGAATTGTGCATTTTTGTGGGCCATTATGCGGCTGCATATCACTCCGCGGGCCGCATTTTGGCCGCAGGGTGAGGTAGTCTTTTTGGTCAATTTCGATGTCACTTCCGCGATCAATTATGGACCGCATAACCATTTAGTGAGGCGCACTTAGTTTGCTTAATCGTCCTTGGACTTTTGCGAAGGGAGGTTTTGCGGCGCATTATGCAATCGCATAACAGGTCTATGGACCACATATTGGTCACAAATCGGAGCAAAAAATTCAAGTCCGTGAGGGCCACTTTTCGTGGTCATTTTGTGGACCGCATAGCCATTTTGCGGTCACATATCTGCCGGGGCTCCAATTTCTAATTTTTAGACTCGATCCTTTGTTTATATATCATATGTTATATCATTTTCAGTTTATTTTCTGATACCTTTAGAGTGAGAAAGAGGGTCTTAGAGGGAGAAAGGATTTTTCATAAAAACAAATACTCAATCCTTGCTTAAAACCTTGAAGATTGTCAAGTAAAGTTCATTAAGTCTTTATCTTAAAGGTAACAATTTATGCTTTAGCTCATAATTTCGAAATTTTGTCTAAGATGGGTAATTAGCAAGATGGTTCATAGGTTCGTGGTTTGTCTATTTTGCATGCATGTATGGTGCAAAAATGTGGGAGGATTGTGAGCTAAAAATTGTAAAACATGGGTGGTGGAATGAGAAATCTTGCACCAAAAGTGTCTTAAAACGTAATCTACACCTAGTGTTTGATAATGTGCTCAAATGAGCTAGAATCTTGACTATCCTTCTAATTCTTGAATCAACTTGTTATATTCCTAAAATACATTGAAGGTGCTAAGAATTTCGGAATTATTGTAGAATTTAAGGAAAGCTCTATTGAGGTATGTATGGTTAAAACCTCCCCTCTTCTTAGAATTGAACCCCTTGGTGTCCATGCTATCGGTGTAGGTCCCAAATTGATCGTTATAGAAATTACTGTTTCGAAATGTTCTTGGTTGAAAAACATATGTGCAATATATATGTTCCAAGGCTTTCATCATGTTATCTTATCATTTGACGGTGTGTTAAAATATATAATATATGCTACAAATGCCTAGACTTCAGGTCAATTTGAATGCCTAAGACTTATAATCGCTCACGTATATACCTAATATAGTGAATTGAAATGTTTGTTTGTCGAGAATGATGATAATCCATGAGATTGATTAAAGTGAGTATGAAATATGAAATACGGCCAAGGTACGATATAACAATTGTGGCCACTAGTACTGATGAACTGAAAAACGAGAAAGAAATATGAAATCAAATAATTGATAAAAAATGGTGATGTCTCGTGGAAGATTGCCTAGCCGATCAGGACGTGACCGGACACCATGCCACACATGGTGGTGCTTGTGTTGGAAAAATTAAAATTGAAATTTGAGAATGAAATTATGGTTAATGTCTCAAATGAGACAACCCAACCGACCGTGTTATGATCGAACTCCACGTAAGAATACAGTGGTATTGTGGATTTTGGTGCATCAATATTAAAGATGTCTCAATCAAAAGATATGGAAATTACTTGAAAGCTTATGTGATTTTCTATTTGATGTTGTAGTGTTGTTTAAGGCTTTCATCAATTTTATGATTACTTCATTCTTGTATTATTGTTCATTCTAATGAGATGGTATTAAGTTATACATACTAGTACTATCCAACTGTTCTAATATATCTTTTGCCGGGGGCACTACATCTTTAAATGGGTGTAGGTGGTTCCATACCAGGAAGTGCCGATTGCAGCTAGCGGCACACTCTCTTTCCAGCTGACTTGGTGAGCCCCACATTATTTCGGGGTCATGTACCTTTCATGTCTTTTTTTATCTTCTTATCATATTTTGAGGTATAGTCGGGGTCTTATTGCCGGCATTTTTATAGTAATCTCTCTTCTGTATCTACTTGGAGGATCCATAGACATTATGTGGGTTGTATATGGGTGATGGGAAGGTCAACATATTATGTTCTGTTTTGGACTCTTGTTCCACTAAATTGTAAGGTGTTTGTATTTTGAAACTTAATAATGATGTATCTAATGAAATGGCTTAGTAATTTACTTGTATGATCTCTTATTGTCTAATTAATAAAAACATGTCTTCTTTTGATCGTAAGTGAGTTGGGTAGTAAGTGTCTAACAGACTTGCTCAATCGGGTTCACTCGGTCGAGCACCGGTCGCGCTCCCCATGCTTGAGGTGTGATAAACTTGATATCAAAGCCTAATATTTTAAAGTTTTTTAGGATGTCTCGAAGACGTGTCTCGTAGGGTCTTTCTTATCGTTGTGTTGTAGACCACACTATAAGTTGGATGCTACTTGAACAATTAGGAATAATACACTTCTTTGATTTTCTATATCGTGCGATAGAGCTGGTTGTGAAACTATTCCTCCTCTAAATCTCGCATTGCTCTAATTTTCAATAAATGACACCTACGAAGAAAGCAAGAATGGGCTAAGGAGATAATGCTGCCCATGAGTGGCATTTGATCCTTTAATTGATGATGCAGGTGAGAACCTGAGAGGTAAGGACATTCTCCCAACTACTACACTGGCTGATTCCACTACACCAATTCTTACATCTGCTGAGGGTATGACGATCCCTCCAATTGACATTCCTATCCCACCTCCAGCCCTAGATTTTGGTCCTAGTGTTTCTGATGAGGACCTTAGGGGAGCCAAATAGATGTTGGATCAAATTGTGGCTTCCTAGGCCTAGAGATATAATGTTGCACCTATTTGTTCGAGCCAGTAAGGGAATTCTGCTAGTTCTAGGGTAAACTAGTTCCTCTAGTTAGATCCCCCAATGTTTATGGGTGTCAATCCCGAGGAGGACCCCCATGATTTTATTGATGAGATGCACAAGACTCTCAGAGTTATGTGTGCTACTGAGACAGAGGAGGTGGAGTTGGCTACCTATCGCCCGAAAGGGGTGGCCTATTCGTGGTTTGAGTTGTGTGAGGTCTCCCTTAAGGAGGGAGACCTCCAGCGAGGTGGAGTGAATTTGCTGACGCCTTCATGGATCATTTCCTGCATGTTGAGACAACGGCAGCCCATACAGCTGAGTTTGAGAATTTAAAGAAAGGTAGCATGAATGTGTGGGAGTACCACATGGAGTTCGCACGCCTATCCAAGTATGTTATTCATATGTTGCACACTACGGAGTCCAATATGCGCCAGTTTGTTCAAGTCTGGTTATTATGAGGCTTTTACAACTGCCTTGAATTCTGATATTAACTATGGGAAAATGGTGGAGGCATTTTGTCAGGCCACAGAGAACCGTAAGGTGAAGAACATAATAGAGAGATATGGTAGTAGTAAGTCACAGTATGCGGGCAAGTTCGAGGAGTCATTTTGGTAGAGGATGATCAACTTTTAGGAGAGGGTGATCAGGGCCAACCCGGTTTGTTTCTCAGTGTTCAGCTAGCGCACCGTTATCTAGGACTAGCCAACAGCAGCAGTGGAGTTGTTTCAGGCCCAGTCAGGGCAATAGGCGACCCCGCGAGCAGGTTCGATCAGAAGGGATATCCCAGCAGCAGTGGAGGCCCCCATGCCCCAGGCGTGGGAAGATGCACTTAGGGATTTGCTACATGGACTTACCATATGCTATAGGTGCGGGTTGAGGGGCCATATCTAGAAAGAGTGTTGTTTATTGTGTCAGGGTGTAATTAGGGGCACATCACAGCCATCCAATCTGGTAGCTGCTACTTCTTCAGCACCCTCTCCAGCTCGAGGCACTCCAGCACCCATAGGGCATGGTGCAGCTAGGGGTGGTGCGTAGAGTTCGGGAGAACCCAATTATTTCTATGCTATGAGTGGTTGCTAGAGTGTAGAGGCTTCTCTAGATGTTGTCACATGTATACTAACTATCCAATCTCATGATGTTTATGCTCTTATTGATCCCGGTTCCACCTTGTCCTATGTTATCACTTATGTTGCTATGGAATTTAGGATAGAATCGCAATAGCTTCATAAGTCATTCTTATTATCTACTCCAGTTGGTGAGTCTATTATGGTCGTGCAGGTTTATAGAGATTATGTTATCAAGGTACGTGGTCGGAATACCATGGCCGATCTCATCAAATTGGGGATAGTTGATTTTGATATAATAATGGTGATGGACTGGTTTTATTCATCGAACTAGAACTATGAGGCTTGAATTTCCAAATAAGCCAGTTGTTGGGTAGACGTGGGATAATGTGGTGCCAAAGGACAGGTTTATGTCCTACCTTAAGGCCACGAAAATGATTAACAAGGGATGTATCTATCATCTGGTATGGATCACAGACATCAATGTTGAGACACCTACACTTGAGCCTCTGCCAGTTGTGAATGAATTCTGAATGTCATTCCAAATTAGCTCCCTTGGATTATGCCAGATAGGGATATTGATTTTGGGATTGATGTGATGCTAAGCATGTAGCCTATATCTATTACACTTTCTAGAATGGCACCAGCAAAATTGAAGGAGCTAAATGAAAAATTAAAGGATTTTTTAGAAAAAGGGTTTAATCTGACCGAGTGTGTCACCTTAAGGTGCACCGGCTCTTTGTAAGTAAGAAAGATGGATTTCTACGGATGTGTATTAATTATCGACTACTCAACAAAGGCACAATAAGAAATAAGTACCCATTACTAATGATAGACAATTTGTTTGATCAATTACAGGGTGCTAGGTACTTTTCTAAAATTGATTTACGGTCCGGGTATCACCAATTGAAGATAAGAGAGCAGGTTATTTCGATAACAACTTTCAGGACCCGGTATGGCACTTTGAATTTTTGGTAATGTCTTTCGGGCTAAAAAATGCCCCAACAACTTTCATGGATCTTATGAATTGGGTCTTCAAGCCTTTTATTGACTCTTTTATAATAATGTTCATTGACGATATTCTTGTATATTCCCGAAATCAGGAGGATCACGCCGATTATCTCATGGTAGTTTTACAGATTTTTCATCAACACCGATTGTATGCAAAGTTTTAGAAATATGAATTTTGACTTGAATATATCACGTTCTTGGATTATGTCATCTCCGGAGAAGGAATTATGGTTGATCCTCAAAAGATTGCGGCAGTGAAGAACTGGCCTATACCCATAACTCCAACAGAGATTCACAGTTTCTTGGGTTTGACCAGGTATTACAGGAAGTTTATGGAGGGGTTCACTACTCTTGCCTCTCCATTGACTAAATTGATGTAGAAAGCAGTTAAGTTCCAATGGTCTGATGCTTGTGAAATGAGCTTCCAAGAATCAAAATCAAGATTGACTATGGCACCGGTATTGACCTTGCCAAAGGGTACAAAGGGGTTTGTAGTATATTGCGATGATTCAAGGATTGGGCTTGGGTATGTGTTGATGAAACATGGAAAGGTTATATCTCATGCTTCTAGGCAACTCAAGAATCATGAAAAGAACCATCCAACACATGACTTAGAACTTGTGGCAGTAGTTTTGCATAGATGATTTGGCGTCATTGTCTATATGGGGTCCATGTGGATGTATTCACAGATCACAAGATCCTTCAATATATTTTCAAATAGAAGGAGTTGAATCTAGGGTATAGAAGATGGCTTGAGTTACTCAAAGACTACGACATCGATATTTTATATCACCCGAGAAATTCCAATGTTGTGGCGGACTCTTAGCCGGAAATCTATGGGATGTTTGGCTCACTTGGAGGCATATCAAAAGTTATTGTCCAGGGAGGTTTATCAGTTCGTTAGTTTGGGAGTTCATCTTGTGAACTCTAATGAAGGAGGGGTAATTGTGCAGAAAAGGGCTAGATCGTTGCTTGTGGCAGAGGTCAAAGAAAAACAATACAATGATTCATTGTTGGTACAACTGAAGGAGGGGATTCATAAACACAAGACCACAACTTTTTCTCTTGGCATGGATAATGGTACACTACGGTACCAAGGGCAACTATGTGTTCCAAATATTGATGGTCATCGGGAAAGAATCATGGCGGAAGGTCACACTTCTAGGTATTCCATGCACCTAGGTTCTATAAAGATGTATCGTGATCTCAAGGAAGTCTGTTGGTGGAATGACATGAAAAGTAATGTGGAAGACTTTGTGGCAAAATGTCCGAGTTATCAGCAGGTGAAGGCCGAGCTTCAAAGGCCCGATGTACTGGCTCAAAACATAGAAATCCCAATGTGGAAGTGGAAAATGATTAATATGGATTTTGTGGCAGGGTTACCGTACACTCCGCGCAAGTTTGACTCGATTTGGGTTATTATGGATCGACTCGCAAAATCATCACATTTCCCACCAATTAAATCTATCGACATAATGGAATAATATGTTTTGTTGTATATCAAGGAAATAGTTAGGCTTCATGACACCACAATTTCCATCATTTACAATCGAGAGGATCAATTCACGAATAATTTTTGGAAGAAATTCCAGCAAGGTTTGGGTACACAGGTGAATCTTAGCACAACCTTTGTCACGACCCAAACCCTGGTCGTGATGGCGCCCAACACAATGCTAGGCAAGCCCGACCATATTATCTCTTAAACCAGCCAATTACTTATTCCAATTAATCAAGTTAAACTTAAACAGCAAGTGTTCATAGCAAAATAATAAACGTAATAGTAGAAACATACAAAATACGGTGCCAACCAAATCGTGGTGTCACAAGTCTGAGCCTCTACGGAATAAACATCCTAAACAAACAAGTCTAAGCAGAATGAAAGCAACAAAATAATAAGGAAGGAGAAAACAGGTTCTGCGGACGCCGGCAGCTACCTCGTAGTCTCCGCAAAAGTAGATATGAGTAAACAACTACAATAACTCAACTGCTCTCGGGCACCTGTGAATCTGCACAAAAAGTGCAGGGGAGTGGGGTGAGTATATTTCAACTCAGTGAGTAATAATAATAAATAATAACTGAAAATAAGAACACATGTACTATCACTATACAGTTCTAAGGGTAAACTCACAGGTAAGTCATCACTACAGTGAGTACTGTGATCTCCAGTCCACATCTATCTCAACAAGGTCCCACACTGACCAAATCCTCACTCGTATCGCTACGATGTACAACCATCTCAATGTATGAGGATATATACATATGCCTATAATGTATAAGTATTTAAGTATGTATAAGGATATGAATAAGTATAATGCTGCGACGTGCAGCCCGCTCCAATACATATACCGCTGCGGCACGCAACCGACTCCATTTAATGCCGACGGTGCTCACTGGGGGTGTATACAGACTTTGGAGGGGCTCCCTAGGCCCAAGCGCTATGATGCTGCGGCGTGCAGCCCGATCCACACATATATTATTGCGGCGTGTAGTCCGATCCAATATATATATACACATATAACTATACTGGTGTGGCATGTAGCCCGATCCCATAATATACTCCAGCGCTCACTGAGAATGTGTACAGACTCAGACTCCGAAGGGGCTTCTATAGCCCAAACGCAATAATACTGCAGCGTGCGGTCCGATCTACATGTATATATTACTGCGGCGTGTAGCCATTAATCTAACATAACTCAACCGAAATTCAAATAATGTCAAAATGGTTGTCATGATTCGAACAAGTTAATATATATATATATATCATAGTGGGTCCTCGACACTATCCCAGTCAGTATAGACTTGGCCTCTCAGGCCCAATATAACATCTCATAGTGGGTCCTTGACCCTATCTCAGTCGGTATAGACTTGGCCTCTCAGGCTCACTCAGCTAGAATAGGGAATTCCACCATAGATAGTCTCCCTCAAGGTACACATCTAGTATGGGCTCATGTTATGCTATGCAGCTATTGCTACGTCTGAGTGTATGTATCCAGCATGATATAAGGGTCGCTTAGCTCTACTGGCTCCCCTAATACTCTACAGATCGGCACAAGGCCCCAACATGGCTACTAGCCCAATTACACAGTTATAATCTTAGTCACAGTCATAATACGCAATACACTATTCGTCGGGAAGGACCAAGTCCAATCCTCAAATCACAATGCCACCACGCCCGTCACATGACGCGTGTCTCATCTCTACATAGCACTGTATAGTGCAAATACGGGATTTCAAACCCTTAGTACATTATTTACTACCACCACTCACCTCGAACCGGTAGAAACCTCGGTCCGCCTTGCGCTTGCCTTGCAATTCAATCTTCTCGGATACCAAATCTGCTCAAAATCATAGAGAATACATCAATATATGCTAATAACACACAACCCATTCGAAATAATTCAAATTGCACCGAAACCCACGAAGTTGTCAAAACACGACTTTTGGTACGCTTCTCAAAAAATTACTAAAGTCACATATTCGGAACCCTCGTCTCAATACGAGTCTAGGCATATAAAATTTACCAAAATCGGACTCCATTTGTCCACTCAAATTAGTGATTTTCTACAATTTTAGGCCTAGAGCTAAAACCCACCTTTAATCTTCCATTTACATAGAAATAACCAAGGATTTCACGATAAAAAGCTGTAATTAGGCCATAAAACTTACCTCCGACGAACACCCGATAATTTCCCAGCAATCTCCCGTGAGTCTCTCTTTCTAGAACTCGAAAATGGAGGTTTTAACACTAAAAATCACGACCGGTGTGTTCTGTAATTAAACTCACTGCATGACCCATTTACTCTTCGCGTTCGCGTTACCTATCATGCGTCCATGATGCACTGATTAATTTTCCCTTCGTGAACGCGACATGCCCCACGCGTTCGCGATGCACATTTCTTCAGCGATCCGGAGATCCTTCTACGCGAACGCGGCCTCCATCCACGCGAATGCGATGCCTCACTATTTCCTCTTACGCGATCGCGACCAACACCATCGCGAACGCGATGCTTCCCAGCTTCCTCTTACGCGAACACAGCCCTCCTCCTCGCGAATGCGATGACCAACTGGTCCCCGCCTACGCGAACGCGGGCCTTGCCTCGCGAACGCGAAGGCTAAAAATCCTGCACTGTTTCTTCAATTTTTCTGCAGATTTTTCATGCTCAAAAATGCCGGATGATGGTCCGGATTCACCCCGAGGCCCCCGAGGCCCCCGAGACCCCAACGAAAACCACCAACATACTCCAAAACACAATACGAACTTGTTCCAATCATAAAAACACTATCCTAAACATCAAAATCACCATTTTCACACGGATTCAAGCCTAAGTTTCTTCAAAACTTCCGAAACTAACATTCAATCACAAACCCGACCAAACGACGTTCGAATGACCTGAACATTTGCGGACATATCCAAAATCACATGACAGAGCTACAAAAATTTTCGGAATTCCATTCCGACCCCCGAATCAAAATCTCACCTACCGTTCGAATTTCGCCAAAATTCAACCTTAGCCAATTCAAGCCTATTTCTACACTGGACCTACAAATTCAATTCTGATCGCTCCCCTAAGTCACAAATCACCTCCCGGAACTAACCAAATCATCAGAATCCGATTCCGAGCACTTTAACTACATAGTCAACTCCAGGTTGACTTTCCACATTCAAGCTTCCTTCAAAAAGGCTAATTGCCTCATGTTCAACCCAAATCACTCCTAATTCACCCGATAGACTCTAACACTGATATAAAAGCATAAAACACATAAATGCAAGGTAACGGGGTGGTAATTCATGTGACGACGGGCCGAGTCGTCACATCTCCCCAACTTAAGCAATCGCTCGTCCTCGAGCGGACCCAGAGTTGTACTAGAAGCAACCCAATAGCTATATGACCTTACCAAGCATATATTCGGGCGATCATACGTCACCCTATCTCACATAAGTCCGAAAACACCATATAGCTGAAATTTCACAGACTATATGTACCATAAACCACATTGCACTTTCTGAAATCATATGCCAGATGCTAATCCCATGCCTATACTCAGGATACACTCGAATCCACTGCAATAACCCATACTCACTACTCCGGGTGAAATCATATGATGAATCAACAACCCAATCCCTCGAGACAATAGTCTCTAATCACAAAAATTGGCCACAATAACAAAATACTAGTAGAAAGAACCTTTCTCATTAGCTAAAGTCTTAGTCCAATACCTTCATATACCGCCCACGGCAATGAACATACGATATATCGAATTCATCTTTTAGGTCACCCATTCATGAATCAATTTCCCTTTTAACTGATACCGGACTAGATTTCGGAGCCGAACCTCGATATTACCTTTCTAACCAGCTGAAATCACATATACTCACACTCATTATTGGCTCCAACGATCATTTCGATTATAACACACCGCACTGGTGATATGACACCTCAAGATATGAATCCTCAACGCCGGCCTATGCTCCAATAAGAAACGTCTGAACATACTCAAATCATGACAATTGACTCAAACAAAAGATTTGCATTTCAATTCCTCTGTGCCATCATAACATAGCACTGAGATCGCGTTCCACATCATAGAGTACCCGAATCCTCCTCGAGAGGTCATAACATCATGTGGCCTTGCCACGATTCATGATTCTATCCCAACACTATTACTCATGAAGCACCTCAAGTTACCAAGCTCAAAACGGTCAGCCACGCACATATTTAGGTCTGAACCAAAGCAATCAATCTCACCCACGGTGAAACAATTAGTGTATTCTATCAAATCCTGAAAGGACACAATCGATGTGCTATTCCCCGAGCGATACCCAATACAGACTATAACTTAGAAGCTAGGAAGTATTATATACCAAGTAGCATATAGGAAGCTACATTTTTCCACATCACTCTATTGTGGCACGCAACCTGTTCCAATAACATACCTGTGGCGGCGTGCCACCCGATCCAGATACCATACCTGTGGTGGCGTGCCACCCGATCCTGATACCATACCTGTGGCGGCGTGCCACCCGATCCAGATACTATACCTGTGGTGGCGTGCCACCCGATCCATGCATAAATCTCGCAAAAGGAAATGTACACCAAGTCAAATTGCTCATTACAATAAGCATATATAGCCTAAAGCTCGGCCACAAGAAACGCATCCGACAAAGTTCCTCAATACCGGAGCTGAATCAATGGTAGATACCTCTACACTGACATCCGCCACAAAGGCCCAACTGACAAAGCAATACCTACCAACCGTCCGCTGGTCCTAGGGTAAATCTACCCTGCAGGAGCATGATCTGATGCACTCTGCCACGCAGTTTGTGACATTTTTTCTAACATAGTCCATATCATATTAGTCTAGACAACCTGGCTTATGACAACCAGTCTGCAATCATATACCAGTATTCAAATTCATCATATCAAGTAACGAGAGAGCCATTAGAGCTTCCAATTTCCAATAACCGCTAAACGGTGTCGATACACACGATATACAACTACTGCATAGGCGGACTAACGAGAACTTCAAGTTTCCAACACATATATAACACATGAACCACTGTGCTTGATTCCGTACTCCACCGTACAAATACATGATGCACATCAAGCGTCCATTCACACCATGAAAGCCATTCAAGAATTTCGCTATGCCATCAACGACTCAATTATTACAGTCGATCCGATAAAAGAATACCACCATGCCACTAGATATTATCAGTTTACATTACCTTGTCCTTTTGGACCATTTTCCCTGCCAATTAACTAGAATAGTTGTACCATTTTCCTTAATCACCAGAAAAATCGATTCTTAAATCACCCGCAAGTGCCCGCGCTGCCTAATAATTGTAATGACTTCCCAAATATTATGAACTGATCTCAAAACCTTGAATATGCCATTATCAACTTTCCATATCACATCGCATATACCATACCACACTTAAGATAACATGGAAATTCATATCCCTTTCCTACGCCGCAAACATCGGTGCACCCAACTAGTCAAGGACTTTCATGATCCCATATAGAGAAAACTTATTACACATTCCAAGCCTTGCATACCAACAGGAAAAATACACTTATTTTCAAACCACGGTAAAACACATCACAAACTCTTTCTCCAATTACAATTATATTGCATAAGTTAAACTGCCAGGACTGAGTCCTTATACCCATATCGAGTTACACAACTGCCAGCACTCAAGAGCTTTGTTGCACAATATCTGCAAGACTCATTACTTCAATCACATACCAAGAATTAATCGTATTCCCTATCATACCGTTTCGGTTTATTAACAAGTTGATCCATTTTCCCAGTTTCCTTTATGATTCATACTTAATTTAATATTAGCCATTACTGTAGCACCATAATACATCAACTCATGTTACGAGACTCGTACGTAAGACCACACGGTCTAAGACACATAGGCCACTGAATAGTCTCTCAATGTTTTCCAGAAGTACCACATTCTATAATACATTATTTTGAAGAACTTCCTGCGATTTGAATTCGTTATCACTACCTTCCATTACGGTTACGTAGAATCCCGTCATTCACATAATATTACACAAGTCTTGATCTCTTCTAACGAAACCACCGTCTCTAGCCAAATGCACAATCTTAATACACCTGACTGTTACAAGCAAAATCTTGAACACCGCAAAAACCATTCTCAGGCGTCATTCACCCTTATTCACTATAATTCAAATGTCTTACTGAACAAAACCACTCGTGCCTTGTTAGAACTCTGGCACCGCAGAACATGATTACATACGGATGCATTTAGCTATCTTTCTTTCCTATACACCGAACATTCTTTACCAGAAGCAGTTCAAACCATCTTATTGTTTCTTAATATCTACAAAGCACCATAACCTTTATCAGAATTTCCCAACATACTTAGAGACAAAATCAACATAGCACACAATGGTGCAATCAGTTAATCAACAACAACCTCCCCAACTTGGCCCGGAGCCATACGTCAAAGCACTTTTAGCCACTCATAGCATTATTACTCAAATGATGCCCCAATGTTACAGTGAGATTAAACTCAAGTCATTTACAAGCTTCGGCAGAGACTCGAGTTATCAGAAATCTGAACTCTTTTGCAATTCTTGTAATTCATTCACACAAAACAACTAAGCCCATTCTTTAGGTGACAAAATCTTTTCTAAGTCCCAAATTTTTCCAAAAATTTCGGTATAGTTTCCTTTGTAATATGGCCTATCCACATGCCAGAGAATTACCAAAACCACCCTAACAATACATCGGTAACCCGACAAAACATCACTATGCATATCCACAACATAAATCTCATTATAACACGAATTATATCATCAAAGTTAGTACATGAACATGCGCTGCACCTGCTCAAATCATAACATATGTCAAATACCTTTCACCACAATACTCATAGCATGACCAATTCAGTTTTCTTGAGTTTTAACTCATACTACCACACGTAGTGCACTTTACATTTCCGCTAAGAGGCAATGAACATATTTTCACGCCCATAACTAGGGCTACATATCAAATCACAACAAGAACTGAATACCTTACAGCTCTCCCATTATGAAACTGCCATTTTCACAATTAAGATCAATACCGATCGTATGAACTTCATAATACCGGCTCGCGATATTAGCACTTTGGTGCTAAAGCCATAGACAAGGATCTGGCCTCAAGTCCTCCAGATAGGCCCAACATGAACTCATAGAGATTATATTTCGTCCCTCGATTGGGGAATCATAAGATATTAAGGCAAATTTACCACTAAGCACTCGAGTGCACTTATAAACATATAGGAGTTTCAAGAATTACATCTCAAGCTGAATCAAGTACGCACGATAAGAATTTCAAGAATTGAAACTTTCCTAAAAGGTTTGCAGCCTCCAGAGGATAAGTACAGGCGTCCCCGTACCGATCTACGAGACTCTACCAACCGGCTCATGACTCGCAAGACTTGTTAACCTAGGCTCTAATACCAACTTGTCACAACCCAAACCCCGGTCGTGATGGCGCCCAACACAATGCTAGGCAAGCCCGACCATATTATCTCCTAAACCAACCAATTATTAATTCCAATTAATCAAGTTAAACTTAAACAGCAAGTGTTCATAGCAAAATGATAAACGTAATAGTAGAAATATACAAAATACGGTCCCAACCAAATCGTGGTGTCATAAGTCTGAGCCTCTACAGAATAAACATCCTAAACAAACAAGTCTAAGTAGAATAAAAGCAACAAAATGATAAGGAAGGAGAAAATAGGTTCTGCGGACACCGGCAGCTACCTCGTAGTCTCCGCAAAAGTAGATATGAGTAAGCAGCTACTGTGAGCACGTGATTTTTACCCTATATATGAGTTATTCCCATAAAATTTAAAATAAATAATTTTTCCTTATTTATACAATTTGTGTATTAATTCATGTTAAGTCAAATAAAAATACAAAACATGCATTCGCATTTAGGAAATTAATTTCGCATTTTAGTAGGTATTAATTCATCTTAGAACAATTAAAGAAAAATCAAAACAATAACATTAGTTAGCTTTTTAAAATGAAAATTGCCAAAAAAAGGTAATTAGTTTAATTTTTAATAAGTGCCTAATAATTACAAAGTAGGAAAATATAGAAAATACAAAACAAATTAAAATACAACAAAATACCAAAAACAAAATAATAACAAACAAAGGAATGGGTATTCTTAACATAATGCCTGAAATTGGGCCTCTCACTATTGAAATACACTTGGCCCAAATCACTAAATGAGTCCAACCCACTCCTAAACCCAAGCCACGCCCTAAACCCGACCCGTCTGCCCCATGTCTGTTAAAATCATCAGAGTCCTCACTATAGAGACACGGATTTTGCGTGTCTCTATCTATCTCACCTCCAACAGATTTTGAGCTCTATTTGAGGAAGACGCAGGCGAAGAGATTTTTTAGAGGGAGAAGGATTCGAAGAGATTTTTAGAGAGAAAAATTCAAAAAAAAAAAAAAACAGAGGTGGCGAGATTAGCAGCGAAAAAACCCTTAGCTGCCGCAGACCATCTCCTACTTCCTCACGTTCTCACCATGGAAATTAGCCATCAAAATACCATGAAAACCTCCACTAAAATAAGCTCCAAACACAAGCCAATACCTCCATTAACAATAAAAACACCCGTAAAATCCTGCCACCAACAAACTCACTTTTAAGTTTTACCGATGCAGATCTTCGAGTTTTCCGGTGAGGTTCGACCCATCGAGTTCACTCAGCGAAGTAGTGGTCATTAGATTTCCATTCAATCGAGTGTTTTGGGTTGAGGTGTTGTTTGAGGTCCTCCACTTCGACCTGGTCCAACGTTACAGATTCAAAGGTAGAGTTTGTCATCTAAGTTTGCGTTGGATTTTCACTGTCGGTTTTCTTTGTAATTTGAAGAAGAATCAATTGAAAGTTTTGACAGTGGTTTGAGCTGTGGAAGTTGATGAATGTGTTGAATCTGCTTGTTTCTCGATTTGCTGGACTTCACCTTCTATTTTCAGACAATCAGTTGATCATTTTTTATATTTTCTTGCTGATCAGGTATGTGTACACTCACGTATGAATTTTACATAGGAATCCATCTGTTCATATTTTAATTTGGTTCAATCGCTTGGATCTATCATATGCAATAGTTGTGTTCGTATGGAATGGTCTTCTTTATTAGATAAATATTTAACACCAATTCCCAAATAAATTTTAATTTTGCTTTCCCTGGTTGATTTCTTCGGATTTATTATACTACTGGTTTTTTTTTGTGTTAGTTTATATTTCTAGTGTTATTGGTCGTGAAGTTCCTTTGAATCTTGAGTTGATGGGCATTAATATTTATTAATTTAAGGGAATAGTACTTGGATTTGATGATAATGATAGAAATTCATTGTAATTTGTTGATATGAAAAATATCACTTGTTTTGGGCTCAAAAAATGCCTCAAAACAAAACACACGGGGTCCTCAATTAATTGTGTGAAAATTTTAGATTTGGAAGGACCGTTTAGTAAATTTCACGGTCTTTCCCGAAGTTAACAAAGACGATAGATTCTTTAGGCAGGATTTGTAAATAAAATTACTTTCCTAAATACGGGTGCGCATTTATGTGACCCAAATCTTACTCTCGGCGAAACTGAAATACATTAAAGTCACAGGTGTACTGGTTGCGGTGTGACTCGAAATGTGTTTTTGTGACGTCGCAATTCTTCTAAAATTAAAAGCGGAATATTAAAAGTACCAAATTAAAATATGTAAAGAAATCAGATAGAAAGCAAAAATTGCAGTTGAGCGACCGTGCTAAAACCACGGAATCCGGGAGTGCCTAACACCTTCTCCCGGGTTAACAGAATTCCTTATCTAGGTTTCTAGTTTCGCAGACTGTATTACAGAGTCATAAATTTCCTCGGTTCGGGATTAAACCGGTGACTTGGGACACCATTATTTTTCCAAGTGGCAACTCTGAACTAAATAAAATAAATTGATCCCATTCCGACTGTCCTTTAAGTGGAAAAACTCCTTCCATTATTATTGTTACATCTCTTCTCGGGGTGTAGTATTAAACAGTGGCACATTACGTTATGTATGTGTGAAAAAAGGAGGTGTGACAGCTTTGGCGACTCTGCTGGGGATAAGTAACCCAGAACTTCGGTTCAGGGTTTAAGAATTCGAGCTCAATTAAAATTGTTGTTTTTGCTTATATCTGATTTCATTATATGTTTTGATTAATGTGCTACATGTTTACCGCTTTGATATTGCGTGAATTGTATATATAAAATTGTGCCGAAAACCCTTCTCTTCTTCACCTCCGGGGATGTGCTTACTGGTTGAGACTCCCCTTTCTGTTAGTGTCAATACCAAAAATAAGAAAAGAGACCGGATAAGTTACAAAGCCGATTGACCCCGCGGGTCACCGGTACGTAGTCCCCTCCTCGATCCGAGTTGTCCACTTGGGTACACGGTCTAGTACCGATGAAAAGTCAGGATATTGAGCCTAGGTCTAGGACGTTTATTTGCATCACATCTGACTTAGGGGACTCAACACCGGGGTTGGGTCCGTCTAGGACAGGTGACCCGGTAATCAAAAGACCGAGCATGTTATATGTTGCATTTATTTGTTCTAGATTATTATTGGCTAAGTTCTTGAAAAATAAAAAGAGAGGAAATTTTAGAATAGAAAAAATATCGAAATGTCGACGAAACGTTGTCGAAAGTTTGAAAAGAAAATTTGAAAAATAGGTGGAACAATTTTTGTTGAAATAATTGGTCATAAAATAATCTGACCGAACTACGCAGGTTTGATTCTCGCCATTAGGTGGGATACGTAGGCAACCCTCATCGGGTCCAACCACCCCTTTAAAAAAAATCAAAAAAAATGTGTGTTTAATTTTGTCAATAAAATCAAAGTGATGTCGTTTTTTAAAATAGCTGAATGTTCCGAAAGGGTGCCGGAAGGCTGTTTTTGCAAAAATAGCCACTTTGAAACATTTTTAATAATTTGCGGGCACAGCCTTGAAATATTCCTTGTGGAAATGTTGCAAGGCCATAGCCGCAAAATCAAGTCCGGGTTCACACCCCTTTTGCAAAAATAACCAAAAAATGTCAAAATTTTTGATTTTGTTATAAATAAGTCGGGTGATGCTATTCTTGCTTAAAATAAGCCGAATGTCCCTCTCAAAAGGACGCCGGAAGGCCGTTTTTGCAAGAATAGCCACTTTGAGTCATTTTAAATAATTTGCGGGCATAGCCTTGAAATATTCCCTCGCGGAAATGTCGAAAGGCCGTATCCGCAAAATCAAGTTTTGAGTCATCACTCAACTTTACAAAAATAACCACTTTATCAAATAAGCCATTACATGGCCGGAATTTTGCTGAAATAGCCACATTTTTGCATTTTAACTTCCTCAGTCTTGTATTGGCCTGTGTCGGTGCTGAACGATGCCCCATAGGCCCCAGGATAAAAATTTTGATTTTGCATCTTCTTAAATAAAATTTTGCAAAAAGAGCCACTTTGTCTAAATAAGCCATTACATGGCCAATTTATGAAAAATAGTCTTGTGTTGGTTTATGGTGATGCCGAACGATGCCCCATGAGCCACGGGATAAAAAAAAATTTCAAGTTTATCTTTCTTAAATAAATTTTGCAAAAATAGTCATTTTGTCAAATAAGCCATTATGTGGCCAATTTTGTAGAAATAGTCATAATTGACACCAAAAATATTCTTATTCTCGTAGAAATCTCCTACACAAGTTTGTAGTTGGAGTCGTCTTCTATCATTTTCCTTCAAAGAAAAAAAATAAAAAAAATCAAATAAACATCTCTTTATTTCTTGCATTAATTTGCAAGAACTATGCTCGGTCTGATTCATGCAGGGTCATGATACGTAGGCAATCCACATAGGATTCGACCATATCCATAACCAAAAAGAAAAAAAAATGAAAAAACTACAAAAGAAAAAAAAAAGAAAATGAAAAAAACCACAAAAAGGGAAAAAAGAAAAGAAAATAGCAGGAAAAAAAAGAGAAATCCATAAGCGGAATACCTTAGCGCTAACATGGTGGTTTCGTTTTGTTAATCCAGAAAGTTGAGGTGGTTGGTTGTGGTGAATTGGAAAACAAGATCCAAGGAAAATGATAACCAACATCGGAGCTGTTACGAGTGCTCAAGAGACTCAAGATCAAAGAATTCAACAAGGGTCTACTATGGTTGAGGAAAATAGAACACTAAAGCAACAAATGACCAAAATGCGTCAAGCATGGGCTAATGGCCAGGAAAAACTTTCTCATGATTCGCAATTTGCTATACAGCAAGAACAGTACCACTCTCCCGAGTACCACTCGTACTCGTTTGACCTTCCTGCAAACATCGAGAAGCCTACCCGGAAGAAGGTACAGGGAGAAATAGCCCAAAGAATGGAAAGATTAGAACAACATCTGAAAAGCACGCAAGAAATGGCAGGTCAAAAGAGTGTCGCCTTCAGAGATCTATGTATGTTCCCCGATGTCCACTTGCCGTCTGGTTTCAAGGTTCCCAAATTTGAAAAGTATGATGGACGTGGAAATCCCATAGCCCACCTGAAAAGGTACTACAACCAATTGAGAGGTGTGGGAAGAAATGAAGAATTGCTTATGGCTTATTTTGGGGAAAGCCTCTCGGGAGTAGCATCTGAATGGTTTTGGGATCAAGACACATCTGGTTGGTACTTTTGGGATGACATGGCACGGGCCTTTGTCAAACAGTTTCAATACAATATTGACATCACCCCAAACCGCATTTCCCTCTCTAAGCTGAAAAAGAAACCAACTGAAAGTTTCAGGGAATATGCCATCAAATGGAGAGAGAAGGCATCTAGAGCTAAGCCACCCATGAATGATCACGAGTTGACCACTGTTCTTCTTCAGGCTCAAGAGCCAGATTACTTTCAAAACATGATATCTGCAGTTGGTCAATCCTTTGAAGAAATAATCAAAATGGGAGAAATGGTGGAGGACGGTCTTAAGACCGGCAAAATTATAAGTCAAGCAGCTCTCAAAGATGCGGCTCAGGATGTCCAAAGTGAATTTAGTGATGTGAATGGGAGTGATGAAGAAATCATGATGATGTCGAGGTCAAGAAGAGGTCCTATGAGAACATCTCTAAGGTATATGCAACCTCATCGAATTTTCCATGACCCCTTTAAGCATTACTTCCCGTCTCAGAACCCTCCATACTCTGTTGATCCAGTCCAGTATGTTGCTCAATCCTCAAAACACCCAAGAAAGTGTAAGGCCCCGTAAAATTTTTTTTTGTGCATAAAACCTAGTAGCTGTGGTGTCATGGTCCGAATAATATGTTAGGAATGCGTAGAAGTTCGGACCCTTGGTAGTGATTTAAGTTTCAAAAATGTAGAGAATTAATTTTTCCGAAAAGTGTCAAATATGTGGTCAAGAATGCGACCGCAAACCTGACATGCGGACCGCATTCTTGCCGCAAAACGTTCCAGAGAGTTGCCCAAAATCGTGTCAATAATGCGGTCGAAATTGCGATCGCATAGTGAATCTGCGGTCCACTTTGCGACCGCAGATCAGGAATGCGGACCGCATAATGGCCGCATTCCGTAACAGAGCTGGAGTAATTTTTGAGGCCATTCTGCGGTCACTATGCGGACCGCATGTTGATTCTACGGTCGCAAAGTGCACCGCAGATTTGCCCCGGTCCAGATTTTTGTAACGTTTTGACCCGATCTCTTCTTTAATATAACACCTTTCTTCTTCATTTTATCAAATCATCTTACCAAAATTAGAGAGAGAAGAGAGGGTTTTTAGAGAGAGAAGTTCTTCATCTTCAAAGATTGTTCCAACCACTTAATTCCAAGGGGTCCTAGGGCAAGGATTCAACTTCCCCAATCTTTTCAAGGTAAAAACCCTAACTATTTTCTTTGATTTTCAGTTTTAATTGGGTAAAGAGAGGTTTGCATATAATAGCTTTTGAAAATAGAATTTTTACACTCATGCATGATTATTGAACTTGATTTCTAGTAAAAAGAAGTGAGTAGAAGTAAGAGTCTTCAAGAACAAGGTTGGCAAGAGTAGGATATCTTGGGTAAGCATAAAGTAGGAAGAAAACTCATCACCAGGTATGTATGGCTAATTTTGATTCTTGTGAAATCGCCTATATGTGTGAAAATTGCTTGGTTAATGTTAATTTGACAAATTGCGTGAAATTCTCAAAGTTGTTGTTGAAATATGAGTGATGTGGTATAGAATATGAACCGAAAGTTAAATGTGAGTTGAATTGGGTAAAGAATTGTGAATAATACTTATGATGGCCTATATGGTACTTTGTGGAAAGGAAATGAAACACTCGAGAATTGGTTTATTGTGGAAAGAGATGAAACACTTGAATGGTGGAAAATTATTGAACATACTTGTGTAAATATTCTTGATTATGGAAATATTGTAACATGGTTGTGATATTGATTTGAAATATGATTGAGAACATGAAACAATGTGCAAGTTGCTTATTAGAACTTGTTGAAATTGTGTGTAGTACCTTATCTGCTGTTTGAAATTGTTGTGTTTTAAACCTGTAAGGCGGGGTCGTGTTGCGCGCCGCAACGTGAGGAAATAAGGTGTGGGTTGGGGTGATAAGGGTGGCCGAGGTAATAAGGGTGGTAAGGGGCAATAAGGATGGAAAGCGATCGAAATCGCTATTGAAAATTGATACAAAAATCAATGATGTGAAATTGTGAAAGGAGACAGCAGGAGAGTTTGCAACCTGGGGGGCACTGATTGCCCCTATGTTTGACTACTTGCAATTCATGTTGTTAATTGGTTGTTGTTCTATTTGTTGACCTTGAATGTGCTTATGTTGAGGCTTATCTGAAATGAGAAAAAGGTGGAAAACATGGTTGGTTGGCTTGATTAGTTTTAATGTAATTTAATGGCTTGAGTTTACTTGGGACGAAGTTTGTCCATACATACCAGTACAATTCAAGTGTACTGACGTCCCTTTTGCCGGGGACGCTACATTCGTGTTATGATTGTAGGTGGATCGGTAGCAGGCACTTCAGCTCATCGGCAGTAGTATCCTTCTCCTTCTACTGCCCGTTTTGGTGAGCCCCTTTCTTCCTCGGGGCCTTGTGTGGTTCATGCCACTTCGGTTTAAATTTCATTTTTGGTTTTGTAAGGTATAGCCGGAGCCTTGTTACCGGCAAGTATTGTATTTCCCTTTTTGTATCCTAGAGGCTCTGTAGACATGTAAACTGTGGGACTCCAGTATTATGTGTACATTATGTTATGTCGGGCGTTGTAAAAATTGCAAACTTGTTAATGAATCACTCGTATGGTTTTATTTGTTTAATGTGAAATCATTCATGTTTAGTAAGATATTTGGTTAATGAGAAACAATAAACATAGGGGTAACGCGTGGGAATGAAAGGCACCCAGGTCCGCTTGATTGGGGCAACCCGGTCCGGCGCCGGTCATGTCCCTCGTTTTGGGGCGTGACAGAAAGCGAGCCCGAACATCATAAAATCTTTACCAGCCTCCGCAAAAGTTTCAAATACCTTATAACCCACATCCAAGCCAGGGGTATGGAAAGGAACAGAAGTTAAAAGATAATTTTACACCAATAGGAGAGTCCTATGCAAGCTTGTTTGAGAAGTTAAAACGACATGGCATGATTGCACCCGTCCCTCCAAATCGGGTGGACCGACGTGCGAGAAGTTTTGACTCATCCAAAAGGTGTGAATACCACTCCAATGCCCTAGGGCACGATGTTGAAAGTTGTCGGGATTTGAAAAGAGAGATAGAAAGAATGATTCAGGAAGGAATAATTGCGGTCCAAGGCAGTGGCATCGAGAACATTGCACAGAATCCTTTACTTGCACACAACGGAGCACATTTTGTGGGAATGATGCCCGGTGACGTGGGTGATGAAAATATTCTTGGGAGGTCAATTGAAGTTGAAGATATTGAAACAGAAAGTGATCTTGGCAACATTAATGCAGAATTCAGTGGCTAGGATGCCATGCTTGACAATTGGAAAGGCACTCCGTCTCTTGAAGTTTTGGTGGTATATTTTTGTAACGACCCGACCGGTCATTTTAGAAAATTACGCCCCAATCCCTAATTTAACTGTTCCCCTAAGTTCATTTCTACTATTGTGGTTTGCCGGGAGAGTCGGTTCTAAAATTTGGAGCATTTTGGGACACTTAGTCCCTAAATGAGAACTTTAAAGCTAGAAAATGGCCCGTAGCCGGAACAGTGTTAAGACGATCTCGTAACGGAAATCCGATGGTTCCATTAGCTCTGTTAGGTGATTTCGGGGTTGGGAGCGCGTTCAGAATGTATTTTGGAGGTCCGTAGCTCAATTAGGCTTGAAATGCCGAAGGTTGAAATTTTGGCGAATCCGAACGATAGGTGAGATTTTGATCCGGGGGTCGGAATGGAATTCCGACAATTTCTGTAGCTTCGTCATGTGATTTTGGGTTTGTCCGCAAATTTTCAGGTCATTCGGAAGTCGTTTGGTCGGGTTTTAGATCGAATGTGTAATTCGGAGAGTTTTAAGAAATTTAGGCTTGAATTCGATGTGAATTATGGGTTTTGATGTTGTTAGACGTGTTTTGAGGATTGGAACAAGTTCGAATAAGGTATTAGGATGTGTTTATGTGTTTGGATAAGATTCCGGGGGCCTCGGGGTGGTTTCGGATGGTTAAACGGGAGAAAATCATGGAAATTGCAGGTTAGGAAATTCTGCCTCTGTTGTTTTCGCCCCTGCGGAAATGGAACCGCAGAGGCGAGTCCGCTGAAGCGGAAATTGGAGCGCGGAAGCGGACTGGAGCGCAGGGGCGGTCCTTGTCCGCATGAGCGGCCTCGCAGGTGCGAGGATGGGGACCGCATAAGCGGTCAGGAGACGAGTGGGGAATCTCGCAGAAGCGGACTTTTGTTCGTAGGAGCGGAGAGTTCCGCAGGAGCGGACCTTTGTCCGCAGGAGCGGCCTCGCGGAAGCGGTTTTAGGCTTCGCAGAAGCGGAATGGGCCAGCCAGGCCTGGGCTTCGCAGAAGCGACCGTGCTTCCGTAGAAGCGGCTTTTGAGTAAATGGCCAAGCATCGCAGAAGCGACCATATGCCCGCAGAAGCGGAGTCGCTGAAGCGACCTAGAGACCGCAGAAGCGGAAATCGACCTGGGTTTAATGAGCAGTGAGGGTTAAAATTTCAGAAACATTTCCAACCATTGAAGGCTCGGCTTTAGAGGCAATTTGGGCGATTTTGAAGTAGAATTCGAGAGGTTTCTTCAGGTAATCAATTATGAACTCCAATTATGATTGTTGTTGATAATATTATGCAAGCTTTTCATGAAAATGGAGGAATTTGGGATAATTAATGGGGGTTTTCACCCTAGACCAAAACCTTTAGAAAACCTTGATTTGAATGGGCAAACGGAGTCCGATTTCAATAAATTTTATATGCCCGGACTCGTATTGAGATAAGGAACCCGAATATATAATTTTCGTGATTTTTCGATAAGCGTGCCGGAAGTCGGGTGTTGGCAACTTGTGGGTTTTGGTGTATTTTGAGTTATTTTTGATTGGGTAATGCCCAATTAGCCTATTTTGATGTGATTCTATTGATTTTTATCAGATTCTACACTTGTGGAGGCCGACATTCACGGCAAGAGAGTTGTTTCATAGCGGTTTTGTACCGGAGTCGAGGTAAGTGGCTTGTCTAACCTCGTGTGGGGGACTTTCACCCCTAGGATATTATTGTGATACTTTAAATGCCTTGTACGCGAGGTGACGGGCGTGTACATGCGGCTGGTTGTTGAACACATACTTTACTCAAAATGTTCAATGAGTGATATTCCTGTTCTTAGTTGTTAAATTCGATATTCCTACCCGGTAGTAGTTAGAAAAGCATGATTAGATAGAATCTAACCGTCTAGTTGCTTAATTGACTTACTTGAGTTTTCTTGGTAATCGTTGGCGCTGTTCATCGGCGAAGTTATCATTAAGCATATTATACTTCTCTCTGTGTATTCCTTTACTTGCTGTAGTTATGGACTACGGGTTCGATTCCCGAGATCCTGAGATTATTGAAATATGGACTACGGGTTCGATTCCCGAGATCCCGAGATTATTGAAATATGGACTACGGGTTCGATTCCCGAGATCCTGAGATTATTGAAATATGGACTACGGGTTCGATTCCCGAGATCCTAAGATTATTGAAATATGGACTACGGGTTCGATTCTCGAGATCCTGAGATTATTGAAATGAGGACTACGGGTTCGATTCCCGAGATCCTGACTTATTGGTAGGGACTGCGGGTTCGATTCCCGGAGGTCCTGAGTTATTGAGATATTATTGAGACATGGGCTACGGGTTCGATTCCGGGAGACCCAGAGGTACTGAGAATGGGACTGTGGGTTCAATTCCCACAGATCCTGGATTTGTTTATTTGAGTTGGTTATTTGTTGTTAGCTTAATTGTAGACAGTTGCGGTAATCATCATAATGTTGTTATTTCGGAAATTATTATCATTTAAACTGTTTATTTTGTTATCATCATTATATTATTGTTTTCTCAGTAGGGCCCTGACCTACCTCGTCACTACTCCATCGAGGTTAGGCTTGGCACTTACCGAGTACCGCCGTGGTGTACTCATGCTACTCTTCTGCACACTTTTGTTGTGCAGATCCAGGTACATCAGAGCAGGCTCGTACTAGGTGATTCTGCAGTTTTCTGGGAGACTTCGAGGTATGATCTGCTACGTCCGCGGATCCGGAGGCTTCCTTCTATTCTAGTATTACTAGTTGACATTTTTCTTCATTTCGTTGTTAGATACTCTTTCACATAGAGCCACAGTTGTATTTCCCTTTTAGTCTGTGTTACTGTGGGGTTCCGGATCTTGGTAGTGTTTTATTCATTTTGTGACGGATGTATGTGCCAAGCGGCACGGATTACATATCTTTTATGTTATTTTTCCGCTTTTTCTTATTTAAGTATTTATAACTTATATATTCCGCAACGTGTTAGGCTTACCTAGTCGTGGGGACTGGGTGCCATCACGACATGTTCACAATTGGTGAACTAGGGTCGTGACAAGTTGGTATCAGAGCTCTAGGTTCATAGGAGTCACGGGACACAGACTGGTTACTTAGAGTCTCGCTGATCGATACGGAGACGTCTATATTTATCTACGAGGGGCTAGGTAACTGTTTAGGAAACTCTTCATTTCTTTTGGATTCCTTGTCGTGCGACATTTTTGACATCAAAAATCTAAACTACTGCTTTCTATTCTCTCACAGTTGGTGAGGACACGATCTACTCGCGATGATCAGGTACCCGCGCCCCCTGTTGCTGCCGTCAGAGGCCGGGGCCGAGGTAGAGGACGAGGACGCGCCCAAGGTGCAGCCACAGCACCCTCGCGCGCTACCGTTGAGGTGCCACAGGTAGACCAGGTTGGAGCACAGGCACCTGGTACGCCGACTACAGATGCTACTACTCCAGCACTACAGGAGACCCTGGCTCAGTTCATGAGTATGTATACCACTTTAGCCTAGGCATGATTGCTTCCTCTTGTTGCAGCTACATCTCAGGCCGGGGGAGGGGCCCAGACTCCCGCAGCCGTTACACCAGAGCAGCGTGTGCCAGTGGGACAGGTTCCAGATATTTTGGTTATGCCTCCTGCTGCTCCAGCACAGCACGGAGGTGGACCAGCTGCCTCTGAGGACGAGCAACGTAGATTGGAGAGGTTCAAGAAATATGACCCTCCAGTGTTTAGTCGTTTGGCTTCAGATGATGCATTGGGTTTTCTAGAGGAGTGTCATCGTATTCTTCGTACTATGGGGATTGTGGAGACCAGCGGGGTTTCCTTCATTGCTTTTCAGTTTCGTGGGGCCGCTTATGATTGGTGGCGCACGTATGAGTTGGATAGTCCAGAGGAGTCTGCTTCATTGACTTGGACGCAGTTTTCAGATCTGTTTTTGAGGGAGTTTGTTCCACAGAGCCTTAGGGATTCTTGGCGCTCGGAGTTTGAGCGGTTGCGACGGGGCTCCATGTCAGTATCGGAGTATGCTATCAGTTTCACCCGCCTAGCCAAGCATGCACCGGCTTTGGTAGCCACGGTTCGGGAGCGAGTGCGGAGATTTATTGAGGGCCTTGTTCGGCCTATCCGATCCAGCATGGCCAGAGAGCTTGAGACAGATATATCTTATCAGCAGGCAGTTAGCATTGCCAAGAGGATCGAGAGTATGCTCCCTAGAGAGCGGAGAGAGAGAGAGAGGCCAAGAGGTCTCGTGAGTCGGGCCATTTCTCCGGTGCCCGCACTTCATCAGCCGGTCGTTTTGGCAGGGGTTATTCCGGTCGACCAGTTCACTCGGCATTGCCCGCAGCCGGTAGTACTCCAGGTCTTCCAGTACCTCAGGAGCCTTATTATGCTCCCCTAGTTTCCAATGCACCTCCTGCGCGGGGTCCTTCCAGGGGTCAGACTAGTGGGGGTGAGGCCGGTCAGTCACAGCCACCGCGTCCTCCCGGAGCTTGTTTTGAGTGCGGGGATACTCGCCACCTGGTTAGGGAGTGCCCCAGGCGCAGGAGAGGAGCCCCTCATCAGTCATCATAGCATTTGCGTGGTTCTCAGGGCCAGCAGGCTATCATTCCAGCCCCAGCTGCCACTCCACCTGCCCAGTCATCCAGGGGCGGGGGTCAGGGTTCCAGAGGCCGCCCTCGAGAGGGGGGACAGGCCAGATTCTATGCTATTCCTGATCGCACTGCGGCTGTTGCATCTGACTCTGTTATCACAGGTATTATTCTGGTTAGTCACGGGGAGGCATCGGTTCTATTCGACCCTAGTTCCACTTTTTCATATGTGTCTTCTTACTTTGCTTCTCATCTGGGTGTGCCTCGGGATTCTTTGAGTGCCCCCATTTATGTTTCCACTCCGGTGGGTGATTCTTTGGCTGTGGACCGCGTATATCGGTCGTGTTTGGTTACCATTTATGATTTTGAGACCAGAGCGGATCTATTGTTGCTCGGGATGGTCGATTTTGATATTATTCTGGGCATGGACTGGTTGTCGCCCCATTATGCTATTCTTGATTGTCACGCCAAGACCGTGACGCCGGCTATGCCAGGCATTCCACGTATTGAGTGGAGTGGTACTCTAGATCACACCCCTAGCCGTGTTATTTCTTTTCTCGGAGCTCAGCGTATGGTTGAGAAGGGGTGTGCTGCTTATCTAGCCTATGTGCGGGACGTCAGTATTGACCCTCCCTCTATTGATTCTGTTCATGTGGTACGTGACTTTGCTGATGTATTTCCAGCTGATCTTCCGGGCATGCCGCCCGACAGAGATATTGATTTTGCTATTGACTTGTTGCCGGGCACTCAGCCCATTTCTATTCCACCGTACCGTATGGCTCCTCCCGAGTTGAAGGAGTTGAAGGATCAGTTACAGGAGTTATTGGGCAAGGGTTTTATTCGACCCAGTGTTTTGCCTTGGGGTGCTCCTGTATTGTTTGTGAAGAAAAAGGACGGTTCTATGCGTATGTGTATTGACTATCGTCGGCTGAACAAGGTTACAGTGAAGAACCGGTATCCTTTGCCCCGTATTGATGATTTATTTGACCAGCTACAGGGCGCACATGTGTTTTCTAAGATTGATTTGCGCTCCGGGTATCACCAGCTAAAGATTCGGGAGCCAGATATCCCGAAGACTGCCTTCAGGACCCGGTATGGTCACTATGAGTTCCTCGTGATGTCTTTTGGGTTGACTAATGCCCCAGCAGCCTTTATGCATTTGATGCACAGTGTGTTCAGGCCTTATCCTGGACTCGTTCGTGATTGTCTTCATTGATGATATTCTAGTATACTTCCGGAGCCGGGTAGAGCACGAGCATCATTTGAGGATAGTGCTTCAGATCCTGAGGGAGAAGCAGCTTTATGCCAAGTTCTCTAAATGTGAATTCTGGTTGAGTTTAGTGGCATTTTTGGGCCACGTGGTGTCGAGTGATGGTATTCGAGTAGATCCGAGGAAGGTGGAGGCCGTGCGAAGTTGGCCCAGACCCTCCTCCGCTACTGAGATTCACAGTTTCCTTGGTTTGGCGGGCTATTACCGTCATTTCGTAGAGGGGTTCTCTTCGATTGCAGCACCTATGACTAGATTGACCCAAAAGGGTGCCCCTTTTCGGTGGACAGACGAGTGTGAGGCGAGCTTTCAGAAGCTCAAGACAGCTTTGACTTCGGCCCCTATATTGATGTTGCCTACAGGTTCGGGGTCCTATACCGTATATTGTGATGCCTCACGAGTTGGACTCGGTGCGGTATTGATGCAGGACGGTAGGGTGATTGCCTACGCGTCGAGACATCTGAAGGTGCATGAGAAGAATTACCCTGTTCATGATTTGGAGCTAGCTGCCATTGTTCACGCCTTGAAAATTTGGCGTCATTATTTATATGGGGTTCCTTCGGAGATCTACACTGATCACCGGAGCTTGCAGCACTTGCTTAAGCAGAAGGACCTGAATATGCGTCAGAGGAGATGGTTGGAACTACTGAAGGACTATGATATTACTATTCTCTATCATCCGGGCAAGGCTAATGTGGTTGCTGATACCTTTGAGTCGTCAGGTAGAGAGTTTGGGGAGTCTGGCATATCTACCAGCTTCGGAGAGGCCTATGGCGATGGATGTTCAGGCTTTGGCCGGGCAGTTTGTTAGACTGGATCTTTTGGAGCCTAGCCGGGTTCTGGCTTGTGTGGTTTCTCGGTCTTCTCTATTTGACCACATCGGGGAGCTTCAGTTCGACGACCCTCATTTGCTTGTCCTTCAGGATAGAGTTCGGCGTGGTGATGCTCGAGATGTTACCATCGGGGATGATGGAGTCATGAGGATGCGGGGGCGTATCTGTGTGCCCAATGTAGATGATCTTCGAGAGCTGATTCTAGCAGAGGCCCATAGTTCGCGGTATTCCATCCATCCGGGTGCCGCGAAGATGTATCAGGACTTGAAACAGCATTACTGGTGGAGGCGAATGAAAAGGAATATAGTTGGCTATGTTTCTAGATGCCTCAACTGCCAGCAGGTGAAGTATGAGCATCAGCGTCCGGGTGGATTAATGCAGCAGATTGATATTCCCGAGTGGAAATGGGAGCACATTACCATGGACTTTGTATCTGGACTTCCACGGACGGTTAGGAAGTTTGATTCCATTTGGGTTATTGTGGATCGGCTGACCAAGTCCGCTCATTTTATACCGGTGAGCACTACATATTCATCGGAGCGACCGGCGGAGATCTATATCAGGGAGGTAGTTCGGCTGCATGGTATTCCAGTTTCCATCATTTCAGATAGAGGCACTCAGTTCACTTTACGGTTCTGGAGAGCTGTACAGCAGGAGTTAGGTACTCGGGTGGAGCTGAGCACAGCATTTCACCCCCAGACTGATGGGCAGTCCGAGCGCACTATTCAGATTTTGGAGGATATGCTCCGTGCGTGCGTGATTGAGTTTGGAGGTTCGTGGGATCACTTCTTGCCACTGGCGGAGTTTGCTTATAACAACAGCTACCAGTCTAGTATTCAGATGGCACCGTACGAGGCCCTATATGGTAGGAGGTGCAGGTCTCCCGTAGGTTGGTTTGAGCCGGGCGAGGCCAGGTTGCTAGGTACTGATATGGTTCAGGAGGCTATGGACAAGGTCAAGGTGATTCAGGACAGACTTCGTGCAGCTCAGTCTAGACAGAAGAGTTATGCGGATAAGAAGGTTCGCGACGTGGCTTTTATGGTTGGCGAGCGGGTTCTACTTCGAGTCTCGCCCATGAAGGGCGTTATGAGGTTTGGAAAGAAAGGAAAGCTGAGTCCTAGATTTATTGGCCCTTTTGAGATTTTGAGGCGTGTTGGGGAGGTTGCTTATGAGTTGGCCTTACCTCCCAGCCTAGCCGGAGTTCACCCCGTATTTCATGTCTCCATGCTCCGGAGATACCATGGTGACCCGTCACATGTGTTGGATTTCACATCTGTTCAACTAGACAAGGATCTGTCTTATGTTGAGGAGCCAGTAGCCATTCTAGACAGGCAGGTCAGAAAGCTAAGGTCAAAGAACATCGCTTCGGTAAAGGTTCAGTGGCGGGGCCAGCCGGTCGAGGAGGCGACTTGGGAGACCGAGCAGGATATGCGCAGCCAGTACCCTCATCTTTTCACTACTCCAGGTATGTTTCCTATGCTCGTTCGAGGACGAACGAATCTTTAAGTGTGGGAAGATGTAACGACCCGACCGGTCATTTTAGAAAATTACGCCCCAATCCCTAATTTAACTGTTCCCCTAAGTTCATTTCTACTATTGTGGTTTGCCGGGAGAGTCGGTTCTAAAATTTGGAGCATTTTGGGACACTTAGTCCCTAAATGAGAACTTTAAAGCTAGAAAATGGCCCGTAGCCGGAACAGTGTTAAGACGATCTCGGAACGGAAATCCGATGGTTCTATTAGCTCCGTTAGGTGATTTCGGGGTTGGGAGCGCGTTCGGAATGTATTTTGGAGGTCCGTAGCTCAATTAGGCTTGAAATGCCGAAGGTTGAAATTTTGGCGAATCCGAACGATAGGTGAGATTTTGATCCGGGGTCGGAATGGAATTCCGACAATTTCTGTAGCTTCGTTATGTAATTTTGGATATGTTCGCAAATTTTCAGGTCATTCGGAAGTCGTTTGGTCGGGTTTTAGATCGAATGTGTAATTCAGAGAATTTTAAGAAATTTAGGCTTGAATTCGATGTGAATTATGGGTTTTGATGTTGTTAGACGTGTTTTGAGGATTGGAACAAGTTCGAATAAGGTATTAGGATGTGTTTGTGTGTTTGGATAAGATTCTGGGGGCCTCGGGGTGGTTTCGGATGGTTAAACGGGAGAAAATCATGGAAATTGCAGGTTAGGGAATTCTGCCTCTGTTGTTTTCGCCCCTGCGGAAATGGAACCGCAGAGGCGAGTCCGCTGAAGCGGAAATTGGAGCGCGGAAGCGGACTGGAGCGCAGGGGCGGTCCTTGTCTGCATGAGCGGCCTCGCAGGTGCGAGGATGGGGACCGCATAAGCGGTCAGGAGACGAGTGGGGAATCTCGCAGAAGCGGACAAGCCTCCGCTTAGGCGAGTCCGCAGAAGCGGACTTTTGTTCATAGGAGCAGAGAGTTCCGCAGGAGTGGACCTTTGTCCGCAGGAGCGGCCTCGCGGAAGCGGTTTTAGGCTTCGCAGAAGCGGAATGGGCCAGCCAGGCCTGGGCTTCGCAGAAGCGACCGTGCTTCCGTAGAAGCGGCTTTTGAGTAAATGGCCAAGCGTCGCAGAAGCGACCATATGCCCGCAGAAGCGGAGTCGCTGAAGCGACCTAGAGACCGCAGAAGCGGAAATCGACCTGGGTATAATGAGCAGTGAGGGTTAAAATTTCAGAAACATTTCCAACCATTGAAGGCTCGGCTTTAGAGGCAATTTGGGCGATTTTGAAGTAGAATTCGAGAGGTTTCTTCAGGTAATCAATTATGAACTCCAATTATGATTGTTGTTGATAATATTATGCAAGCTTTTCATGAAAATGGAGGAATTTGGGATAATTAATGGGGGTTTTCACCCTAGACCAAAACCTTTAGAAAACCTTGATTTGAATGGGCAAACGGAGTCCGATTTCGATAAATTTTATATGCCCGGACTCGTATTGAGATAAGGAACCCGAATATATAATTTTCGTGATTTTTCGATAAGCGTGCCGGAAGTCGGGTGTTGGCAACCTATGGGTTTTGGTGTATTTTGAGTTATTTTTGATTGGGTAATGCCCAATTAGCCTATTTTGATGTGATTCTATTGATTTTTATCAGATTCTACACTTGTGGAGGCCGACATTCACGGCACGAGAGTTGTTTCATAGCGGTTTTGTACCGGAGTCGAGGTAAGTGGCTTGTCTAACCTCGTGTGGGGGACTTTCACCCCTAGGATATTATTGTGATACTTTAAATGCCTTGTACGCGAGGTGACGGGCGTGTACATGCGCTGGTTGTTGAACACATACTTTACTCAAAATGTTCAATGAGTGATATTCCTGTTCTTAGTTGTTAAATTCGATATTCCTACCCGGTAGTAGTTAGAAAAGCATGATTAGATAGAATCTAACTGTCTAGTTGCTTAATTGACTTACTTGAATTTTCTTGGTAATCGCTGGCGCTGTTCATTCGGTGAAGTTATCATTAAGCATATTATACTTCTCTCTGTGTATTCCTTTACTTGCTGTGGTTATGGACTACGGGTTCGATTCCCGAGATCCCGAGATTATTGAAATATGGACTACGGGTTCGATTCCCGAGATCCTGAGATTATTGAAATGTGGACTACGGGTTCGATTCCCGAGATCCCTGAGATTATTAAAATATGGACTACGGGTTCGATTCTCGAGATCCTGAGATTATTGAAATATAGACTACGGGTTCGATTCCCGAGATCCTAAGATTATTGAAATGAGGACTACGGGTTCGATTCCCGAGATCCTGACTTATTGGTAGGGACTGCGGGTTTGATTCCTGGAGGTCCTGAGTTATTGAGATATTATTGAGACGTGGGCTGCGGGTTCGATTCCCGGAGACCCAGAGGTACTGAGAATGGGACTGTGGGTTCAATTCCCACGGATCCTGGATTTGTTTATTTGAGTTGGTTATTGTTGTTAGCTTAATCGTAGACAGTTGCAGTAATTATCATAATGTTGTTATTTCGGAAATTATTATCATTTAAACTGTTTATTTTGTTATCATCATTATATTATAGTTTTCTCAGTAGGGCCCTGACCTACCTCGTCACTACTCCATCAAGGTTAGGCTTGGCACTTACTGAGTACCGCCGTAGTGTACTCATGCTACTCTTCTGCACACTTTTTTTTGTGCAGATCCAGGTACATCAGAGCAGGCTCGTACTAGGTGATTCTGCAGCTTTCTGGGAGACTTCGAGGTATGATCCGCTACGTCCGCGGATCCGGAGGCTTCCCTTCTATTCTAGTATTACTAGTTGACATTTTTCTTCATTTCGTTGTTAGATACTCTTTACACATAGAGCCACAGTTGTATTTCCCTTTTAGTCTGTGTTACCGTGGGGTTCCGGATCTTGGTAGTGTTTTATTCATTATGTGACGGATGTATGTGCCAAGCAGCACGGATTACATATCTTTTATGTTATTTTTCCGCTGTTTCTTACTTAAGTGGTTATAACTTGTATATTCCGCAACGTGTTAGGCTTACCTAGTCGTGGGGACTGGGTGCCATCACGACATGTTCACAATTGGTGAACTAGGGTCGTGACAATTTTGGTGTCATCTCTTTTGCCCGGGTTATTTCAGGGTTGTAATCCGGACGTTGTCTTGAGAGTCAAAACCCTTCTATCTTTCCACTTTTCTTTGTTTAGTAATAAATTTGTTTAGTGCTGTATAGGTTTGTAATTCTAGTCTAGTATGTTCGTTTTGTTGTTCGTCTTGTTGTTTCAACCCATCAGTTTAATACAACTCTTTGTTTCCCGTCATTTCTAGTCATTCCATTTCTAATTACTTTACAATTCTTCTCATACTGATTTTAGCAACATGACTTGCACACAATTCTCGGCCTGATTTTAAAAGACAATTTAGCGATAAAACAATGTTAAAGATGTAATGATACTCGGAAGAAATATTGAAATACTGTGAAGCCGGAATCAAGTGAATATTAGGGAAAGCAGAATGAAAAGAAACGCCATGGAAATGCATCATGCTTCATCGGTTTAAAGCCAAAGGCAAGATTACCCAAGGTTAAAGGAACCATTCATGGTATCGAGATTGTTGCCCAATGGCACTGAGAATCGTCAAAAACAAAAGACAAATATGTGAATCAATCAAAGGTGTTTAACTGTGTAGCTTGTACTTGGTAGGTCTTGAAGATTGGAATGACGAAGGCATTTTATTCGGCTATCCAAAACACTTTATCCATTGTTATCCCTTCGAGCCTTATTATATTTTCTTTCATATCCCTCTTTCGGAATCAACAACAAAATTGAGGATTGAGCGGGGAAATCAAATGGAGTAAAGAAGAAAAAGAAAGAAAAAAAAAGAAAAAGAAAAAGAGAAAAAGAAGAAAAAGAAGAAAGAAAAAGAAAAGAAAAAAGAAAAGAAAGAAAATTCAAAAGAAAAAATCGGGAGAAGTCAAGATGCAACAATGAATACGGACATAATCTGAACTACGTCTGACTTGATCCCTAAAGGGTACGTAGGCAGCCTCACTGAGGTTCAGTCACAATAAAAGAAAAATCCAAAAAAAAAAAATCCCCCAAGAAGGAAACTAGGGCAGAAGTTATGTTTGTTGAATAAATAAGATTCCGAAAGTTGTAATTTTAACCCACGATGAAATATTTTTGAGCCTTTATATCCTTTCTTCTATATCCCATCCAAAGCCTACATTACGGTCCAAAGGATGACCTTCCGATCAATCTTCAAGAAATGCCGAGTCAAGCGAATAAAGGTAAATCACATCAGGGGCAACACTCCAATACGAACAAAAGAGAATGAAGAATTCAAGATGATGAGAACCACCACGAGACTCTAAGATGAGAGAAATCAAAATGAGAGAGTTTTATCGGTGAAAACCCGCACGGGCACCGTAAGGCAACGATGAGTCGAGAGAAAGAAAGAGCAAATGAGAGAGGCTTGATGGTGAAAACCCTATGGGCACTACAAGTCGATTAAGGATCAGATCAAAGAAATGAAGTGTTGAAGACCGGTTTCACGGCAGAACTTGCAACAAGAGTTGAACATCAGATTTGCTATACGAAGAAGGATGAAGTGCATGTTAAGGTCGCTAGAGTCGGTATTCACATCCGATAGGTCATTCTTTTGTAGGTTTCTTGTTAGGAATTGTATCTTCCTTTCTCTCTATCCTTCACACCTTGTTTTACCCTCTCTCATATCGAGTCGGTCAGGTCATAACAAATAAAGAAATGATTTTAAAATTTGCCACCAAGCTTTCCAATTGCACAAGATGGGATTTGGCCAACACGACAATTGTCATAAGTCAGGAAAAGACAAGGCCAGTGCTTTAAGCCAAAAGAGCAACATGTGCAATGGAGCAGGAAACAATAAAAATGTTTGGGGTTCATGCAAGACACAAAGGTCGGCAAAGAGCCAATTCGGGAACAATGTAATAAATGGAAACATGGGGTTTGAACAGAGAAAGGTATATATTCTGACAAAGGGAAGAGTCAGTCAAGAAACACCCAAGGTTGTCAAATAAAGTCATCAAAGGAATCGAGATCGAAGTTTGTGGGATCCGTGAAGAAAGGAACAACATACATGCCATAAGGAAGGTGGGTTTTGAACAAAGAAAGAATAAAAATGGATAGTCGGTGAACAGGCCAAGCATTCAAGTGGAAAGTTCAAGGCCACAACCAACCACCGCATTTTAAACTGACAGAGTTTTCTTTGCTTTGAAACAGGAGCAAAAGATATTGTCAAACTGGGGCAAAAAAAAATAATTCTGTCATTGGATAGTCATCCGAAGAGCATGAAGGTGAATACAATTGTTTTTGAAGATGAACAATTCAAGTTGAAAGGTAAATAAACAAGTATCGGAGAATGATACAATCTTAGTCTGTTGAAACTTTATCCTAAGGCAAAAGTCTTAGTCCGATGAATTTTTCACCTAAGATGAATGGATAAAATCTTAGTCTGTTGAATCTTTCTCCCAAGATAGAAGTCTTGGTCTGATGAATTTTTCACCTAAGATGAAACGAAAGAATCTTAGTCTGTTGAAACTTTATCCTAAGATGTAAATCTTAGTCTGAGTAATTTTTCACCTAGGATAAAGGGATAATGTAAAAACGAAGGCATAATTTGAAAAGAAAAGGGCAAAAGCTGAAAAAGAAAGGAAAGTATAAATAGACCCAGTCCGAAGAGTTATCTCCTGGAGTCATAAACTCAGTCCGATGGATATTCCTCCTGCGACCATACAAATGAATAGACCCAGTCCGAAGAGTTATCTCCTAGAGTCATAAACTCAGTCCGATGGATAATCCTCCTGAGATTACATTGAAATGGACATAGTCCAGTGAGAATCAAAATCTTAGTCTGTTGAAACTTTCTCCTAAGATTAAATGTCTTAGTCTGATGAATTTTTCACCTAAGATAACCTTCAATCACAAGGTAACACAAAAGTTTTTAATTTCTGTCCAGCGCCCACCTATCTAACAAGGGAATACTTTTCTGCACTACATCTCATGCATTTTTAATTTATGTCCGGGCGCCCACCTATCTAACAAGGGAATACTTTTTTGCACTGCATTTCATGCATTTTTAATTTCTGTCCAGGCGCCCACCTATCTAACAAGGGAATACTTTTATGCACTGCATTTCATGCATTTTTAATTTCTGTCCAGGCACCCACCTATCTAACAAGGGAATATTTTTCTGCATTTCATCTCATGCACGTTTAATTTCTGTCCAGGCGCCCACCTATCTAACAAGGGAATACTTTTCTGCACTGCATCTCATGCATTTTTAATTTCTGTCCAGGCGCCCACCTATCTAACAAGGGAATACTTTTCTGCACTACATCTCATGCATTTTTAATTTTTGTCCAGGCGCCCACCTATCTAACAAGGGAATACTTTTTTGCACTGCATCTCATACATGTCTGCATTTAAAAAGAAAAAAAAATGAAATTCTGATATTAAAAAACATGATGTGCCCAGTCACCATACTGGGGCAGGAAAAGATCTCTCTTTGGTTGTTTATTTTTGTAACAAGCAGGGGTCCACCTGGAGAATGGACGAATATTTCAAAATTGAAGCAGTTGAACAAGTCAAGGCAATAACAAGAATGCCGTTGGAAGGGAAGATACAAGTTTAAGTCAACAACAAGTATGCCGTTGGAAGAATAATTTTCAAGCATCAGCAACTAGGAGCCCACCTGAAATCATGGGCACTATATGTCCGGACTTGATCCAAAAGCTGAAGAAGATTAAACCAACACCTGCGGCTAACAAACATCAAGATTCAGATCAGGGTCCGCATGAAGCACCAACCAACACTCAAGATCAAGCTTCAGAAGACTCATAGATATGAATCTTGTAACTCGTAGTTGATAGGTTTAGTTAGTCTTTTTCAATTTTGATGTAATAACGGGACAGCGGACCGGAGCCTCAGACGGAACCTCGACTCTCAACCTCGATACTCCATAACTCCCGAACTACACTGACCTGATTCCTGTTTAGCCCAGGATATGTAGGCAACCTCTGAAGCAGGGTGCGGTCAAAACTTTTCAAAATGCTTCACAATGGAATACTCGAACGGGTAAAAATTGTTCATAGTTGCTCACTTATCTTTGCACGGAAACTCTTCGTATCCACGAGCAAAGAGGGGCAGCTGTGAGCACGTGATTTTTACCCTATATATGAGTTATTCCCATAAAATTTAAAATGAATAATTTTTCCTCATTTTTACAATTTGTGTAATAATTCATGTTAAGTCAAATAAAAATACAAAACATGCATTCGCATTTAGGAAATTAATTTCGCATTTTAGTAGGTATTAATTCATCTTAGAACAATTAAAGAAAAATAAAAAAATAACATTAGTTAGCTTTTTAAAATGAAAATTGCCAAAAAAAAGGTAATTAGTTTAATTTTTAATAAGTGCCTAATAATTACAAAGTAGGAAAATATAGAAAATACAAAACAAATTAAAATACAACAAAATACCAAAAAACAAAAAAAATAATAACAAATAAAGGAATCGGTATTCTTAACATAATGCCTGAAATTGGGCCTCTCACTATTGAAATACACTTGGCCCAAATCACTAAATGAGTCCAAACCACTCCTAAACCCAAGCCACGCCCTAAACCCGACCCGTCTGCCCCATGTCTGTTAAAATCTTTAGAGTCCTCACCATAGAGACACGGATTTTGCGTGTCTCTATCTATCCCACCTCCAACAGATTTTGAGCTCTATTTGAGGAAGACGCCGGCGGAGAGATTTTTTTAGAGGGAGAAGGATTCGAAGAGATTTTTAGAGAGAAAAATTCAAAAAAAAAAAAAAAAAACAGAGGCGGCGAGATTAGCAGCGAAAAAACCCTTAGCTGCCGCAGACCATCTCCTACTTCCTCACGTTCTCACCATGGAAATTAGCTATCAAAATACCATGTAAACCTCCACTAAAATAAGCTCCCAACACAAGCCAATACCTCCATTAACAATAAAAACACCCGTAAAATCCTGCCACCAACAAACTCACTTTTAAGTTTTACCGATGCGGATCTTCGAGTTTTCCGGTGAGGTTCGACCATCGAGTTCACTCAGCGAAGTAGTGGTCATTAGCTTTCCATTCAATCGAGTGTTTTGGGTTGAGGTGTTGTTTGAGGTCCTCCGCTTCGACCTGGTCCAACGTTGCAGATTCAAAGGCAGAGTTTGTCATCTAAGTTTGCGTTGGATTTTCACTGTCGGATTCCTTTGTAATTTGCAGAAGAATCAATTGAAAGTTTTGACAGTGGTTTGAGCTGTGGAAGTTGATGAATGTGTTAAATCTGCTTGTTTCTCGATTTGCTGGACTTCACCTTCTATTTTCGGACAATCAGTTGATCATTTTTTATATTTTCTTACTGATCAAGTATGTGTACACATCCCTGTTATTCACGTATGAATTTTACATAGGAATCCATCTGTTCATCTTTTAATTTGGTTCAATCGCTTGGATCTATCATATGCAATAGTTGTGTTCGTATGGAATGGTCTTCTTTATTAGATAAATATTTAACGCCAATTCCCAAATTAATTTTAATTTTGCTTTCCTTGGTTGATTTCTTCGGATTTATTATACTACTGGTTTATTTTTGTGTTAGTTTGTATTTCTAGTGTTATTGGTCTTGAAGTTCCTTTGAATCTTGAGTTGATGGGCATTAATATTTATTAATTTAAAGGAATAGTACTTGGATTTGATGATAATGATAGAAATTCATTGTAATTTGTTGATATGGAAAATATCACTTGTTTTGGGCTTAAAAAATGCCTCAAAACAAAACACACGGGGCCCTCAATTAATTGTACGAAAATTTTAGATTTGGAAGGACCGTTTAGTAAATTTTACGGCCTTTCTAGAAGTTAACAAAGACGATAGATTCTTTAGGCACGATTTGTAAATAAAATTACTTTCCTAAATACGGGTGCGCATTTATGTGACCCAAATCTTACTCTCGACGAAACTGAAATACATTAAAGTCACAGGCGTACTGGTTGCGATGTGACTCGAAATGTGTTGTCGTGACGTCCCAATTCTTATAAAATTAAAAGCGGAATATTAAAAGCACCTAATTAAAATATGTAAAGAAATCAGGTAGAAAGCAAAAATTGCAGTTGAGCGACCGTGCTAAAACCACGGAATCCGGGAGTGCCTAACACCTTCTCCCGGGTTAACAGAATTCCTTATCCAGGTTTCTAGTTTCGCAGACTGTATTACCGAGTCATAAATTTCCTCGGTTCGGGATTAAACCGGTGACTTGGGACACCATTATTTTCCCAAGTGGCGACTCGAAAAAATTAAATAAATTGATCCCGTTCCGACTATCCTTTAAGTGGAAAAACTCCTTCCATGATTATTGTTACATCTCTTCTCGGGGTGTAGTATTAAACAGTGGCACATTACGTTATGTATGTGTGAAAAAAGGAGGTGTGATAGCTACAACAACTCAACTGCTCTCGGGCACCTGTGAATCTACACAAAAAGTGCAGGGGAATGGGGTGAGTATATTTCAACTCAGTGAGTAATAATAATAAACAATAACTGAAAATAAGAACACATGTACTATCACTATACAGTTCTAAGGGTAAACTGACAAGTAAGTCATCACTATAGTGAGTACTCTGATCTCCAGTCCACATCAATCTCAACAAGGTCCCACACTGACCAAATCCTCACTCGTATCGCTACGATGTACTGCCATCTCAGTGTAAGAGGATATATACATATGCCTATAATGTATAAGTATTGAAGTATGTATAAAGATATGAATACGTATAATGCTGCGACGTGCAGCCCGCTCCAATACATATACCGCTACGACGCCCGTTCCATTTAATGTTGACGGTGCTCACTGGGGGTGTATACAGACTTCGGAGGGGCTCCCTAGGCCCAAGCGCTATGATGCTGCAGCGTGCAGCCCGATCCACACATATATTACTGCGGCGTGCAGTCCGATCCAATATATATATACATAGCACTGCATAGTGCAAGTACGGGGTTTCAAACCCTCAGTACATTATTTACTACCACCACTCACCTCGAACCGGTAGAAGCCTCAGTCCGCCTTGCACTTGCCTCGCAATTCAATCTCCTCGAATGCCAAATCTGCTCAAAATCATAGAGAATACATCAATATATGCTAATAACACACAACCCATTCGAAATAACTCAAATTGCACCGAAACCCACGAAGTTGTCAAAATCTGACTTTCGGTACGCTTCACAAAAAATTATGAAAGTCACATATTCGGAACCCTCGTCTCACTACGAGTCTAGGCATATAAAATTTCCCAAAATCAGACTACATTTGCCTACTCAAATAAGTGATTTTCTACAATTTTAGGCCTAGGGCTAAAACCCACCTTTAATCTTCCATTATAGAGAAATAACCAAGGATTTCATGATAAAAAGCTGTATTTAGGCCATAAAACTTACCTCCGACGAACACCCGAAGATTTCCCAGCAATCTCCCGTGAGTCTCTCTCTCTAGAACTCAAAAATGGAGGTTTTCACTAAAAATCGCGACCGGTCTATTCTGTAATTAAACTCACTGCCTGACCCATTTGCTCTTCGCGTTCGCCTTAACTATCACGCATCCGCGATGCACTGATCAATTTTCCCTTCGCGAATGTGACATGCCCCACGCATTCGCGATGCACATTTCTTCAGCCATCCGGAGATCCTTCTACGCGAATGCGGCCTCCATCCACGCAAACGCGATGCCTCAGTATTTCCTCTTATGCGATCGCGAACGCGATGCTTCCTAGCTTCCTCTTACGCGAACGCGACACTCCTCCTCGCAATGCGATGACCAACTGGTCCCCGCCTACGCGAACGCGAGCCTTGCCTCGCGAACGCGAAGGCTAAAAATCCTGCACTGTTTCTGTAATTTTTCTACAGATTTTTCATGTTCAAAAATGCCGGATGATGGTCCGGATTCACCCCGAGGCCCCCGCGACCCCAACGAAAACCACCAACATACTCCAAAACATGATACGAACTTGTTCCAATCATAAAAACACCTTCCTAAACATCAAAATCACCATTTTCACACGGATTCAAGGCTAAGTTTCTTCAAAACTTCCGAAACTAACATTCAATCACAAACCCGACCAAACGATGTCCGAATGACCTGAAAATTTGCGGACATATCAAAATTCACATGAAGGAGCTACAGAAATTTTCGGAATTCCATCCCGACCCCCGGATCAAAATCTGACCTACCGTTCAGATTTCGCCAAAATTCAACCTTAGCCAATTCAAGCCTATTTCTACATCGGACCTCCGAATTCAATTCCGATCGCTCCTCTAAGTCACAAATCACCTCCCGAAACTAACCAAATCATCAGAATCCGATTCCGAGCACTCTAACTACATAGTCAACTCTAGGTTGACTTTCCACATTCAAGCTTCCTTCAAAAAGGCTAATTGCCTCATTTTCAACCCAAATCACTCCTAATTCACCCGATAGACTCTAACACTAATATAAAAGCAAAAAACACATAAATTCAAGGTAACAGGGTGATAATTCCCGTGATGACGGGTCGGGTCGTCACAACCTTCTGTCCACAAATCGACGGGCAAGCAGAGCGGACTATTCAGATGCTTAAGGACATGTTTTATGCTTGTGTTCTTTATTTCAAGGGTAGATGGGATGGTTATTGACACTCATAGAGTTTACTTATAACAATATCTATCGTGCTAGCATTCAGATAACACTATTTGAGGCGATATATGGTAGGAGATGTGGATCTCATATTGGTGGTTCGAGATTTGGGAAGGTTAATTGATAGAACCAGACCACATGCATCAAGCTATGGAAAGGGTTAAGATCTTTAAGGAGCAGTTAAAAACTACCGAGAGCCATTAAAAGTCCTATTCGGATGTTCATCGCAGGGATATAGAGTAAAAAGAAGATGATTGGGTATTCTTGAAAGTTTCCCCATGAAGGGTATAATGCGATTTGGAAAGAAAGGGAAATTTAGTCTGAGGTTGTCGAGCCGTACTAAATCATTCAAAGAATTGATCAGGTGGCATACAAGCTTGAGCTACCACCCGAAATGTCATTGGTACACCCGGTATATCATGCATCGATACTGATGAAAGTTATCAAAGATCTGTCACGTATCGTTCTAGTTGAGACTATTGAAGATAATGAGGAATTGTCACATGAAGAAATTTCAGTTGTCATTCTTGATAGGCAAGTCCGAAAGTTGAGAAATAAAGATATTACCTCCGTGAAAGTGTTATCGCAAAATCAACAAGTTGAAGAGGCTACTTGGGAGGCCGAGGAAAAGATGAAGAAGAATTATCCTAACTTGTTTGAATAATTGCGTAATATTTTTTATAAAATTGCCACCTATAAATTTTATATCACTTGTTCAGTTAATGTAAAAGTGTTCCCTTTTGGTTATATGTTGCTTAATGATATGGTTGGCGATATTTGTGTTGTGTTATGTCAGTAGATTATCTATATGCTGTTAGGATTTATTTATGGGGTTCTTTGACAAATGGATAGACCTAATTACAAAGGGAACTCCCGCAAAATTTTTAAAATCTAGGTGTGAGCACGTGATTTTTACCCTACATATGAGTTATTACCATAAAATTCAAAATGAATAATTTCTCCCTATTTTTAACAATTTGTGTGAATTTGTTGTGTTGATTACTTGCATGTTATTAGAACATGATTAGTCAAATAAAAAATACAAAAAATGTGCATTTGCATTTTTTAAATTAATTTTACATTTAGTAGGTATTAATTCATTTTTTAACAATTCAAAGAAATAATCAAAATAACATTTTTGTATTTTAATTGAAAATTATCATAAAATAAAAGTCAATTAGTTTAAAAAAATAAAAAAAGGAAATAAAATACAAAATACAAAATACAAAATAAAATGCAAAGAAAATATTATACAAAAAATACATGGCAAAAGGAGGTGTGACAGCTACAACAACTCAACTGCTCTCGAGCACCTGTGAATCTACACAAAAAGTGCAGGGGAATGGGGTGAGTATATTTCAACTCAGTGAGTAATAATAATAAACAATAACTGAAAATAAGAACACATGTACTATCACTATACAGTTCTAAGGGTAAACTGACAAGTAAGTCATCACTATAGTGAGTACTCTGATCTCCAGTCCACATCTATCTCAACAAGGTCCCACACTGACCAAATCCTCACTCGTATCGCTATGATGTACTGCCATCTCAATGTAAGAGGATATATACATATGCCTATAATGTATAAGTATTGAAGTATGTATAAGGATATGAATAAGTATAATGCTGCGACGTGCAGCCCGCTCCAATACATATACCGCTGCGGCGCCCGCTCCATTTAATGTTGACGGCGCTCACTGGGGGTGTATACAGACTTCGGAGGGGCTCCCTAGGCCCAAGCGCTATGATGCTGCAGCGTGCAGCCCGATCCACACATATATTACTGCGGCGTGCAGTCCGATCTAATATATATATACATATATAACTATACTGCTGCGGTGTGCAGCCCTATCCCATAATATACTCTAGCGCTCACTGAGAATGTGTGCAGACTCAGACTCCGAAGGGGCTCCTACAGCCCAAGCACAATAATACTGCGACGTGCAGTCTGATCCACATGTATATCACTGCGGTGTGCAGTCCGATCCACTTATATATTACTGCGGCGTGCAGTCCGATCCAATACATATAGTGCAGCGGCGTGAAGCTCGATCCAATATATATATATATAAAATCTCATAGTGGGTCCTCGACCCTATCTCAGTCGGTATAGACCTCTCAGGCCCAATATAACATCTCATAGTGGGTCCTTGACCCTATCTCAGTCGGTATAGACTTGGCGTCTCAGGCCCACTCAGCTAGAACAGGGAATTCCACCCTAGATAGTCTCTCTCAAGGTACACATCTAGTACGGGCTCATGTTATTCTATACAGCTATAGCTATGACTGAGTGTACGTATCCAGCATGATATAAGGGTCGCTTAGCTCTATTGGCTCCCCTAATACTCTAACAATCGGCATAAGGCCCCAACATGGCTACTAGCCCAATTACACAGTCATAATCTTAGTCACAATCATAATATGCAGTACACTATCAGTTGGGAAGGACCAAGTCCAATCCTCAAATCACAATGCCACTACGCCCGTCACATGACGCGTGTCTCACCTCTACATAGCACTGCATAGTGCAGGTACGGGGTTTCAAACCCTCAGTACATTATTTACTACCACCACTCACCTCGAACCGGTAGAAGCCTCAGTCCGCCTTGCACTTGCCTCGCAATTCAATCTCCTCGGATGCCAAATCTGCTCAAAATCATAGAGAATACATCAATATATGCTAATAACACACAACCCATTCGAAATAACTCAAATTGCACCAAAACCCACGAATTTGTCAAAATCTGACTTTCGGTACGCTTCTCAAAAAATTATGAAAGTCACATATTCGGAACCCTCGTCTCACTACGAGTCTAGGCATATAAAATTTCCCAAAATCAGACTCCATTTGCCTACTCAAATAAGTGATTTTCTACAATTTTAGGCTAGGGCTAAAACCCACCTTTAATCTTCCATTATAGAGAAATAACCAAGGATTTCATGATAAAAAGCTGTATTTACGCCATAAAACTTACCTCCGACGAACACCCGATGATTTCCCAGCAATCTCCCATGAGTCTCTCTCTCTAGAACTCAAAAATGGAGGTTTTAACACTAAAAATTGCGACCGGTCTATTCTATAATTAAACTCACTGCCTGACCCATTTACTCTTCGCGTTCGCGTTAACTATCACGCGTCCGCGATGCACTGATCAATTTTCCCTTCGCGAACGCGACATGCCCCACGCATTCGCGATGCACATTTCTTCAGCCATCCGGAGATCCTTCTACGCGAACGCAGCCTCCATCCACGCAAACGCGATGCCTCAGTATTTCCTCTTATGCGATCGCGAACGCGATGCTTCCCAGCTTCCTCTTACGCGAACGCGACACTCCTCCTCGCAATGCGATGACCAACTGGTCCCCGCCTACGCGAATGTGGGCCTTGCCTCGCGAACGCGAAGGCTTAAAATCCTGCACTATTTCTGCAATTTTTCTACAGATTTTTCATGTTCAAAAATGCCGGATGATGGTCCGGATTCACCCCGAGGCCCCCGGGACCCCAACAAAAACCACCAACATACTCCAAAACATGATACGAACTTGTTCCAATCATAAAAATACCTTCCTAAACATCAAAATCACCATTTTCACACGGATTCAAGGCTAAGTTTCTTCAAAACTTCCGAAACTAATATTCAATCACAAACCCGACCAAACGATGTCCGAATGACCTGAAAATTTGCGGACATATCCAAAATCACATGAAGGAGCTACAGAAATTGTCGGAATTCCATCCCGTCCCCCGGATCAAAATCTCACCTACCGTTCAGATTTCGCCAAAATTCAACCTTAGCCAATTCAAGCCTATTTCTACACCGGACCTCCGAATTCAATTCCGATCGCTCCTCTTAGTCACAAATCACCCCCCGAAACTAACCAAATCATCAGAATCCGATTCCGAGCACTCTAACTACATAGTCAACTCTAGGTTGACTTTCCACATTCAAGCTTCCTTCAAAAAGGCTAATTGCCTCATTTTCAACCCAAATCACTCCTAATTCACCCGATAGACTCTAACACTAATATAAAAGAATAAAACACATAAATTCAAGGTAACAGGGTGGTAATTCCCGTGATGACGGGTCGGGTCGTCACAACCTTCTGTCCACAAATCGACGGGCAAGCAGAGCGGACTATTCAGATGCTTAAGGACATGTTTTGTGCTTGTGTTCTTTATTTCAAGGGTAGATGGGATGGTTATTGACACTCATAGAGTGTAGTTATAACAATATCTATCGTGCTAGTATTCAGATAACACCATTTGAGGCGATATATGGTAGGAGATGTGGATCTCATATTGGTGGTTCGAGATTTGGGAAGCTTAATTGATAGAACCAGACCACATGCATCAAGCTATGGAAAGGGTTAAGATCTTTAAGGAGCGGTTAAAAACTACCCAGATCCATTAAAAGTCCTATTCGGATGTTCATCGCAGGGATATAGAGTAAAAAGAAGATGATTGGGTATTCTTGAAAGTTTCCCCATGAAGGGTACAATGCGATTTGGAAAGAAAGGGAAATTTAGTCTGAGGTTGTCGAGCCGTACTGTGACGACCCAAAGGGTCATCACTTATTTTATTAATAATTTCGAGCTTCCGAGGCCTTGAAAACCTCATTCTATGTTGCCTCGATTTACGTGCACGATCCGAGCATATAGCCGGAAAGATTTTGTGATAGAAAATATGAATTCTATGAGAAATTTGGATAAAAATGATATTAATATTGATATGGTTGACTTCGGTCAACATTTTTGGTAAACGGATCCGGACCCGAGATTGGATGGTCCCGAGAGGTCCGTAGGAAAATATGGGACTTGGACATGTGTCCGGAGTCGAATTCTGAGGCCTAGAGCCCAAGTTATGAATTTTTTTGTGAAATTGTTTTTGATGCAATTATTGAAGGAAATAAATTAATTGACCTTGGTATCGGGCTCGTATTTTGGTTCCGACGCCCGGTACAAGTCTTAAATATTATATATGTGATTTCTGTAAAGTTTGGTGACATTTGGATGTCGTTTGAGATGTTTTGGACCTTGAGTTCCAAGTTATGAAGTTTTGAAAATCAAAAGTATGAAAATCATGAGTTTGAGGCTCGGTTTGATTAAAACGAAGTGATATTGGCGATATGATCGCACGAACAAGTCCATAATGTGTTTTTGAGGTTGTGTACATGTTTGGTTTGGAGCCCGGGGGGCTCGGGTAAAGATTTGATAGGCCGTTGGATGAAACTCTGAATTTTTGAACTGCTGGTTTTTCACCCAGCTGTTGGCTTCGCAATTGCGAAGTTTTCTCGCAATTGCGAAGGGGGATAGGCTCGCAAATGCGAACATTCATCGCAAATGCGAAGCCCCCTTTGGCCCAGCCTTGTTCGCAAATGCGAACAATTGTTCGCATTTGCGAAGGTCCCCAGTGCCAGCCTATGTTCGCAAATGCGAACAATTGTTCGCAAATGCGAACATTCCCCAATCTGCCTTGGTTCGCAAATGCGAACCATTGTTCGCAAATGCGAACACTGCCTGGAACAGCATGTGTTCGCAAATGCGAACATTAGTTCGCAAATGCGAACATTAGTTCGCAAATGCGAACAGTTCGCAAATGCAAACTTCCCACCCTTAGCTTATTTTTCAAACTCCCGAAATTGGTCGGGGTTCGCAATTGCGAACCCATGTTCGCAAATGCGAACACAGAGACCTGAAAAACACGAATTTCAGTCATTTCTTCACATTTTACAAAACCAAAACACCCATTTGCGATTCTTCAAGGATTTCTTCTTCATCAAAACGATTGTAAGTCACGTTTTACTTAATTCTTTCAATTCCTAACATCATTAAACATGTTTTTCATAAGAAATCAATGATTTTCATGGTAAAATTCTTGTTTTTGTTAGAAAATAGGGTTTTTCATAAATTGGGGAATTGGACCTCGAATTGAGGTCCGATTTTGAAACAAATTATATACATGAACTCGTGGGGGGATGGGTAGCCGGATTTTGGTCCTAACCCCGAATTCCGACCATGTGGGCCCGGGGTTGAAATTCACTATTCATGGCAGAATGTTGTAAAAGTTGTATTTGGTATTAAGAATTAGTTTGTGGAGTAAAATTGATGATATTAAATCAATTGTGTATAGATACGGTTGGATTGGAGCCAAATTGAAAGAAAAGACATTTCCACGGATTGGATTGTTCATAAGCATTCGAGGTAAGTGTTTGTTCTATCCTAGCTTGAGGAAATAGGATTATGTGTTATGTGTTATGTGATCGAGTGCGGTGTATGGGCTGTGGTGACGAGCATCCATACACTGGCGTCTAGTATGACCGTGAGTCGTTGGAAAATAATTATTTTGAGATATATTACAGATGAATTGTTATTGTTCTCACTTGTTGGGACTTGTTGTGAAGATTATTATTGATTGCCCTTGATGGGACGGATTATGAATTACTGTTTCTTTCTTTACCCTTAACTGTGATTGTTATTTGGGTGAGGAAGAGTGATAAAGCACGAAGGGTGATGCCGTGCCATGTTTTATTTAATTATGCACGAAGGTTAATGCCGTGCCATGTTTATTTATTGATTATGCACGAAGGATCATGCCGTGCCCTGTTATTGAACCATGTACGAAGGATCATGCCGTACTTATGGATGTGAGGATGAGAGTAAAAGCACGAAGGGTGATGCCGTGTATTTTATTTGTTTATTTGGTGAGGATGAGAGTAAAAGCACGAAGGGTGATGCCGTGCAATTGTTTGCTATTCCTTGACTTGATATTACTTGTTTTTCCATTATATTTTATTTGGGTGATGCCGTGCAACTATTTGCCATTTCTTAACTTGATATTACTTGTGTTTCCATTATACCTTGTTTTCCTTGTGAACTTATTTGATTGTTATTTGGGTGAGGAAGAGTGATAATGCACGAAGGGTGATGCCGTGCCATGTTTATTTATTTATTTATGCACGAAGGATCATGCCGTGCCCTATTATTGAACCATGTACAAAGGATCATGCCGTACCATGGATGTGAGGATGAGAGTAAAAGCACGAAGGGTGATGCCGTGTACTTTATTTGCTTATTTGGTGAGGATGAGAGTAAAAGCACGAAGGGTGATGCCGTGCAACTGTTTGCTATTTCTTGAATTGATGTTACTTGTGTTTACATTACACTTTGTTTTTCCTTGTGAAATTATTAACTGTGGTTAATTGTTGAATTCTTTAAGATATTCCTTATGGTGTTAATACTTGATTATTTCTTGTTATTTTGTGGTACATATATATATATATTGAATTGCACAGGTTTATGTGGGTGTCCTGGTCCTAGGCTTGTCACTACTTCGCCGGGATAGGCCGGGCACTTACCAGCACATGGGGTCGGTTGTGCTGATGCTACACTTCTGTGCGTTTTTGCACAGGTCCAGGTTACGATCAGGAGCAGCAGCAGCAGTAAGTAGATTGCGTGGGAGTTAATCATATTTGAGACCGAGGTAGCTTGCAGACGTCCGCAGGCCCGGCGTCTTTTTCTTTATTTATGTTATTAGCTGTAGTCTCTTTGTTCCGAGACAAACAGAATTATGTTATATTTCCTTGAGACTTTTATGTGTAGTATTCCATAGTAGTTTGTGAGTTGGTGACTCCACGTCTTGGGTAGAGGATTTCAGTATGATTTTCACTTTGTGTAATTAGTTATTTCTATTTCGATAAAGTATTCCGCATTTATTTAATTAAGATTGTGTTAAAAACGGGATAGTATGAATACGGTGGCTTGCCTAGCTACCACGAGTAGGCGCCATCACGATCCCGATGTTGGGGGAAAATCCGGGTCGTGACAAGTTGGTATCAGAGCTCTAGGTTACATAGGTCTCACCACTCACGAACAAGCTTAGTAGAGTTTGAGAGGTAGGTACGGAGACGTCCGTACTTGTCCTCCAGAGTCTATTGAGTTAGGAAAAAGTCTCTCATTTGTTCTTTCTTGTCGTGCGACTTGTTCCTCAATTACCTGATTGAATTTCTATTCTGTCCTTTCGCAGATGGTAAGGACACGCGCTTCTTCGTCCGCTGACCAGCAGCCCAAGCCCCAGACAGCTCCCGTGAGGGGCGGGGGCCAAGGTCGTATCAGAGGCCGTGGTAGGGGTAGAGCTCAGCCCCAGGCAGCTACCCCAGAGGTGGAGCCTCATATTGAGATTGAAGAGGAGGTTCCGGTTCCAGCAGCTCCAGTGGGCCCAGCTCAGGTCCCGGGAGAGGCTTTGATTACCCCGGATCTCCGGGATGCTTTGGTCAGAATAGCGGGATTTATGGATAGCATTGCCAGAGCGGGTCTATTATCAGTTGCCCCAGCCACTTCTCAGGCTGGAGGAGGGGCCCAGACTCCTATTGCTCATACTCCGGAGCCAGTAGCTCCTCAGCCTCAGGCACCAGTAATTCAGCCAGCTGTGGCCACTCAGTCAGGTACCACAGCTCATGCCGGCGATGGAGCGGCCATGACTTCTGATTCGTTATGGAGGCTTGATCGGTTCTCCAAGCTATTTACCACTACTTTCAGTGGAGCCACATCAGAGGATCCTCAGGACTTTTTATTCAGTTGCCATGAGATTCTCAAGACTATGGGGATCGTGGAGACAAACGGAGTTGATTTCGGTACCTTCAGACTTGCAGGATCCGCCAAGACTTGGTGGAGAGATTATTGCCTGACTCGACCAGCAGGGTCCCCAGCTCTATCATGGGACCAGTTTGCGGAACTATTTATGGAGAAGTTTCTCCCTGCTACTCAGCGGGATTTACTTCGGAGGCAGTTTGAGCGCCTCCATCGGGGCACTATGACAGTTACACAGTATGAGACGAGATTTATTGACTTGGCTCGTCATGCAGTGGTGATACTTCCCACGAAGCGGGAGAGGGTCCGTAGATTTATAGATGGGCTTAATCAGCCGATTAGACTCCAGATGGCTATGGGCGTGGGGAGTGACATATCATTTCGGGAGGCAGCCAATGCAGCACGCAGAGTTGAGATGGCTCTTGCTAGGGGAGGCGGTTATTCTTCGGATAAGAGGCCTCGTCATTCGGGTAGGTTTGGTGCTTCTTCCTCTGGTAGCAGAGAATCCTTTGATAGAGGCCAGTCCTCCAGGCCTTTTCATTCCGCCCTTCAGGCTTCACAGGGTGGATCGGGTGATCGTGGTTCTCGGGGGCATTATTCAGACCAGTATCCTATTAATGCTCAGCCTCTTCAGAGTGTTCGTGGAGGCCATTCGGGTCGTCAGGGCCAGCAGCCCTATCAGTCCAAGAGCTGCTACGGTTGTGGTGACCCAGGTCATTTTATCAGGAATTGCCCTATAGCAGCGGGCAACTCTCAGCAGCGAGGTCCTCGTCCTATGATTCAGGCCCCAGCTGACCCTCAGCCTGCCCAGCCAGCCAGGAGGCGGGGGTAGAGATTTTAGAGGTGGAGGTCGAGACCGTAGAGGTAGAGACCGTCCAGCCAGAGGTAGAGGTCAGCCAGTTGATGGTCGTCCTAGAGACGCAGCTCAGAGGGGAGGTGCAGATCCCCGTTTCTATGCTTTACCGGCCAGGCCAGAGGCAGAGGCATCAGATGCTGTGATTACAGGTACTATTCTTGTGTGTGGCAGAGGTGCTTCAGTATTATTTGACCCCTGGATCTACATATTCCTATGTGTCTTCCTACTTCGCACCGTATTTGGCTGTGCCCAGCTATGCTCTGGATATTCCAGTTTATGTGGCTACACCGGTGGGTGACTCCATTGTAGTCGATCGGGTGCATCGTTCGTGCGTAGTTATATTTGGGGGTCTTGAGACCCGTGTGGATCTGTTGCTTTTGGATATGGTAGATTTTGATGTCATATTGGGGATGGACTGGTTGTCCCCATACCATGCTATTCTTGATTGTCATGCTAAGACTGTCACCTTAGCCTTGCCAGAATCACCCCGATTAGAGTGGAAGGGTACCTCAAGCCACTCCGTTCGCACCGTTATTTCTTATGTTAAGGCTCGACGTATGGTCGAGAAGGGGTGTCTAGCTTATTTGGCTTATGTTCGTGATTCCAGCGCGAAAGTTCCTTCTATTGATTCGGTTCCTATTGTACGGGAGTTTCCCGAGGTTTTCCCTTCAGACCTTCTGGGCATGCCACCCGACAGGGATATTGATTTCTATATTGATCTGGCACTGGGTACTCATCCCATCTCTATTCCACCCTATCGTATGGCCCCGCCGGAACTAAAAGAGTTGAAAGATCAGTTGCAGGACCTTCTTGAGAAGGGCTTTATCAGGCCCAGTGTTTCCCCCGGGGAGCACCTGTATTATTTGTAAAGAAGAAGGATGGCTCGATGCGGATGTGTATTGATTACCGGCAATTAAACAAAGTGACTATCAAAAATAAATATCCACTGCCGAGGATTGATGATTTGTTTGACCAGCTCCGGGGAGCGAGGGTATTCTCTAAGATAGACTTGAGGTCAGGCTACCATCAGCTGAAGATCAGGGCGGCTGACATTCCTAAGACGACCTTTCGCACTAGATATGGGCATTATGAATTCTTGGTCATGTCCTTCGGGTTGACCAATGCCCCAGCAGCGTTCATGGAGTTGATGAATTGGGTGTTCAGGCCTTATTTGGATCTGTTCGTGAGAGTCTTTATAGATGACATCCTGGTATACTCCCGCAGCCAGGAAGAGCACGAGCAACACTTCAGAGTGGTTCTTCAAACTCTGAAGGATAATCAGCTATATGCCAAATTTTCGAAAGATGTGAGTTTTTGTTGAGTTCAGTGGCATTTCTGGGTCACATTGTATCAGTGGAAGGTATTCAGGTAGACCCAAAGAAGATTGAGGCAGTCCAAAATTGGCCTCGACCAGCTTCAGTGGCTGAGATCCGGAGTTTCTTGGGGTTAGCAGGTTACTACCGTCGATTTGTAGAGGGGTTTTCTTCTATTGCAGCCCCGATGACCAGGTAAACCCAGAAGAGTGCCCACTTCCAGTGGTAAGATGAGTGTGAGGCGAGATTTCAGAAACTCAAGACAGCTTTGACTACAACACCAGTGCTGATACTACCTACGGGTGCAAGGCCTTATACAGTTTACTGTGACGCGTCCCGTACAGGGCTTGGAGTGGTATTGATGCACGATGGTAAGGTTATTGCGTATGCTTCGAGGCAGTTGAAAATACATGAGAATAATTATCTAGTTCATGATCTTGAGTTGGCAGCGGTGGTTCATGCCTTAAAGATCCGGAGGCATTATCTATATGGTGTGACATGTGAGGTGTACATTGATCAAAAAAGCCTACAGTACTTGATAAAGCAAAAGGAGTTGAATCTACGACAGCGGAGATGGTTAGAGTTGCTAAAAGACTATGATGTTACTATATTATATCACCCGGGTAAGGCCAATGTGGTGGCCGATGCATTGAGTAGAAAGTATGCCAGCATGGGTAGTCTTGCATATATTCCGGTCAATCAGAGACCATTAGCTCTAGATGTCCAGGCCTTAGCCAACCGGTTCGTGAGATTAGACATTTCGGAGCCTAGCAGAGTGTTAGCCTGCACGGTCGCTCGTTCTTCATTATTAGAGCGTATCCGTGAGAGGCAATTTGATGATCCTCATTTGCGTGAGTTGAGAGATACAGTACAGCGGGGAGGTGCCACACAGGTAAACCTAGATGAGGATGGGGTATTGAAATTGTAGGGCCGAGTTTGTGTGCCTAATGTCGAAGGAATTCGAGAGTTGATCTTAGCAGAGGCCCACAGTTCGCGGTATTCTATTCACCCAGGCGCCGCGAAGATGTACCAGGACTTACGGCAACACTATTGGTGGTGCAGAATAAAGAAAGATATCATTGCGTATGTCGCTCGGTGTCTATATTGTCAGCGGGTGAAATATGAGCACTAGAGACCTGGTGGTGTATTCCGGAGGATTGAAATTCCCGAGTGGAAATGGGAGCGGATCACTATGGACTAAGTTACTGGACTTCCTTTGACTCGGAGGAAATTTGATGCTATTTGGGTCATTGTTGATAGGCTGACCAAGTCAGCACACTTTATTCCAGTATCTGTCTCCTACTCGTCGGAGAGGTTAGCGGAGGTTTACATTAGGGAGATTGTTCGTCTCCATGGGGTGCCGGTATCTATTATCTCTGATCGGGGTACGCAGTTTACCTCGCGGTTCTGGAGAGCGGTCCAGCGGGAGTTAGGCACTCAGGTTCAGTTGAGTACAGCATTTCATCCTCGGACGGATGGCCAGTCCGAGAGGACTATTCAGATTCTAGAGGACATGCTTCGAGCCTGTGTTATTGATTTCGGAGGCTCGTGGGACCAGTTTCCGCCATTAGCAGAGTTCGCCTACAATAACAGTTACCAATCTAGCATCCAGATGGCTCCGTATGAGGCGTTGTATGGTAGGCGATGTCGATCACCGGTTGGATGGTTTGAACCGGGAGAGGCTCGGTTGTTAGGTACAGACTTAGTTCAGGAGGCCTTGGATAAGGTCAACACTATTCAGGAGAGATTACGTTCAGCTCAGTCCAGGCAAAAGACTTATGCGGATCGTAAGGTTCGAGATGTAGATTTCATGGTTGGTGAACGAGTATTGCTCCGGGTGTCGCCTATGAAGGGCGTGATGAGGTTTGGGAAGAAGGGCAAGCTCGGCCCTAGGTATATTGGCCCATTTGAGATTCTAGACAGAGTGGGAGGGGTGGCTTACAGATTAGCTTTGCCGCCTAGCTTATCAGCCGTGCATCCGGTTTTTCACGTATCTATGCTTCGGAGATACCACGGCGATCCCACACATGTGTTAGACTTCAGTACTGTCCAATTGGACAATGATCTATCTTACGAGGAGGAGCCGGTGGCTATTCTAGACCGGCAGGTTCGACAGCTGAGGTCGAAGAGTTATCCTTCTGTGCGTGTTCGGTGGAGAGGTCAGCCTCCTGAGGCATCGACCTGGGAGTCCGAGTCTGATATGCGGAGCCGCTACCCACACTTGTTTCCTGACTCAGGTACTTCTTTCTTTTGTCCGTTCGAGGACGAACGGTTGTTTTAGAGGTGGAGATTGTGACGACCCAAAGGGTCATCACTTATTTAATTAATCATTTCGAGCTTCCGAGGCCTTGAAAACCTCATTCTATGTTGCCTCGATTTACGTGCACGATCCGAGCATGTAGCCGGAAAGATTTTGTGATAGAAAATATGAATTCTATGAGAAATTTGGATAAAAATGATATTAATATTGATATGGTTGACTTCGGTCAACATTTTTGGTAAACGGATCCGGACCCGAGATTGGATGGTCCCGAGAGGTCCGTAGGAAAATATGGGACTTGGACATGTGTCCGGAGTCGAATTCCTGAGGCCTAGAGCCCAAGTTATGAATTTTTATGTGAAATTGTTTTTGATGCAATTATTGAAGGAAATAAATTAATTGACCTTGGTATCGGGCTCGTATTTTGGTTCCGACGCCCGGTACAAGTCTTAAATATTATATATGTGATTTCTGTAAAGTTTGGTGACATTTGGATGTCGTTTGAGATGTTTTGGACCTTGAGTTCCAAGTTATGAAGTTTTGAAAATCAAAAGTATGAAAATCATGAGTTTGAGGCTCGGTTTGATTAAAACGAAGTGATATTGGCGATATGATCGCACGAACAAGTCCATAATGTGTTTTTGAGGTTGTGTACATGTTTGGTTTGGAGCCCGGGGGGATCGGGTAAAGATTTGATAGGCCGTTGGATGAAACTCTGATTTTTTGAACTGCTGGTTTTTCACCCAGCTGTTGGCTTCGCAATTGCGAAGTTTTCTCGCAATTGCGAAGGGGGACAGGCTCGCAAATGCGAACATTCATCACAAATGCGAAGCCCCCTTTGGCCCAGCCTTGTTCGCAAATGCGAACAATTGTTCGCATTTGCGAAGGTCCCCAGTGCCAGCCTATGTTCGCAAATGCGAACAATTGTTCGCAAATGCGAACATTCCCCAATCTGCCTTGGTTCGCAAATGCGAACCATTGTTCGCAAATGCGAACACTGCCTGATACAGCATGTGTTCGCAAATGCGAACATTAGTTCGCAAATGCGAACTATTCGCAAATGCGAACAAATGTTCGCAAATGCGAACTTCCCACCCTTAGCTTATTTTTCAAACTCCAGAAATTGGTCGGGGTTCGCAATTGCGAACCCATGTTCGCAAATGCGAACACAGGAGACCTGAAAAACACGAATTTCAATCATTTCTTCACATTTTACAAAACCAAAACACCCATTTGCGATTCTTCAAGGATTTCTTCTTCATCAAAACGATTGTAAGTCACTTTTTACTTAATTCTTTCAATTCCTAACATCATTAAACATGTTTTTCATAAGAAATCAATGATTTTCATGGTAAAATTCTTGTTTTTGTTAGAAAATAGGTGTTTTTCATAAATTGGGGAATTGGACCTCGAATTAAGGTCCGATTTTGAAACAAATTATATACATGAACTCGTGGGGGGATGGGTAGCCGGATTTTGGTCCTAACCCCGAATTCCGACCATGTGGGCCCGGGGTTGAAATTCACTATTCATGGCAGAATGTTGTAAAAGTTGTATTTGGTATTAAGAATTAGTTTGTGGAGTAAAATTGATGATATTAAATCAATTGTGTATAGATACGGTTGGATTGGAGCCAAATTGAAAGAAAAGACATTTCCACGGATTGGATTGTTCATAAGCATTCGAGGTAAGTGTTTGTTCTATCCTAGCTTGAGGAAATAGGATTATGTGTTATGTGTTATGTGATCGAGTGCGGTGTATGGGCTGTGGTGACGAGCATCCATACACCGGCGTCTAGTATGACCGTGAGTCGTTGGAAAATAATTATTTTGAGATATATTACAGATGAATTGTTATTGTTCTCCCTTGTTGGGACTTGTTGTGAAGATTATTATTGATTGCCCTTGATGGGACGGATTATGAATTACTGTTTCTTTCTTTACCCTTAACTGTGATTGTTATTTGGGTGAGGAAGAGTGATAAAGCACGAAGGGTGATGCCGTGCCATGTTTTATTTAATTATGCACGAAGGTTAATGCCGTGCCATGTTTATTTATTGATTATGCACGAAGAATCATGCCGTGCCCTGTTATTGAACCATGTACGAAGGATCATGCCGTACTATGGATGCGAGGATGAGAGTAAAAGCACGAAGGGTGATGCCGTGTATTTTATTTGTTTATTTGGTGAGGATGAGAGTAAAAGCACGGAGGGTGATGCCGTGCAATTGTTTGCTATTCCTTGACTTGATATTACTTGTTTTTCCATTATATTTTATTTGGGTGATGCCATGCAACTATTTGCCATTTCTTAACTTGATATTACTTGTGTTTCCATTATACCTTGTTTTCCTTGTGAACTTATTTGATTGTTATTTGGGTGAGGAAGAGTGATAATGCACGAAGGGTGATGCCGTGCCATGTTTATTTATTTATTTATGCACGAAGGATCATGCCGTGCCCTATTATTGAACCATGTACGAAGGATCATGCCGTACCATGGATGTGAGGATGAGAGTAAAAGCACGAAGGGTGATGCCGTGTACTTTATTTGCTTATTTGGTGAGGATGAGAGTAAAAGCACGAAGGGTGATGCCGTGCAACTATTTGCTATTTCTTGAATTGATGTTACTTGTGTTTACATTACACTTTGTTTTTCCTTGTGAAATTATTAACTGTGGTTAATTGTTGAATTCTTTAAGATATTCCTTATGGTGTTAATACTTGATTATTTCTTGTTATTTTGTGGTACATATATATATATATTGAATTGCACAGGTTTATGTGGGTGTCTGGTCCTAGGCTTGTCACTACTTCGCCGGGATAGGCCAGGCACTTACCAGCACATGGGGTCGGTTGTGCTGATGCTACACTTCTGTGCGTTTTTGCACAGGTCCAGGTTACGATCGGGAGCAGCAGCAGCAGTAAGTAGATTGCGTGGGAGCTAATCATATTTGAGACCGAGGTAGCTTGCAGACGTCCGCAAGGCCCGGCGTCTCTTTCTTTATTTATGTTAATAGATGTAGTCTCATTGTTCCGAGACAAACAGAATTATGTTATATTTCCTTCAGATTTTTATGTGTAGTATTCCATAGTAGTTTGTGAGTTGGTGACTCCACGTCTTGGGTAGAGGATTTCAGTATGATTTTCACCTTGTGTTTTGTTATTTCCATTTTGATAAAGTATTCCGCATTTATTTAATTAAAATTGTGTTAAAAACAGGATAGTATGAATACAGTGGCTTGCCTAGCTACCACGAGTAGGCGCCATCACGATCCCGATCTTGGGGGAAAATCCGGGTCGTGACACGTACTAAATCATTCAAAGAATTGATCAGGTGGCATACAAGCTTGAGCTACCACCCGAAATGTCATTGGTACACCCGGTATGTCATGCATCGATACTGATGAAAATTATCAAAGATCTGTCACGTATCGTTCTAGTTGAGACTATTGAAGATAATGAGGAATTGTCACATGAAGAAATTTCAATTGTCATTCTTGATAGGCAAGTCCGAAAGTTGAGAAATAAAGATATTACCTCCCTGAAAGTGTTATCGCAAAATTAACAAGTTGAAGAGGCTACTTGGGAGGCCGAGGAAAATATGAAGAAGAATTATCCTAACTTGTTTGAATAGTTGCGTAATCTTTTTTATAAAATTGCCACCTATAAATTTTGTATCACTTGTTCAGTTAATGTAAAAGTGTTCCCTTTTGGTTATATGTTGCTTAATGATATGGTTGGCGATATTTGTGTTGTGTTATGTCAGTAGATTATCTATATGTTGTTAGGATTTATTTATGGGGTTCTTTTACAAATGGATAGACCTAATTACAAAGGGAACTCCCGCAAAATTTTTAAAAATCTAGGTGTGAGCACGTGATTTTTACCCTACATATGAGTTATTACCATCAAATTCAAAATGAATAATTTCTCCCTATTTTTAACAATTTGTGTGAATTTGTTGTGTTGATTACTTGCATGTTATTAGCACATGATTAGTCAAATAAAAAATAAAAAAATGTGCATTTGCATTTTTGAAATTAATTTTACATTTAGTAGGTATTAATTTATTTTTAACAATTTAAAGAAAAAATCAAAATAATATTTTTTTATTTTAATTGAAAATTATCATAAAATAAAAGTCAATTAGTTTAACAAAATACAAAAAGGAAATAAAATACAAAATACAAAATACAAAATAAAATGCAAAGAAAATATTATACAAAAAATACATGGCAAAAGAAAAGAGAGAAGGCTGAAATCAGTGGCCAAAATACCGTCAAGCCCAAAGTCCAAATGCCCCAGACCCAAGCCTCACCCGGTCTAGTCAGGGCCAAACCAAAACGACGACGTGTGCGTCCGTTTAATCTTGGCCGTTCAAAAGTTTGATCAAACGGCTAGACATACAACCCATATTTTTAACCAAGCGACGACGTTTAGGTCATCAAATCATGGTCGTTCGTTTAAATAGTTCAAAGGCCATGATTGAATCATCAATAATTTAAACAACGTCGTATTCGTGATAATAAATCTCAGCCATTAAACAAATCTGATCCAACGGTCCTTAACAATTTAAAGGTTTTAAATATACAATACACATTACACCAATCATTTTAATCATCTTTTTCTTACCCCTGAAACCCTGAGCCGTCCCTTTTCTCTCAACCTCTCACCGGAACGCTAGCCGGCGGGAGACGTAACCTACACCAACCTCCACCCAAAAAACACCCTAGAGCCTTTGTGAACCCCTTATCCCACCCCTCTAATTCATTTCCATCGAATCATTGTCTTTATTCTCGAATAAACAAAAGAATGTCATCGGAACACTAATTTTGAAGGACAATAGTTTGTCCAAAGTCACACTGTGACATCTCCTAACTCCCCTGAGTCTATTTCCAAACATTTTAACCCCGAAGAATCACTGAAATAACTCAAATGGCAAAACTAGGGTCTGCCAGCGACAAAAAATTCAAGAAAATGGTCATAAGATATCCTGGGTGCTGGAACTCGATTGCTAAAAGAAAATAAGGAAAAATAAAAGCAAAAGAAGACTGCTTGAATAAACGAAAAAAGAAAGCTGAGTTCTGGCATTAATTTTTTCTTTTTCTTTGCTTGCATGTGTTTTTATTACTTGTTCTTCTAGTATTGTTCGTTAATTAGGGTTATTAATTCTTGATTAGTAGCGGTGTAACGTTTGGACATTAATTTTAGGGTTTTAGATTCTGATTTTTCAAATAATTAGATTTTTAAATGATTTTAGTTGTTTATTTCATATGTTTATGTAATTAGTCAATGGCGTTAATTGTTTGTTTTGTGAATTCTGATTTGTAAGTTTTGAATAGTTATTAGATTGGTTATAGATGATTTGGTCCTTAACTGTTAGATATTTTTAGACATTAAAGTTATGATTAGTGTTAATAATTTTTAGTTAATTAAACTTTAAATTCTGGAAATTAGTAATTTAGGGTAAAAAGGGCATTATGTCGTTTGGTATATCTGATTGGGATTCATGGGTAATTTGGGTATACAAAATGGAATGCTGAAATAAAACTAATAAGGCAGGGGTAATTTGGGCATAAAAAAGGATAGAATTAGTGGTTTTCCTATGCAAGTGGGGGTACAATAGATATTACATAGGATTAGAACATGGTAGAATTAGGTAGAACCTTCTCGAATGGGTTCTTGTGACGACCCGGCTCGTCGTCACGAGAATTTCCACCCCGTTATGTTGTAAATGCATGTTTTATGATTTTATATCAATGTTAAAGTCTATCGGGTGAGTTAGGAGTGAATTGGATTGAAAATGAGGCATATAGCCTTTGTGAAAGAAACTTGAATAAGGAAAGTCAACCTGGAGTTGACTATTTGGTTAGAGGGCTTGGAATCGGATTCGATGATTCGGTTAGTTCCGGAAGGTGATTTGTGACTTAGGGGAGCGATCGGAATTGAATTTGGAGGCCCGGTGTAGAAATAGGCTTGAATTGGCTAAGGTTGAATTTTGGCGAAATCCGAACGGTAGGTGAGATTTTGATTCGGGGGTCGGAATGGAATTCCGACAGTTGCAGTAGCTCCGTTAGGTGATTTTGGATGTGCCTGCAAAATTTCAGGTCATTCGGACGTCGTTTGGTCGGGTTTTTGATTGAATGTGCAATTTGGAATGTTTTAAGGAATTTAGGCTTGAATTCGATGCGAATTATGGGTTTTGATGTTGTTAGACGTGTTTTGAGGATTGGAACAAGTTCGAATAAGGAATTAGGATGTGTTGGTGTGTTTGAATGAGGTCCCGGGGGCCTCGGGGTGTTTTCGGATGGTTAATCGGGAGAAAAACATGGAAAATTGCAGAACTGGTGCACTGCTTCTGTTGTTTCCGCTCCTGCGGAATTTTGGGCGCAGGAGCGGGTGCGCTGAAGCGGACCAGGAGCGCAGAAGCGCTGGGCACCGCAGAAGCGGAGCATTTTCCGCTGAAGCGGAAGCGCGGGAGCGGGCAGGGAGCCGCAGAAGCGGCCATCGCAGAAGCGGAAGGGAGCCGCTTAGGCGAGTCCGCAGAGGCGGACGCCTAGTCGCAGAAGCGGAAAGTCCGCAGGAGCGATCCAATCTCCGCAGAAGCGGACGCGTAGGAGCGGAAATTCTTCCGCAGAAGCGAAAATCGCTGTAAGTAAGTGTATCGGAAGTTAGAAAAATTTCAGAACATTTCACACATTTTGGGTCTCGGCTTTAGAGGCGATTTGGGCGATTTTGAAGAGAAATTCAAGGGAAATCATCAGGTAATCATCTATGGACTTAAACTATGATTAGTATTGGTAATATTATGCAATTATATCATGAAAATGGAGGAATTTGGGGTAATTTATGGAGGATTTAGCCCTAGTCTTGAACTTTAGAAAATCAAGGTTTTGAATGGGCAAATGGAGTCCGATTTTGGTAAAATTGATATGCTTAGACTCGTATTGAGATGAGGGTTCGAATATGTGACTTTCGTGATTTTTCGACAAGCGTACCGAAAGTCGGGTTTTGACAACTTTGGGAATTTTGATGTAAATTGAGTTATATTGATTGGGTGTCGTCCCATTGGCCTAATTTGTTGTGTTTCTACTGTATTTGATCAGATTCTACGCGTGCGGAGCTTGATTCTCGTGGCAAGGGCATTGCGGAATAGTCGTCGCGCTGTATTGAGGTGAGTAATAGATGTGGGTGATGACCGGCGGGTTCGAAACCCCGGTATACCACTTTGTGACGCTGTATAGCGGCGAGACACGCACACTCTTGAGAGTGCGGGGTCGATCATGAACTGGAGACTATATATATTAGTCCGACCTGTTGATACTGTATTGTTGGCTATTCTAGAGCCGTCGAACCTCCTTCTCGGATGGTTGCATATATATGTATATTGTGATAATGGCTACCCCTGAGCCGAGGAACCCCCTTCTTGGGCGGTTGATTATACATGTGGGCCGTGAGCCAGTTATTGGATCCCGCGAGGATCGTTATCATTGTCTTATCATATAGACATGCTAGTTTACTACTAGTCCGCAGCTATTTTTGTTATTATACTAATTCCAATCTCTGGAACTTGGTATTACTGTTTTCAAACTGAAAAATGATAAAAGAGTTTTCAAAAACTATTTTTGAGCCTGCGAGGCTGTATCTGCATATTAGCTGACTAGTAGTGGATCGGGCTGCGCGCCGCAGCAGGATATATGTTGGATCGGACTGCACGCCGCAGGAATATCTCTATGAGATGTGCTTGGGCTGTAGGAGCCCCTCCGGAGTCTGAACCCCCACGGTGAGCACGGGTACCCAAAATTGGAGTCGGGCTACGCGCCGTAGCGGTCATATCATGCATTGCATTGCATTTAGCTACATCTGCTAGTTGTTATGCTATTTATTGGTATTTGTTGGAACAGGTACAGTGAAGATTGATTCTATGACAGGGTAGCTGATTATAGCTTTACATAGTGCTTTATTGCGGATTTCTTATCTGCGCTGTCTTACCCTTGTTTATTACCACTGAGTCTGGCAGTACTCATTTTACTCCCTGCACCTTGTGTGCAGATCCAAGTACCTCTCAGCAGTGATCCAGTAGCTGTGCGAGGCGACGTTTGTGGATATTCGAGGTAGCTGCAGAGTCCGCAGGACCCGACATTTCCTTCCTACTGTCTTTTGATTTTGTATTGACATTTCTTTCCGCACTTGGTATCTTGTAAACCTTTATACACTCATGTTCAGTAGAGGCTCATGACTCTTGACCCTCGGTCTATGGGAGTTGATGTATTATGGGACTTGGTTTTCCCGTTTTCGTTATTGGTATCGCTATTGTTTCATATTTTGAAATGCTTAGATGGGTTAAAGAGAGCTTCTAGCTCCGTTGTTAATATTGATCGGTCAAGCTGGCTTAGCAATGTGCTGGGCGCCATCACGACCGGATTTGGGGTCGTGACAAGTTGGTATCAGAGCCTAGGTTTACTAGGCCTCGTGAGTCTTGAGCCGGTTAGTAGAGTCTTGTGGATCGGTACGGGGACGCCTGTACTTATCCTCGGGAGGCTGCGAACCTTTAGGAAAACTTCACTTTTCTTGAACTCGGTCGTGCGATCTTGTTGTTCTGAGAACTGAACTTCTATATTCTATTCTCTCGCGGATGGCGAGAACGCGAGCATCGGGACGAGGTGGACGACCTCCATTGGCACCCGTTAGAGGCCGTGGGCGCGGTCGTGCTAGAGTTAGAGGTAGGGCGGGCTGAGGCAGTGCCGGCTGACCCGCCTGTTGTACCGGTTCAGGGAGCAGACCCCAGTGGTTGATGCTCCGGCGGTCCCAGTTCGGGGCCGGACTATATCTATTGCTATTCCCGGTCTTCGGGAGACTCTTGCTCAGATATTATCAGTGTGTTCCGGTTTGGCTCAGGTAGTTTCAGCTACCGCTACTGTAGCGACATCTCAGTCAGGGGGTGGTCAGCAGACCCCTGCAGCTCGCACACCTGACCCGGTTGTTCAGGGACTTCAGACGCCAGAGGCGGTCCCCGCTCAGGTAGTTGCACCGGTTATTCCTCCAGCTGCACCAGCTCCAGCTCCAGAGCATATGGTTCAGGTTATGCCCGATGACGAGCAGCGTCGTCTTGAGAGATTTGGTAGACTTCAGCCACCCCATTTCAGTGGCGTTGAGGGCGAGGATGCCCGGGGTTTCTTGGATAAGTGTCAGAAGATGCTGCGTACGGCTGGTATTCTTGAGTCCAGCGGAGTTTCATTTACTACATTTCAGTTCACTGGTCCCGCATTTGATTGGTGGGAGGAGTTTGAGAGGCGTAGGCCTGCAAGAGCAGCACCTCTCACATGGCAGCAGTTCTCTACTCTCTTTCTAGAGAAATATGTACCTCGGTCTCGTCGCGAGGAGCTACGTCGCCGGTTCGAGTGGTTGATTCAGGGCGACATGTCTGTGACTCAGTATGAGCTTAGATTCACTCAGTTGGCTAGGCATGCCACATGGATGATCCCCACTGAGAGGGAGAGGATCAGGGAGGTTCATTGATGGCCTCAACTACTCTATCCGTATTCTTATGACCAGCGAGCGAGTTCTGTCATCATCGTTTGAGCAAGTTGCTGATATGGCACGCTCCATTGAGGCGGATCGTCGCCGAGAGAGAGAGGAGCGGGAGGCCAAGAGGCCTCGTGGTTCTGGTAGTTTCAGTGGTGCTCCATCTAGAGGGCATTCCCGGCAGAGCAGAGGTCGCTCATCTAGACCTTCTCATTCAGGCCGCCCAGAGCAGAGCGGAGGTTCTTATGGTCGTGGTCGACAGGGGTTTCAGCAGGGTCAGTCATCGCTTGGTGCCCTCCCAGCCCAGAGTGCAGCACCTACTTCTCCAGCACTAGGTGCATGTTATGAGTGTGGTGAGTTTGGCCGCATGAGGAGACATTGCCCTCGACTACGTAGGGGCAGGACTCAGCAGAGGGATCAGCCCTCCTCTTCAGCACCATCTCAGTCTAGTAGAGGTGGAGGTCGGTCTTCTCGTGGACGCCCCAGGGGCGAGGAGAGATCTGGTGGAGGCCAGGCACGGTTCTATGCACTTCCTGACAGGCGTGATGCAGTTGCCTCCGATGCTGTGATTACAGGTATCATTTCTGTCTGTCACAGAGATGCCTCTGTTCTATTTGATCCGGGGTCCACATATTCTTACGTGTCCTCTTATTTTGCACATCATTTGGGTGCGACTCGTGGTAGTCTTGATTTACCTGTTCATGTATCCACCCCAGTGGGTGATACGATTGTTGTGGATCATGTCTATAGATCCTGTGTTATATCTATTGGGGGTCTGGAGACCCAGACATATTTGTTATTGTTGGGCATGGTGGACTTTGATGTTATATTGGGTATGGATTGGTTGTCTCCGTATCATGCTATATTGGACTGTCATGCTAAGACAGTTACGTTGGCCATTCCTGGTATTTCTCAGATTGAGTGGCGGGGTTTGATTGATTTCGTCCCTAGCCGTGTTATTTCATTCCTAAAAGCTCAGAAGATGGTTGAAAAAGGGTGTTTATCGTACTTAGCTTTTGTGAGAGATGTGGGAGCTGAGTCTCCTAGCATTGATTTTGTACCTGTTGTGAGGGATTTCCCAGATGTATTCCCCTCAGACCTGCCGGGCATGCCGCCGGACAGGGATATTGATTTTGGCATTGACTTGGTGCCGGGCACTCAGCCCATATCCATTCCTCCTTATCGAATGGCACCAGCCGAGTTGAAAGAACTGAAAGAGCAGCTTCAAGAACTTCTGGATAAGGGTTTCATCCGTCCTAGTGTGTCCCCGTGGGGTGCGCCGGTATTATTTGTTAAAAAGAAAGATGGTTCCATGCGAATGTGTATTGATTATAGGCAATTGAACAAAGTGACAGTGAAGAACAAGTACCCTCTACCGCGCATAGATGATTTGTTTGACCAGTTACAGGGTGCAAGGGTGTTTTCTAAGATCGATCTTCGTTCGGGCTATCATCAGCTGAAGATCAGGGACTCGGATATTATGAAGACTGCATTCAGGACCCGATATGGTCATTATGAGTTCCTTGTGATGTCGTTTGGGTTGACCAACGCCCCAGCGGCATTTATGCATCTGATGAACAGTGTGTTCAGGCCTTATTTGGATTCATTTGTGATTGTGTTCATTGATGACATTCTAGTCTACTCCCGTAGTCAGGAGGAGCATGCTCAGCATTTGAGTATTGTGTTGCAGAGATTGAGGGAGGAGAAGCTATATGCTAAATTCTCCAAGTGCGAGTTTTGGCTCGAGTCCGTAGCATTTATGGGACATGTGGTGTCTCGTGATGGTATTCAGGTTGATCAGAAAAAGATAGAGGCGGTGCAGAGTTGGCCTAGACCGTCCTCAGCTACAGAGATCAGGAGTTTTCTTGGCTTGGCGGGGTATTATCGCCGGTTTGTTCGGGGATTTTCATCCATTGCTTCTTCATTGACTAAATTGACCCGGAAGGGTGCACCATTCGTGTGGTCGGATGAGTGCGAGGAGAGCTTTCAGAAGCTCAAGACAGCTTTGACCACAGCTCCAGTGTTAGTATTGCCATCAGCTTCAGGTTCATATACCGTTTATTGTGATGCCTCGAGAGTGGGGATAGGTTGTGTGTTGATGCAGGAAGGAAAGGTAATTGCTTATGCTTCTCGGCAGTTGAAGCCGCATGAGAAGAACTATCCTGTTCATGACTTAGAGCTAGCCGCCATTATTCATGCCTTGAAGATTTGGAGGCACTACTTGTACGGTGTGTCTTGTGAGGTGTATACCGACCATCGTAGTCTCCAGCACTTGTTCAAACAGAAAGACCTTAATTTGAGACAGCGGAGATGGCTAGAGTTGCTGAAGGATTATGACATTACTATATTATATCATCCGGGAAGGCCAATGTGGTGGCCGATGCTTTGAGCCGGAAGGCGGTCAGTATGGGGAGCTTGGCATATATTCCAGCTGAGGAGAGGCCATTTGCTTATGATGTTCAGGTGCTAGCCAATCGGCTAGTGAGGTTAGATATTTCGGAGCCCAGCAGGGTATTGGCTTGTGTTGTATCTGGGTCATCTCTATATGATCGTATTCGTGAGCGCCGGTATGATGATCCACATTTGGCTGTCCTTAGGGACAAAGTTCAGCTTGATGATGCTAGAGATGTCACCATTGATAGTGACGGCGTATTGAGGATGCAGGGCCGGATATGTGTGCCCAATGTTGATGACCTTCGTGAGTTGATTCTGGAAGAGGCCCATAGCTCGCGGTATTCTATCCATCCTGGAGCCGCTAAGATGTATCAAGATTTGAAACAACACTATTGGTGGAGAAAGATGAAAATGGACATTGTCGGACATGTAGCACGGTGCCTCAACTGTCAGCAGGTTAAGTACGAGCATCAGAGGCCCGGTGGTGTATTTCAGCGCATTGTTATTCCTGAGTGGAAATGGGAGAGGATCACTATGGACTTTGTTATTGGACTCCCTCGGACGGCGAGGAAGTTTGATTCTGTATGGGTGATTGTGGATAGACTGACCAAGTCAGCTCACTTCATTCCAGTTAGTACTACCTACTCATCGGAGCGGTTGGCGACGATCTTTATTCGAGAGATTGTTCGGTTGCATGGAGTCCCAGTGTCTATCATATCCGATAGGGGTACTCAGTTCACTTCTCAGTTTTGGAGAGCATTTCAGCGAGAGATGGGTACGCGGGTTGAGTTGAGTACAGCATTTCACCCCCAGACAGACGGACAGTCTGAGCGCACTATTCGGATCTTGGAGGATATGTTGCGAGCTTGTGTGATTGATTTTGGTGGTTCGTGGGATGAGTTCCTACCACTTGCTGAGTTTGCCTACAACAACGGTTATCAGTCGAGTATTCAGATGGCCCCGTATGAGGCATTGTATGGCAGACGGTGTAGATCCCCCGTGGGATGGTTTGAGCCTGGTGAGGTTAGATTGATAGGGACTGAGTTAGTCCAGGATGCTCTGGATAGAGCAAAGTTGATCCAGGAGAGGCTTCGTACAGCACAGTCTCGTCGGAAGAGTTATGCGGACCGTAGAGTTCGAGAGTTGTCTTTCATGGTTGGTGACAGAGTATTGTTGAAGATTTCACCGATGAAGGGTGTCATGAGGTTTGGGAAGAAAGGAAAGTTGAGTCCCAGGTTCATTGGTCCTTTTGAGATACTTAGGAGAGTTGGAGAGGTGGCATATGAGTTAGCCTTGCCGCCCAGCTTATCCAGCGTTCATCCAGTATTCCATGTGTCTATGCTCCGGAAGTACATTGGAGATCCGTCTCATGTATTAGACTTCAGTACCATTCAGCTTGATGTGCTCTATCCTATGATGTGGAGCCTATTGCCATTTTGGGACATCGGGTGAGAAAATTGAGGTCTAAGGAGATTGCATCAGTTAAGGTTCAGTGGAGAGGTCGACCCATGGAGCAGGCCACTTGGGAGATCGAGCGGGAGATGCGGAGCAGATATCCTCACTTGTTTGAGACTTCAGGTATGTTTCTTGACCCGCTCGAGGACGAGCGTTTGCTTAAGAGGGGGAGAATGTGACGACCCGGCCCGTCGTCACGAGAATTTCCACCCCGTTATGTTGTAAATGCATGTTTTATGATTTTATATCAATGTTAAAGTCTATCGGGTGAGTTAGGAGTGAATTGGATTGAAAATGAGGCATATAGCCTTTGTGAAAGAAACTTGAATAAGGAAAGTCAACCTGGAGTTGACTATTTGGTTAGAGGGCTCGGAATCGGATTCTGAGATGATTCGGTTAGTTTCGGAAGGTGATTTGTGACTTAGGGGAGCGATCGGAATTGAATTTGGAGGCCCGGTGTAGAAATAGGCTTGAATTGGCTAAGGTTGAATTTTGGCGAAATCCGAACGGTAGGTGAGATTTTGATTCGGGGGTCGGAATGGAATTCCGACAGTTGCGCAGTAGCTTCGTTAGGTGATTTTGGATGTTCCTGCAAAATTTCAGGTCATTCGGACGTCGTTTGGTCGGGTTTTTGATTGAATGTGCAATTTGGAATGTTTTAAGGAATTTAGGCTTGAATTCGATGCGAATTATGGGTTTTGATGTTGTTAGACGTGTTTTGAGGATTGGAACAAGTTCGAATAAGGAATTAGGATGTGTTGGTGTGTTTGAATGAGGTCCCGGGGGCCTCGGGGTGTTTTCGGATGGTTAATCGGGAGAAAAACATGGAAAATTGCAGAACTGGTGCACTGCTTCTGTTGTTTCCGCTCCTGCGGAATTTTGGGCGCAGGAGCGGGTGCGCTGAAGCGGACCAGGAGCGCAGAAGCGCTGGGCTCCGCAGAAGCGGAGCATTTTCCGCTGAAGCGGAAGCGCGGGAGCGGGCAGGGAGCCGCAGAAGCGGCCATCGCAGAAGCGGAAGGGAGCCGCTTAGGCGAGTCCGCAGAGGCGGACGCCTAGTCGCAGAAGCGGAAAGTCCGCAGGAGCGATCCAATCTCCGCAGAAGCGGACGCGTAGGAGCGGAAATTCTTCCGCAGAAGCGAAAATCGCTGTAAGTAAGTGTATCAGAAGTTAGAAAAATTTCAGAACATTTCACACATATTGGGTCTCGGCTTTAGAGGCGATTTGGGCGATTTTGAAGAGAAATTCAAGGGAAATCATCAGGTAATCATCTATGGACTTAAACTATGATTAGTATTGGTAATATTATGCAATTATATCATGAAAATGGAGGAATTTGGGGTAATTTATGGAGGATTTAGCCCTAGTCTTGAACTTTAGAAAATCAAGGTTTTGAATGGGCAAATGGAGTCCGATTTTGGTAAAATTGATATGCTTAGACTCGTATTGAGATGAGGGTTCCGAATATGTGACTTTCGTGATTTTTCGACAAGCGTACCGAAAGTCGGGTTTTGACAACTTTGGGAATTTTGATGTAAATTGAGTTATATTGATTGGGTGTCGTCCCATTGGCCTAATTTGTTGTGTTTCTATTGTATTTGATCAGATTCTACACGTGCGGAGCTTGATTCTCGTGGAAAGGGCATTGCGGAGTAGTCGTCGCGCTGTATTGAGGTGAGTAATAGATGTGGGTGATGACCAGCGGGTTCGAAACCCCGGTATACCACTTTGTGACGCTGTATAGCGGCGAGACACGCACACTCTTGAGAGTGCGGGGTCGATCATGAACTGGAGACTATATATATTAGTCCGACCTGTTGATACTGTATTGTTGGCTATTCTAGAGCCGTCGAACCTCCTTCTCGGATGGTTGCATATATATATATATTGTGATAATGGCTACCCCTGAGCCGAGGAACCCCCTTCTTGGGCGGTTGATTATACATGTGGGCCGTGAGCCAGTTATTGGATCCCGCGAGGATCGTTATCATTGTCTTATCATATAGACATGCTAGTTTACTACTAGTCCGCAGCTATTTTTGTTATTATACTAATTCCAATCTCTGGAACTTGGTATTACTGTTTTCCAACTGAAAAATGATAAAAGAGTTTTCAAAAACTATTTTTGAGCCTGCGAGGTTGTATCTGCATATTAGCTGACTAGTAGTGGATCGGGCTGCGCGCCGCAGCGAGATATATGTTGGATCGGACTGCACGCCGCAGGAATATCTCTATGAGATGTGCTTGGGCTGTAGGAGCCCCTCCGGAGTCTGAACCCCCACAGTGAGCACGGGTACCCAAAATTGGAGTCGAGCTACGCGCCGTAGCGGTCATATCATGCATTGCATTGCATTTAGCTACATCTGCTAGTTGTTATGCTATTTATTGGTATTTGTTGGAACAGGTACAGTGAAGATTGATTCTATGACAGGGTAGCTGATTATAGCTTTACATAGTGCTTTATTGCGGATTTCTTATCTGCGTTGTCTTACCCTTGTTTATTACCACCGAGTCTGGCAGTACTCATTTTACTCCCTGCACCTTGTGTGCAGATCCAGGTACCTCTCAGCAGTGATCCAGTAGCTGTGCGAGGCGACGTTTGTGGATATTCGAGGTAGCTGCAGAGTCCGCAGGACCCGACATTTCCTTCCTACTGTCTTTTGATTTTGTATTGACATTTCTTTCCGCACTTGGTATCTTGTAAACCTTTATACACTCATGTTTGGTAGAGGCTCATGACTCTTGACCCTTGGTCTATGGGAGTTGATGTATTATGGGACTTGGTTTTCCCGTTTTCGTTATTGGTATCGCTATTGTTTCATATTTTGAAATGCTTAGATGGGTTAAAGAGAGCTTCTAGCTCCGTTGTTAATATTGATCGGTCAGGCTGGCTTAGCAATGTGCTGGGCGCCATCACGACCGGATTTGGGGTCGTGACAGTTCTAGTGTAAACTTTAATCAAATAAGTATATTAATTTGTCTAATAAGCTGAAAAATGAGGGACTCTTAAATAATTACCAATTTTGAATTTCCCTTCAATTCCCAACTCTATAAATAGGCACTTTCAGCCATTATTGAGGTCCTTCTTCCAGATTTAGAACCAAAATTTTGGATTTTAAACCTTTTGAGATATTTGAACCCTATAAGCTTTAGAACCATAGGAAAATTCCAGAGAAAAAAATATGCTAAATTCCAGATCTGGAATTATATTTCTAGATTATATAATTCTTCTTCTAAGTCTGATTTACATCCAAAAATCCAAAAATATCAAAAAATCAATAGTAAATTCAAAGACAACTGCTGAATCGTTGAAAATTTCAGTTTAATGTCAAGCTAGTTGATTTCTAATAAAGCTGAATCCAATTGAGTTGGTTTTGAGTATAGTTAGTCCTGATCGAAAGCAATTCATGCACTGAGGGCTATTTTTAAATCTATTTTGGCTGTGTGTAGTCGATTTTGAGCAAAATCTCTTAATCATGTTTGGTTTTATAACAATATGAAATTCTGGAGTGATTTCCTGGCTTGACTGGCTGATTTTGCTGTTGCTGAACTATATATGTTGCTGTTCATATGTTGCTGTAACTAATTCCTTCTTTTGGCAATCGATTTCCATGTATATTTCATCGACTTCAGCTCTGAACATGAATAAATGGCATGTGTAATTCTGTTTGTATGATCTTCCATGTATTATAATTTCAGATAGTGATTTGTAACTAATTTGGACTTTTGGACTATTAAATTAGTATTAGTGATTTGTTTAATACAAATTGTTTAATATCATACATTTATTTCATTTAGAATTTGAATATGTGACACTAGATTATTGTAATAGGGCAGTTTACAGTGATCGTATAAACTGTTTTGGTAGAGTTCCTCAATATAGCTTTAATAAATTGAACATCCATTGGTATAAATTTTCAGATAGTTTCAATGGCCATTTGTCTAATGTAGTGGTTTATTTCAGCTTTATTAAATTCTATTTTAGTATAAAACTGGTATTGTACTAATAAGTATTGAGTACAATGAGATATAGGCTCAAAGGGAAGTTAAAATATTAAATCTGAAACATTGGCGTTAGTTCTTGTAGAAATATGCAAATTTGGATTAAAATTCAGGCTTAGAAATTAAAGATAATTTGAAATGATTGATAGTTTATCCTAATTCAATGTATGATTCAATTTGTATAATCAGTGATCATGGTAGTATAAGTATTCATCTGCTAGTTGCCAAGTCCGAATTCAAATTTTAAAAGTTGTTTGCCCGGGCTAAGCATACTATTAACAGGCCGATGTGAAATGGAATCTCTCAAAGTGTTTGAATAATCCTTTGAAAGGCCTAGATTCGTAATTACTTGTAAATATTACTATTACCGAAACAAAAATTGACTTAGTAATTAATATGGATGAGAATTGAATATACAACAAAAAACACATTAATAGTTATTTCAATTATGAAACAATATATGATAGAAAACATAACACAATCTAGGTTGACCTTTAAAAATAAATGAGATGAGCCTCATTTAAGAATAAAACGCACGGGGCCCTCAATTAATTGTTATAAAATACTTAGATTTGGAATGACCGTTTAGTGAATTTCACGGCCATTCCCAAAGTTAATAAGACGTAGATACTTTAGGCACGATTAATAATATTACATTCCTAATTCGGGTGCGCATTTATGTGACCCAAATCCAAATCTCAACGGAGTCGAAATGTATTAAAATCCACAGGCGTACTGGTACGGTGTGGCCCGAAATGCATTTTCACGATGTTGCAATTCTTTAAAAATTAAAAAGCGGAACATTAAAGCACATAATTGGAATATATAAAGAAATCAAATAAAAACAAATACAGCAGTTGAGCGTCCGTGCTAGAACCACGGAATCCGAGAGTGCCTAACACCTTCTCCTGGATTAACAGAATTCCTTATCCGAATTTTTGGTTCGCGGATTGTTAATAGAGTCATAATTTTCTCGGTTCGGGATTAAACCGGTGACTTGGGACACCATTATTTTCCCAAGTGGAGACTCTGAAATTTAATAAATAAATCTTGTTCCGACTGTCTTTTATGTGAAAAAACTTTTTCCTTTTTATTATTATATCCCTTCTCCGGGTGTAGTATTAATAAGCAGTAAGAAAAAGGAGGTGTGACAGCTCTGGCGACTCTGCTGGGGATAAGAAACCCAAAACTTCGATTCAGGGTTTAAGAATTCGAGCTCAGTTAAATTGCTGTTTTTTGTTTATATTTGATTTCCTTATATGCTTTGATTAATGTGCTACATGTTTACCGCTTTGATATTACGTGAACTGTATATAAAATTGTGCCAAAAACCATTCTCTTCTTACCTCCGGGGATATGCTACTCCCCTTTCTGCTAGTGTCAATACCAAAAATAAGAAAAGAGGCCGGACAAGTTACTAAGCCGGACGATCCCGCGGGTCCCCAGTACGTAGCCCCCTCCTCGATCCGAGTTGTCCGCTGGGGTACATAGTCTAGAACCAATGAAAAAATCAGGATATT
>JASVEL010008577.1:0-37562 GCA_032618575.1 Nicotiana noctiflora
TATCTTAGGGGTGAAAATTCCCCCACACGAGGTTAGACAAGCCACTTACCTCAATTCCGGTACAAAACCGCTAAGAAATAACCTTCTTGCCGCGAATGTCGGCCTCCACAAGTGTAGTATCTGATAAAAATCAATAGAATCACATCAAAATAGGCCAATTGGGTATTACCCAATCAAAATAACTCAAAATGCACCAAAACTCACAAGTTGTCAAAACCCGACTTTCGGTACGCTTATCGAAAAATCACGAAAATTATATTTTCGGGTTCCTTATCTCAATACGAGTCTAGGCATATAAAATTTACCAAAATCGGACTCCATTTGCCCACTCAAATCAGAGATTTTCTAAAGTTCAAGACTAGGGCTAAATCCTCCATAATTACCCCAAATTCCTCCATTTTCATGATATAATTGCATAATATTACCAATACTAATCATAATATGAGTTCATAGTTGATTACCTGATGATTTCCCTTGATTTCCTCCTCAAAATCGCCCAAAATCGCCCTTAAGCCGAGACCCCCAAATGTTAAAATGTTTCTGAAATTTTCTAACTTCTCATACACTTACTTACAGCGATTTTCGCTTCTGCGGAACATTTTCCGCTTCTACGCTCCCGTATCCGCGACCAAAGGGTCGCTTCAGCGGTTCCAGGCCTAGCCGACCAATTCCGCTTCTGCGAGAAAAGGACCGCTTATGCGCGTCCGCTTCCGCGATTAAACCTCCGCTTCTGCGAAGACATCCGCTTCTGCGCACTAGAGACCGCTCCTGCGGACTCGCCCAGGCGGTCAAGTGTCCGCTTCTGCGGACCTTCCCATTTTCTTCTCGTCCGCTTCTGCGATCATTGGCTCGCACCAGCGACATCGTTTCAGCGGAAGGATTTCCGCTTCTGCGTAACCAAGTGCTCCTGCGCCCCTCGTCCGCTTCGCGGACTCGCTCCTGCGCCCCCAATTCCGCAGGAGCGGAAACAACAGAAACAGAATCCCAACCTGCAATTTTTCCACAATTTTCTTCCGTTTAACCATCCGAAAACACCCCGAGGCCCCCGGGACCTCATCCAAACATACCAACACATCTTAATACCTAATTCGAACTTGCTCAAATCCTCAAAACACGTCTAACAACATCAAAACCCATAATTCTCATCGAATTCAAGCCTAAATTTCTTAAGACTTTCCGAATTGCATATTCGATCAAAAACCCGTCCAAACGACGTCCGAATGACCTGAAAATTTGCGGACATATCCAAAATCACATAACGAAGCTACAGAAATTGTTGGAATTCCATTCCGACCCCCGGATCAAAATCTCACCTATCGATCGGATTCGCTAAAATTTCAACCTTCGGCATTTCAAGCCTAATTGAGCTACGGACCTCCAAAATATATTCCGAACGCGCTCCCAACCCCGAAATCACCTAACGGAGCTAATGGAACCATCGGATTTCCGTTCCGAGATCGTCTTAGCACTGTTCCGGCTACGAACCGTTTTTCTAGTTTCAAAGCTCTTATTTAGGGACTAAGTGTCCCAAAATGCTCAAATTTTTTTGGAACCAACTCTCCCGGCAACCCACAATAGCAGAAATGAACTTAGGGGAACAGTTAAATTAGGGATTGGGGCGTAATTTTCTAAAACGACCGGTCGGGTCGTTACATCTTCCCACACTTAAAGATTCGTTCGTCCTCGAACGAGCATAGAAAACATACCCGGAGTAGTGAAAAGATGAGGGTACTGGCTGCGCATATCCTGCTCGGTCTCCCAAGTCGCCTCCTCGACCGGCTGGCCCCGCCACTGAACCTTTACCGAAGCGATGTTCTTTGACCTTAGCTTTCTGACTTGCCTGTCTAGAATGGCTACTGGCTCCTCAACATAAGAAAGATCCTTGTCTAGCTGAACAGATGTGAAATCCAACACGTGCGACGGGTCACCATGGTATCTCCGGAGCATGGAGACATGAAATACGGGGTGAACTCCGGCTAGGCTGGGAGGTAAGGCCAACTCATAAGCAACCTCCCCAACACGCCTCAAAATCTCAAAAGGGCCAATAAATCTAGGACTCAGCTTCCCTTTCTTCCCAAACCTCATAACGCCCTTCATGGGCGAGACTCGAAGCGGAACCCGCTCACCCACCATAAAAGCCACATCGCGAACCTTCTTGTCCGCATAACTCTTCTGTCTAGACTGGGCCGCACGAAGTCTGTCCTGAATCACCTTGACCTTGTCCATAGCCTCCTCAACCATATCAGTACCTAGTAACCTGGCCTCGCCCGGCTCAAACCAACCCACGGGAGACACGCACCTCCTACCATATAGGGCCTCGTACGGTGCCATCTGAATACTAGACCGGTAGCTGTTGTTATAAGCAAACTCCGCCAGTGGCAAGAAGTGATCCCACGAACCTCCAAACTCAATCACGCACGCACGGAGCATATCCTCCAAAATCCGAATAGCGCGCTCGGACTGCCCATCATCTGGGGGTGAAATGCCGTGCTCGGCTCCACCCGAGTACCTAACTCCCGCCGTACAGGCTCTCCGAACCGTGAAGTGAACCGAGTGCCTCCGTCCCGAAATGATGGAAATCGGAATACCATGCGACCGAACTATCTCCTCGATATGTCTCCGCCAGCCGCTCCGATGAATAAGTAGTGCTCACCGGTATAAAATGGGCGGACTTGGTCGGCCGATCCACAATAACCCAAATAGAATCAAACTTCCTAATAGTCCGTGGAAGTCCAGATACAAAGTCCATGGTGATGCGCTCCCATTTCCACTCGGAAATCTCAATCTGCTGCATCAATCCACCCGGCGCTGATGCTCATACTTCACCTGCTGGCAGTCGAGGCATCTAGAAACATAATCAACTATATCCCTTTTCATCCGCCTCCACCAGTAATGCTGTTTCAAGTCCCTGATACATCTTCGCGGCACCCGGATGGATGGAATACCGCGAACTATGGGCCTCTCCTAGAATCAGCTCTCGAAGATCATCTACATTGGGCACACAGATACGCCCCCGCATCCTCATAACTCCATCATCCCCGATGGTAACATCTCGAGCATCACCACGCCGAACTCTATCCCGAAGGACAAGCAAATGAGGGTCGTCGAACTGACGCTCCCTGATGCGGTCAAATAGAGAAGACCGAGAAACCACACATGCCAGAATCCGGCTGGGCTCCGAAAGATCCAATCTAACAAACTGCCTGGATAAAGCCTGAACATCCATCGCCATAGGCCTCTCCGAAGCTGGTAGATATGCCAAACTTCCCAAACTCTCTGCCCGGCGACTCAAGGCATCAGCAACCACGTTAGCCTTGCCCGGATGATAGAGAATAGTAATATCATAGTCCTTCAGTAGTTCCAACCATCTCCTCTGACGCATATTCAGGTCCTTCTGCTTAAGCAAGTGTTGCAAGCTCCGGTGATCAGTGTAGATCTCACAAGGAACTCCATATAAATAATGACGCCAAATTTTCAAGGCGTGAACAATGGCAGCTAGCTCCAAATCATGAACAGGATAATTCTTCTCATGCACCTTCAGCTGTCTCGACGCGTAGGCAATCACCCTACCGTCCCGCATCAATACCGCACCGAGTCCAACTCGTGAGGCATCACAATATACAGTATAGGACCCCGAACCTGTAGGCAACATCAATATAGGGGCCGAAGTCAAAGCTGTCTTGAGCTTCTGAAAGCTCGCCTCACACTCGTCTGTCCACTGAAAAGGGGCACCCTTTTGGGTCAATCTAGTCATAGGTGCTGCAATCGAAGAGAACCCTCTACGAAACGACGGTAGTAGCCCGCCAAACCAAGGAAACTACGAATCTCAGTAGCGGAGGAGGGTCTAGGCCAACTCTGCACGGCCTCCACCTTCCTCGGATCTACTCGAATACCATCACTCGACACCACGTGGCCCAAAAATGCCACCGAACTCAACCAAAATTCACATTTAGAGAACTTGGCATAAAGCTGCTTCTCCCTCAGGATCTGAAGCACTATCCTCAAATGTTGCTCGTGCTCTTCCCGGCTCCGGGAATATACTAGAATATCATCAATGAAGACAATCACGAACGAGTCCAGATAAGGCCTGAACACACTGTGCATCAAATGCATAAATGCTGCCGGGGCATTAGTCAACCCAAAAGACATCACGAGGAACTCATAGTGACCATACCGGGTCCTGAAGGCAGTCTTCGGGATATCTGGCTCCCGAATCTTCAGCTGGTGATACCCAGAGCGCAAATCAATCTTAGAAAACACATGTGCGCCCTGTAACTGGTCAAATAAATCATCAATACGGGGCAAAGGATACCGGTTCTTCACTGTAACCTTATTCAGTTGTCGATAGTCAATACACATACGCATAGAACCGTCCTTCTTCTTCACAAACAATACAGGAGCACCCCAAGGCGAAACACTGGGTCGAATAAAACCCTTGCCCAATAACTACTATAACTAATCCTTCAACTTCTTCAACACAGGAGGAGCCATACGGTACGGTGGAATAGAAATGGGCCGAGTGCCCGCAACAAATCAATAGCAAAATCAATATCTCTGTCGGGCGGCATGCCCGGGAGATCAGCTGGAAATACATAAGCAAAGTCACGTACCACAGGAACAGAATCAATAGAGGGAGTGTCAATACTGACGTCCCGCACATAAGCTAAATAAGCAGCACACCCCTTCTCAACCATACGCTGAGCTCTGAGAAAAGAAATAACACGGCTAGGGGTGTGATCTAGAGTACCACTCCACTCAATACGTGGAATGCCCGGCATAGCCAGCGTCACGGTCTTGGCGTGACAATCAAGAATAGCATAATGGGGCGACAACCAGTCCATGCCCATAATAATATCAAAATCGACCATCCCAAGCAACAATAGATCCGCTCTGGTCTCAAAATCACAAATGGTAATCAAACACGACCGATATACGCGGTCCACAGCTAAAGAATCACCCACCGGAGTGGAAACATAAATGGGGGCACTCAAAGAATCCCGAGGCACACCCGGATGAGAAGCAAAGTAAGAAGACACATATGAAAAAGTGGAACCAGTGTCGAATAGAACCGATGCCTCCCCGTGACTAACCAGAATAATACCTGTGATAACAGAGTCAGATGCGACAGCCGCGGCGCGATCGGGAATAGCATAGAATCCGGCCTGCGTTCCCCCTCTCGAGGGCGCCCTCAGAACCCCGACCCCCGCCCCCGGCCGGCCGGGCGAGTGGAATAGCGGCACGGAGCCGGAATGATAGCTCGCCGACCCCGAGAACCACGCCGATGCCGCGAAGACGGCGAGGTGCCCCCCTCCTACGCCCGGGGCACTCCCTCACCGGGTGGCGAGTATCCCCGCACCCAAAGCAAGCCCCGGGAGGACACGGTGACTGTGACCGACCGGCCTCTCCCCCACTAGCCTGACCCTGGAAGGACCCCGCGCAGGAGGTGCACCGGAAACCGGGGGAGCATAATAAGGCTCCTGAGGTGCTGGAAGACCCGGAGTACTACCTGCTGCGGGCAATGCCGAGTGAACTGGTCGACCGGAATAACCCCTGCCAAAACGACCGGCTGATGAAGTGCGGGCACCACAGAAATGGCCCGACTCACGAGACCTCTTGGCCTCTCTATCTCCCCGCTCTCTGGGAGCATACTCTCGATCCTCCCGGCAATGCTAACTGCCTGCTGATAAGATATATCTGTCTCCAACTCTCTGGCCATGCTGGATCGGATAGGCGGAATCATGCCCTCAATAAATCTCCGTACTCTCTCCCGAACCGTGGCTACCAAGGCCGGCGCATGCCTGGCCAGACGGGTGAAACTGATGGCATACTCCGATACTGACATGGAGCCCCGTCGCAACCGCTCAAACTCCGAGCGCCAAGAATCCCTAAGGCTCGTGGAACAAACTCCCTCAAAAATAGATCCGAAAACCGCGTCCAAGTCAATGAAATAGATTCCTCCGGACTATCCAACTCACACGTGCGCCACCAATCATAGTGTACCCCGCGAAACCGAAAAGCAGCGAAGGAAACCCCGCTGGTCTCCACAATCCCCATAGTACGAAGAATACGATGACACTCCTCCAGAAAACCCAATGCATCATCTGAAGCCAAACCACTGAACACTGGAGGGTCATATTTCTTGAACCTCTCCAATCTACGCTGCTCGTCCTCAGAGGCAGCTGGTCCACCTCCGGGTTGTGCTGGGGCAGCAAGAGGCATAATCATAATCTCTGGAACCTGTCCCACTGGCACTCGCTGCTCAGGTGTAACGGCTGCGGGAGTCTGGGATGTAGCTGCAGTAAGAGGAAGAAACCCTGCCTGAGCCAAAGTGGTATACATACTTATGAACTGGGCCAGGGTCTCCTAGAGTGCTGGAGTAGTAGCAGCTGTAGTCAGTGTACCAGGTGCCTGCGCTCCAACCTGATCCACCTGTGGCACCTCAGCGGCAGCGCGCGCGAGTGCTGTGGCTGCACCTCGGGTGCGTCCTCGTCCTCTACCTCGGCCCCGGCCTCTGACGGCGGCAACAGGGGGCGCGGGTACCTGATCGTCACGAGTAGCACGTGTCCTCACCATTTGTGAGTAAATAGAAAGCAATAGTTTAGATTTGGTGCCGAAAATGTCGCACGACAAGGAATCCAAAAGAAATGAAGAGTTTCCTAAACGGTTACATAGCCCCTCATAGATAAATACAGACGTCTCCGTATCGATCAGCGAGACTCTAAGTAACCGGTCTATGTCCCGTGACTCCTATGAACCTAGAGCTCTGATACCAACTTGTCACGACCCTAGTTCACCAATTGTGAACATGTCGTGATGGCACCCCAGTCCCCACGACTAGGTAAGCCTAACACGTTGCGGAATCCATAAATTATAAATACTTAAATAGGAAACAACGGAAAATAACGTAAAAGATATGTAATCCGTGCCGCTTGGCACATACATCCGTCACAAAATAAATAAAACACTACCAAGATCCGGAACCCCACGGTAACACAGACTAAAAGAGAAATACAACTGGGGCTCTATGTATAAAGAGTATCTAACAACGAAATGAAGAAAACTATCAACTAGAAATACTAGATTAGAAGGGAAGCCTCCGGATCCGCGGACGTAGCAGATCATACCTCGAAGTCTCCCAGAAAGCTGCAGAATCACCTAGTACGAGCCTGCTCTGATGTACCTGGATCTGCACAACAAAAGTGTGCAGAAGAGTAGCATGAGTACACCACGGCGGTACTCAGTAACTGCCAAGCCTAACCTCGATGGAGTAGTGACGAGGAAGGTCGTGGCCCTACCGAGAACAATAATAATATGATGATAACAAAATAAACAATTTAACAGATAACAACAAAATTTCCAAAATAACAACATTTACTGAAACCGTCTACAATCAAGCTAATAACAAATAACCAACTCAATAAACAAGTCCAGGATCTGTGGGAATTGAACCCACAGTCCCATTCTCAGTACCCCCGGGTCTCCGGGAATCGAACCCGCAGCCCATGTCTCAATAGTATCACAATAACTCGTGATCTCCGGAATCGAACCCGTAGTCCCTACCAATAACTCGGGATCTCGGGAATCGAACCCGTAGTCCCTACCAATAACTCGGGATCTCGGGAATCGAACCCGTAGTCCCTACCAATAACTCAGGATCTCGGAATCGAACCCGTAGTCCCTACCAATAACTCAGGATCTCGGGAATCGAACCCGTAGTCCCTACCAATAACTCAGGATCTCGGGAATCGAACCCGTAGTCCCTACCAATATCACATCGGGTCTCTGGGAATCGAACCCACAGCCCTGGGTCTCCGGGAATCGAACCCGCAGTCCACAAGCACAGCCAATTAAGGAAATCCACAGAGAGAAATAATTATGCTCAACTATAACTTTACCGAAAAATAGTGCCAATAATTAACAAGGAGTTCAAATAAGGCAATTAGGCAACTAAACAATTAAGTGCTACCTAATCATGCTCTTCTAACCACTACCGGGTAAAATATCAAATTAACAACCAAGACAGGGATATCGCTCATCGAACATTTAAATAAAGTACGTGTTCAACAACCAGCGCATGTACACGCCCGTCACCTCGCGTACAAGGCATTTAAACTATCACATAATATCCTAGGGGTGAAAATTCCCCCACACGAGGTTAGACAAGCCACTTACCTCAATTCCGGTACAAAACCGCTAAGAAATAACCTTCTTGCCGCGAATGTCGGCCTCCACAAGTGTAGTATCTGATAAAAATCAATAGAATCACATCAAAATAGGCCAATTGGGTATTACCCAATCAAAATAACTCAAAATGCACCAAAACTCACAAGTTGTCAAAACCCGACTTTCGGTACGCTTATCGAAAAATCACGAAAATTATATTTTCGGGTTCCTTATCTCAATACGAGTCTAGGCATATAAAATTTACCAAAATCGGACTCCATTTGCCCACTCAAATCATAGATTTTCTAAAGTTCAAGACTAGGGCTAAATCCTCCATAATTACCCCAAATTCCTCCATTTTCATGATATAATTGCATAATATTACCAATACTAATCATAATATGAGTTCATAGTTGATTACCTGATGATTTCCCTTGACTTCCTCCTCAAAATTGCCCAAAATCGCCCTTAAGCCGAGACCCCCAAATGTTAAAATGTTTCTGAAATTTTCTAACTTCTGATACACTTACTTACAGTGATTTTCGCTTCTGCGGAATATTTTCCGCTTCTATGCTCCCGTATCCGCGACCAAAGGGTCGCTTCTGCGGTTCCAGGCCTAGCCGGCCATTTCCGCTTCTGCGAACCAGAGGGCCGCTTAAGCGGCTCCGCTTCTGCGAAGAAGCATCCGCTTCTGCGGACAATCCCGCCCCTGCGCATAAATGACCGCTTCTGCGGTCCCGCCCAAACGGAAAAACGTCCGCTTCTGCGGACCATGCCCAAATTCTCTCGTCCGCTTCTGCGATCCCAGGCTCGCACCCGCGAGCCCGCTTCAGCGGAAATTCTTCCGCTTCTGCGGAACCACCCGCTCCTGCGCACCTCGTCCGCTTCTGCGGACTCGCTCCTGCGTCCAAAAGTCCGCAGGAGCGGAAACAACAGAAGCAGTGCACCAATTCTGCAATTTTCCATGTTTTTCTCCCGATTAACCATCCGAAAACACCCCGAGGCCCCCGGACCTCATCCAAACATACCAACACATCTTAATACCTAATTCGAACTTGCTCAAATCCTCAAAACACGTCTAACAACATCAAAACCCATAATTCTCATCGAATTCAAGCCTAAATTTCTTAAGACTTTCCGAATTGCATATTCGATCAAAAACCCGTCCAAACGACGTCCGAATGACCTGAAAATTTGCGGACATATCCAAAATCACATAACGAAGCTACATAAATTGTCGGAATTCCATTCCGACCCCCGGATCAAAATCTCACCTATCGATCGGATTCGCTAAAATTTCAACCTTCGGCATTTCAAGCCTAATTGAGCTACGGACCTCCAAAATATATTCCGAACGCGCTCCCAACCCCGAAATCACCTAACGGAGCTAATGGAACCATCGGATTTCCGTTCCGAGATCGTCTTAGCACTGTTCCGGCTACGAACCGTTTTTCTAGTTTCAAAGCTCTTATTTAGGGACTAAGTGTCCCAAAATGCTCAAATTTTTTGGAACCAACTCTCCCGGCAACCCACAATAGCAGAAATGAACTTAGGGGAACAGTTAAATTAGGGATTGGGGCGTAATTTTCTAAAACGACCGGTCGGGTCGTTACATTGATGTGCAAGAACGAGGACTTTTACGGTGTTTTTACTTTTGGGCCATAAAATATTTATTACAAACATATACAAAATAGATTGTCACTATACAAAAATATACGAAATAGACTAATATTATACAAAAAATATATAAAATAGACTGTTACTATACAAAAAAATATACAAAATAACCTGTCACTATACAAAATAGAGTGTTACTATACAAAATACATTCAAAATAGACTGTTACTATACAAAAAATATACAAAATAGACTGTTGCTACACAAAATAGACTGTTACTATATAAAATAGACGATCACTATACGAAATAGACTGTTATTATACTAAAAATATACAAAATAGGTTGTCACTATGCAAAAACTATACAAAAATAGACTGCCATTATACAAAAAAATATACAAAATAGTCGTTTTGTATATGACATACATTACATATTTCATTCAATTCTTAGCTAATATTAATAGATCCAAAAGTACAAAATATAATTTAAAAAGGCAAAAAAGAGTCGCTCTACCGCGCCAGGTAGGGGTCGAACCTGCGACTTTCAGCATAGGAAATGCACGCCTATCCACTAAGCTACAGGCACTTGTGTTGTCATGCTCATTCCTTTTGGCTACTATATGCAATATATTTGGGCCGAAGGGCCATTTTTTGTAAGTGGTATAAAATATAAGCAATTAAATTTTTGAGGGCCAATAGATGGTAGTTTTCTCTTTTGAATTTGGAGTTCATTTATTGGGCCGAATTTGTATTAGTTGTGGACTTCATTTGGAGTGCGTAGCAGGGGGATTTGCATCTATACCTGCTTTTTGAATCATGGTTTAACTTATACCCGCTTTGCAAAAAAATTATAAGAGAACCCACTTTTCGTGTAAACTTAAGTCCCTGAAGTAGCAAAGGCAACCACACAAAATTCAGCATTCTAGTAGACAGGCCTAAAGTTGTTTGTAATTGCTTAACTTAAGCATTCTACTAGCTGAAGTTTTGTTCTCTATTTGCTGAACTTCTACATATTTCAGTTGAAGTTTTATCCTGGATTTAATAGTTTTGTCGTAAAACTTTTTCAAAACTTCAGCAAGAAGATGCTGAAGTTTTTTAGTTCATTTGCAAAAACTTCAACACAAAATAAGCTAAAATTTTGTCCTGGATTCATTAGTTTTGTCAAAAAGCTTTTTAAAAAACTTCAGCAGGAGATGTAAAGTTATTTAGTTTATTTGTAAAAACTTCAGCACTAAAATAAGTTAAAGTTTTTGTCTTACGGTCGTACTAGCTGAAGTTTGGTTCTCTATTTGTTGAACTTCAGCATATTTTAACTGAAGTTTTTCGCATAAACTTAGTGTTGGCTGATGTTTTTTTTAATTGTTAAACTTAAGCATTCTACTAGGTAAAATTTTATTCTACATTTACTTAACTTCAGCTGACTTGGGGACTATATTTGAAGTCACAAACTCGTTATAGGTCTACTGCCTCATAAAATGCTTTCCCTAAAACTGATGTGATTGTATCAGTTTGTAGCAATAGCTTGGAAAAATTTCATAAATTTCACCATTTATGTTCATCAAGTAACATTGCAGTTTACACTATTCTGTAGACTTAGGCCAAAAATATTCGAGTCATGGGATGGGATCTATTGGCTTTAGGTACAATGTGCTGGAAATTGCAATCACAACATCAAAATCATGAGGTCCAATGCTATATCATTTGTATGCAACAAACGATAAAGATTGTGATGACTCGGCCCGTCGTCACGTGAGTTACCGCCTCATTTTCCCTTTAATGTGTTGCTTCATATTTCTGTATTAGTATTAAAGTTGATCGGGTGTAATTGAATTGGTTTTGGTTGAAAATAAGACACATAGCCTCTTAGAAGGAAGCTTGTTTTAGAAAAGTCAACCAGAGGTTGACTATGTGATTAGAGGGCTTGGATGTTAATTACGGTGATTTGATTAGCTCGGGGGATGATTTATGACTTAGAAGAGCGATTAGAATCAAATTTGGAGGTCCGGTGTAGAAATATGCTTGAATTGGCGAAGTTGGAATTTTGGCGAATTCTGATTGATAGGTGAGATTCTGATCCGTGGGTCGGAATGGAATTCCGAGAGTTGCAGTATCTTTATTAGGTGATTTTGGATATGTATGCAAATTTTCAGGTCATTTGGACATTGTTTGGCCGGGTTTTTGATCGAATATGAGTTTCAGAAGTTCTAAGAAAATTTAGACTTGAATCCGTGGTAATTTGATGATTTTTGTATTGTTATGTGTATTTTTATGACTGGAACAAGTCCGTATGGTGTTTTAGAGTAGGTTGGTGTTTTTGGTTGATGTCCCGGGGGCCTCGAGATGGATTCGGGTGGTTAAAAAGACTAATTCCCATGTTTGAAGATAGAAGATTTTTCAGAAAAATTGCAGAAGAAATTTAGCCTATGTGATCGCATAGACCTTGTCGCGGTCGCATAGAGCTGGACAGCAGAGAAACAAGATCGAATGGATGTCACCGTGTTCTCATAAGAGGAAATTCAGGGGGCAGTTTGATTACACTATGCGTTTGTATAGAAACGGACGCGATCGCGTAAGGTTGGGTAGTTGTGCATTGCGATCGCATGGACCTTGTCGCGATCGCATAGAAGGTTTTTGAAACTTTAAAATTTTGTTCATCGCATGCCTATGGCTGCGATCGCATAAGGTAAATCTGGGCGGAACAGAAGGCTTTTAATGAAAAATTTCAGTGGCGAATCCCTCATTATTTTCTCCATTTTTGCACTACCTTGAGAGCTAGTTGATAGAATTTGAAGGGGATTTCATCGGGAAGTGATTGGAGGTAAGTCTCGTGGCCTTAATACGTCATTTAATCGAAGAATCATCCATTAATTCTCTGAATTTGGGTATCAATTGAAGAAGTTAGGGCTTGGATTTTTTATATGTAAATTTGGGATTTGGTGGCCCATTTGAACTCTGATTTTGATAAATTTTATATGTACGGACTCGTGGCGAGATGAGGATTCCGAAAATGTAAATTTTGTAATTTTTCGAGAAGTAGGCATGGGGCTATGGTTTTGCCAGCTTCGTATTTTTGGGTGTTTTTCGAGTTCTTTCAATTGGGTTATGTCCCATTAGCTTATTGTAACCTATTCCTTATGGTTTTGATCAGATTTTACACTCGAGGAGGTCGATTTGCAAGGAAAGCGCAAGGCGAGCTAGGATTTTGGCCGGTTTGAGATGAGTAATGGTTATGAATGATATACTGAGGGTTTGATACCTCATATATCGCATTATACGGTGCTATGTGAGATGAAACATGCGCCGTGTGCTGAGCGTGGTGATATTGTGGCTGGGGATTCGGACTTGGTCCATCCCAATTGATTGTGTACTGTACTTTTTGGCTAAGACTGAGCTTATATCCGTACATTTTGGACTAGTTGCCATGTTTGGGGCCTTGTGCCAATCGGTAGAACCTCTAGGGTAGCCTGTTGAGTTAATTGACCACACTTTACCTGTTGAACACATACTCTCAGTCATATTCTTAACTGTAAAATATAATATGAATCGGTATTAGCAAATTTCACTCTAAATGAGAAATACCTAGGATTGAATATCATGTTTTAGCTGAGTGGGCCCGGAGGCCAAGTCTATATTGACTGAGAGGGGTCAAGGCACCCATAGTGAGGTATATGATATATACCGGATCGGGCTGCACGCCGTAGCAGTATATATATATATACATGTATATAATGCAGCGGCGCGATATATATATATATATATATATATATATATATATATATATATATATATATATATATATATATATATATATATATATATATATATATATATGTATAGGACCTGCATGCTGCAATATTATAGCACTTGGGCTGAAGGATCCCCCCCGGAGTTTGCACACAACCAAAGTGAGCATAATTTACAATTATATTGGATCGGGCTGCATGCCGCAACATTATAATTATTATATTGGATCGGGCTGCACGCGACAACACTATATATATTATATTGTATCGGTCTGCTCGCCGCAACAGTATTAGGAAGGATCGGGTTACACGCCGCAACAGTGTTGGATAAATGGTTGACCGTAGGAGACTGGTACCGAATTTTCCTCTTTTAGAAATGTTCCTACCCATATTGTTATTTATAGAACTGCATAGTATTCTTACATGTTTTCTTTCCTTCAGTTATTATTTATTGCCATTACTCACTGAGTTGGAGTACTCACTCTACTCCCTGCATCTTGTGTGCAGATACAGGGATCCGGGTGGCCAGTTGATATCTTGATGCTGCATCAGCTTAGTCGCGGAGTTATCGATGTAGCTGCCGACGTCCGCAGGACCCGATTTCTCCTTCTGTTATTTCCTTTACTCCCGCATTAGACTTCATATGCATAGGATATTATTCCATTGTATTTAGAGGCTCAAACTTGTGACGTCTGATCCCTATGGGCTGTTATTTCGGTTATTTTATTTTCCGCACTTACTTTATTATTATGAAAACATGAGTTTATACTTAAATTGGAAATTTTGAGTTAATAATTGGAATGAAAAATGTGAAATGGACGGGCTTGCCTAGCAATGTGTTGGGCGCCATCACGACCGGGATTTGGGTCGTGACAAAGATCTCTTCCTTCACATATCTGTTTTGCCCTCATCGTACAAAAAGAAAAGCAAGATTTCCTTTTTTTATGTATATGGTCGTTATACATAATTCCACACTACAATTTTCCAATAAAAAGAAAGGAGGAAGAAAGGAGCGCACAGGTAGCATGAAGAAGGAGGGGCTTGAAGTTGTAAAAATTAGGGTATAGGTTAAATATTTTTAAAATATGGGTATAGGTTAAATGAGGGTAACCAAATAGGGTGCCCCGTGACTGCGTAGTAAGGGGAAATGTTACCAGGTGGCTACTTTTAGGATTGCTATTTAAATGGGATTTTTTCATACATATACAAAATCGGAAATTTTTTATCAAAAATGTCCATGTTTATACAATTACCCGACCTACACATGTTTAGTCTACAAAATATATACATTCCACCTTAAAAGACTTTCAATATTTTATTAATGCCTTCAGTCAAGAATTTAGTTACACCCTTTTTCTTTTTTTCTCTCCTCTCTTCTTCTCTCCGGATTGAACTTATATTTACGAATTTAGAGAATCTAATCCCTCAGATATCAACTGATGTGTATTGCTTGAGTTGGAAAATCGAATTCAATTGCGCCTAATCTGCTTTTCATCTTCCAAGAACATTGATCCTTCATTTACTGGCCAAAGATAGCCCAAGTGATTTCACATTAGCAAAGATATGATATAAGTGATTGTTTTGTACATAATAAAAACTTACACATGTTCTGTGGTTCTGCTACTTTTCTTCAACTATTAACCTTTAAAGAAACTAGCCTAAAGTTTCATCTTCTAAAATGCAGTTGATTATCTTCTATCTATCCTTGAGACTAACGGAGGAACCCTTAGGTTTACGGGGTATTGGATTCTCACCAATGTTTGCGTTACTCAAGCCGACATTCTCACTTCCGCTTCGTCTTTCATCATTTGTCTAGTTTGGTATTGAAGGTCACGTCCAAATTTTCTAACACCCCGTGATATTGTTTATTTCCTCGTATTTTCCTGAAACATACCTTCAACAATGCTTGAATTGGGTCAATCTGTGTGCAACAGTCGTTGGCTCTCAAAAGCGTTACAACATATATCTATAGCATCACGAAGGTGTATAAAAAAGCCATCAATGAACAAATATAATATTATACATAATAATTATATATTATACAACTTATCTATAACTTTCATACGCAATATCATACCACTTAAATATAATTTTTATAAATTTTTTGTACAATATGTCGTTTGTATATTTTGTATATGATTTATACATAGTAAAAACAAATTTCATACAACTAGTTATATATAATACAACTTATCTACAACTTTCATATATTATTTCTACCTAGTTATATACAAATACTAAATAAAAAACTTTAAAAAAAAAAAAATATATATATATATATATATATATATATATATATATATATATATATATATATATATATATATATATATAAACAAATCGCATAATTTTTCTACAATGTTACTACAAATGTATTACAATTTCTGCAGTATAATGTATGTCATGTCTTCTTCTTCTTCGTTCAATCTAAAATTCAACCAAAATCAAGTCTAATCTTCACCAAAACACCCTCAACATTGAGATATAAACTCCAAATCATATCTCCAATTATTTGCAACAACACTCAATCCAAACAAATAATATTTTTAAAAATCAAAATTCGAATTTAAAGCTCTTTAATGGCTATCAATGGTGAAATTACTACTCTCTTTTTCTTTGCTTTACATTACTGAAATTAGGGATTGAGAGATACAGAGAGACGTAGAGAGAATCCTAAGTCTTTGCAACAACACTCAATTCAAACAAATAACGTTTTCTCAAACTCGAATTCAAAGCTTCAAAACTTTTTAATAGTTGTCAACGGTGAAATTGTTGCTCTCTTGTGCAAGATACGTGGGGGAGGGGGTGATGTGGAGAGAGAAATACGAGTACTGAGAGAGAAACGTGTGGGGAGTGGGAGTGATTGTAGGAATTGATTAATTATCCAAAAATATACATAATTGGTAAGTTTGTATATATGAGATAATTAAATTAAAGTGAAACTTGAGTAGGGAGGGTAATAAAGTTTTCAATAGTGTATAGATATGTAAAACCCTATTTAAATTGAGAAAATACCAGTTACGTTAGTCCATAAATAAGTTAGTACAAAAATTAGTCAATTTATAAAGGCTGAATACATATGAAGACACTTAAAGTTGGCATGATTTTTTATTTAGACATAAACTTAAGGGTATTCCTATTTAGCACTTATACTATCCAAAACTTATTCCAATTAAGCAATTCTTTAACAATTAGCCAAACTTACAAAGTGTGACGATCCGGCCCGTCGTCATCGTGAGTTACCATCTCGTTTCCCTCCTATTGTGTTGCTTCATACTTCAATTTCAGTATTAGAGTCGATCGAGTGTAATTGAATTGGTTTTGGTTGAAAATAAGGCAAATAGCCTCTTAGAAGGAAGCTTATTTTAGAAAAGTCAATCGGAGTTGACTATATGGTTAGAGGCATCGAATGTGAATTCTGGTGGTTTGATTAGCTTCGAAGAATGATTTGTGACTTAGGAATGTGATCAGAATCGAATATGGAGGTCCGATGTAGAAATAGGCTTGAATTAACGAAGTTGGAATTTTGGCGAATTCCGGTTGAAATGTGAGATTTTGATCAGAGGGTCGGAATGGAATTTCGAGAGTTGCAGTAGTTTCATTAGGTGATTTTAGATATGTCTGCAAATTTTCAGGTCAATCAGACGTTGTTTGGTCGGGGTTTTGATCGAATGTGAGATTCAGAAGTTTTAGTTAAACTTAGGCTTAAATCCGTCGTGATTTGATGATTTTTGTGTTAATAGACGTGTTTTTATGATTAGAACAAGTTCGTATAATTTTTTAGGGTAGGTTGGTATTTTTGATTGAGGTGTCGGGGGCCTCGAGGTGATTTCGGGTTGTAAACTGGACCAATATTGGCTTGTGAGGTTGCAGAAAAATTGCTGGTGTGTTGCAGAAGATTTGTTCATTGCGATCGCATAGGTACTATTGCAATCGCATAGAAGGTTTTGGAGAGGCTTGCTGATTGTGCATCGCGATCGCATAAAAGGGCATACGATCGTATAGTTTGTGGAAGTTGTTCACTACGATCGCAAAGGTTTCAATGTGATCGCGTAGTGTTAAACGGACCTAAGATCCTGAGGTATAATTGTTCAATGCTATCGCGGGGTGTGTTGTGCGATCGCATAGGTCTGGTTTCTGAAGCAGTGCGATCGCATATGTGAGGCTACGATCGCATAGGTCATTTTGGAAGGCCTGAAAAGGTTGTTCTACGCAATCGCAGAGGTATTGATGTGATCACATAGAGTAAAATCTGGGCAGACAGATGGGTTTTTATAACATTTTATCTGCAAGCTAAAGTCATTTTTCACCATTGTTGAGCATATTTGGGAGCTTTTGACGAGGGATTAAGAGAATTTCGACTAGGATTCGATTGGAGGTAAGTTTTATGAGCTAAATACGCGATTTTATTGAAGATTCATCATTGAAATCTCTAAAAATTGGGTGAAAATTGGAGAAGTTAAGGCTTGGTTTTTGGTATAGTAAAATTAGAATTTGAAGGGGTAATTGAACTCCAATTTTGATAAATTCTAAATGTACGAACTCGTGGCGAGACGATGATTCTGAAAATGTAAATTTTGTAATTTTTCGAGAAGTGGGGCGGGGGCTTGTCAACTTCGTATTTTTGGGTATTTTTCGAGTTATTTCGAATGGGTTATGTTCCATTAGCCTATTTTAATGTATCCCTTGTGCTTTTGATCAGATTTGGCATCCGAGGAGGTTGATTCAAGAGGGAAAGGCTTAGCGGACTAGTCTCGTGGCCGGTTCGAGGTGAGTAATAGATTTGGATGATGACGCGAGGGTTTGAAACCCCGGTATATCACACTGTGACATTATATTGAGGCGAGACACATACTCTACGGTGAGTGTGGAGTCGATTATGATTGGGGACTATGGCTTAGTCCGCCCAATTGATGTTTCACTGTGTTACTGGTTATAAATGAGCTGGTAAACCTCCTACTTGGATTGTTATGGATATATTTGGGTTGCGTGCCGATTATTTGGATCCCGTAAAGATTGTTATCACTGTTTCTATAATTTATAGCATATTTTCATGATATCAGTCCTGAGCTAAATATTGTCTTGAAATGACTAGTAAAGTTCTAAGGTTTTGAACACCTAATTGATAATTATTGATAATTTGAACTAAAATTGGTAAGTTGACTGTGCATGTGTGGCTTGCATGCATGTAGATGGACTTATAGTGGATCGGGCTGCACACCGCAGCTTATATTACTATGATATTGCGCTTGGGCTGTAGGAACCCATCCGGAGTTTGAACCCCACAGTGAGCGCGGGTACCCAAATGGATCGGGCTGCGCCGCAACGGTCACGTGCATTTGTATTGCATTCATGCATTGATACTTATGTACTCTATCTATTAATACTTATTGAGGTTGCACTGTTAAATGTGTAGAGGTACTTTTGTAGCTTTACTTTGTCGTATATTGGGATTTCTTACTTTCAGTGTCATTATGCATCTATTATCTCTGAGTTGGAAGTACTCACTTTACTCCCTGCACCATGTGTGCAGATCCAGGTACTTCAGGAGCTAGCTGAGCTTACTGGTGTTCTTCAGAGTTTTCATTTGGAGTTGTCGAGATAGCTACCTGACGTCCGCAGGACCCGACTCCTCCCCTATTTTCTGTTATTTGACTTTTCCATATACTTCAGACTATGTTGTATTACATTATTATTATGCTATTCTGGTAGAGGCTCTAGACTCATGAACCCTAGGTCTTTAGGAGGTTGCTCAGTATTGTTGATATTCAGGTTGTTTTCTAGCTATCAGCTATATTTTGGTTTTCTTTGCTATTAATGATTTTTAAACAAATGGTTTTGAGCTCTATGCTCGGGTTGAGAGTATAATTGGTCGGGCTTGCCTAGCAGTTGTATTGGGACGCTATTACGACCGGGTTTGGGGTCGTAACACAAAGTTTGTGCAATGCACTCGCTGCTGATGTGGCGAATGACGAATCAAAAAATGACATATCATTTTTGAGTAAAAAAAGGGGAAAACTATGTTAAATCTATTTAATAAACAAAATAAAAATAACATTCTCAAAAAGAAAAGAAAAACTTAATTTGCACCCAAGAAATAACACATTTTAAAAAAATGAGACATTGCTATTCTAAAAATCAGTGTTCTTGGTGTTCTTCACTATCTTCATATGTGTTCTTGTTCCAACCAGTATTTTAATCCAAATTTTAAAGAGAAACCCCTCCAGATTTGTTATAACTTCAGCTAAAGATTCACTATGACGACCCGAAGACATCCCCAACATTAATTTCTCAAACTTTCATCAAATCAAGTAAACCATTTTAAACCTTCAAGCTTTTTAAAGATCTCATTAATGATGTTTTAATGAAGAGCTCAGACTCATTTCAGTTTTAATCAATAGGGACAATTGTTGGTTCAAAATTTCCAACTAAATTAATGCTGGAGGCACAATAATGGTGGAAGCGGAGGAGGCAATGGTTGAAAATTGTGGTGGAGAAGGAGGAGGAGGAAAAAAAATCTATTTTTTGAGCTCTTCACGCGTTTATATCGGGTGAAACTCACTCTATGTGCCAACTCAACAAGATGTCCTTAATTGGAATAAGTTTCAGGCAGTATAAGTGCTCAATAGGAACACCCTTAAATATAGATATCTAAATAAAAAACCGTGCCAACTTTATGTGTCTCCGTATGTATTCAGCCATTTATAAAACATTACCAATATTAGTCAATTAGCTATTTATAAGGAAAAAATATCAGGTTTTTGCTTTCTTTTGAGTAGGTGTTGTTGAAATAGATTAGATACATCTTCGGGAGTTTAAATCTCAATTTTGGGATGATTTGGTAGAGTTTTAAGTTGGTTTGAATTGAAATTTGAAGAAGAAGATAAATATGGAAAAAGATGATATGTGTATCACATATGTATCATATTTATATAAATTGTGTATCACGTGTATATTCATGTATACCTGTGTGTGAGATACATGCGTGATACATGCGTCACAGAAAAAAAAAATTGAACTCGAATTTAAGTACGAATTTTTTTATACCAAATCACCTCTTATCTTTCTCAAATTTTGTATATTGACCCATCTATATGTTTCAACGAATTTCAATCATACCTATTAAAAAGGTTCCTTTTTGCTTAAATTTTTGGTGTGTGTGTGTGTGTGTGTATCCAAAGCCTCAAAACATCCACGGGAACATCGCAACAAAGAATCGATGCTCAAACAGATTAGAATTTCTCTTAAGTTGTTGTCACACCTCCTTTTTTACATGCCCGCGAGGGCACAAGGGAGTTTTTCCAATTAAAGGACAATCGAGACGGGATCAATTTATTAAATTCAGAGTCGCCACTTGGAAAAATAATGGCGTTCCAAGTCACCGGTTTAATCCCGAACCGAGGAAATTTATGACTCTGTAATACAGTCTGCGAAACTAGAAACCTGGATAAGGAATTCCGTTAACCCGGGAGAAGGTGTTAGGCACTCCCGGATTCCGTGGTTTTAGCACGGTCGCTCAATTGCAATTTTTGTTTCTATCTGATTCTTTTATATATTTTAATTATGTGCTTTTAATGCTCCGCTCTTATTTTTAGAAGAATTGCGACGTTACGGAAGCACATTTCGAGCCGCACCGTAACCAGTACGCCTGCGACTCTAATGTATTTCAGTTTCGCCGAGAGTAAGATTTGGGTCGCATAAATGCACACCCGTATTCAGGAAAGTAATTTTTATTTCAAATCGTGCCTAAAGAGTCTATCGTCTATTTAACTTTGGGAAAAGACCGTGAAATTCACTAGACGGTCCTTCCAAATCTAAGTTTTCATGACAATTATTCGAGGGCCCCACAATTGTGTATTTTTGGCGAGGCTCGTCTCGTTTATTTTAGAAGGACAATCCTAAAGTGTCTACATTTTTCTATTAGGTTCGTCTCTAAAATAAAAGAGAAAAAGGTCCTAATTTATTGCATGTTTATAAGCTCGGACCCCTTATTAGTTATTAGATCAATGTGAACGGAAATTACGCTCGAGCTTGCATAAAGGAAATTGTTTTATGCCCTGTTCTACAAACGAATAATACTAAAACTAAAAAAAAACTATAAATAGCGTACGAATTTGACAAAATATCAGAACAAACTAACCATTCTCTAATTAATTTAAACCGACCGTATCAGATGAGTTGTACCGATGGAGTTAACTATGTGTAATACCAAAGTCATTTTGAACTTCATGCTAACGTTCATCACTAATGTTAGTTACTAATTTTATTCAAATTGCTATTTAAAGCGATGTTATTTACTCAAGTAACCTAGTAAATTCCGAACTAGATACATCAAACTAACATTTTTTGGTTGATTATTTTTCCACCTAATCCATTGTCTTATACGCAGTGAGGGTGTTGTGGTCTCGAAATAAAGGCGAAGCCCATAATCGCTTTTGCTCTAACTGATTGAGCCTATCACATACCAAACTCTTCATGGCCTAATTCATGGATCACTCATTGTGTTTTGCAAGAAAACCTAGCTGTAAATTATCTTCCTTAATAACAATTGAACCTCTGTTTTTTTCATTATCATAGTAGAAGTATACTAAACCTTCAAATGAATGCTCACTCTATTATATTAACAATCGTTAAACCAAAGCTACTAACTCTTTGATTGTTAGCCACATACTACTAAACATAAGAATCTATTACTAACATGAAAACAGAACCAAATTTATCTAAAGTTCTGAAAATTCATTAGTGTTACAGTCCAAACCCATTGTTAAAAATAACGAAAAACTAATTACACATTCATCCGGACTTAACTCAAATCACTATGATACTATAAAGTTCGAACTTCATCACATATTTCTTAAATTGACATCAGTTTGCAAATGAAAACAGTAAGCTGAAAGAGATCCATAAAAGGGGAATCGTCACTTCAATTTACTCCCGTAAAGCATGAGTTTACAAACGTGTACCTGGAAATTGTCAAAGATGAAAGGCTACGGTATCAGCTAGGCAGTAATAGCAAACAACAGCAGCAGTGAGCCAACAGCAACAATACACCAACAGCAAACAGCAAACCCAGTGATAACCAACAGCAACAAACAACAACCAAAAGATAGACCACAGCAACCAGTGGCAGTTACTGCCACAATATGCACAGCAACAACAACAACACAAGAACAACAGCAACCACAAAGACCAGCAGCAACAACAATAAACACACCAGTAACACAATAATCCAGCAGCAATAGTTGCACCACACACGACCAACAACCTCAGCAAACTAAAACAGCAAGCAAATGGTCCTCTCTCACAAACAGCAACAACAACAGTCTCTAAAACTTCAATGAAACAGTGGCCAGGATCTATGTGTGAATGACTATATGCTTTCAATGTCTCTCTATGTATTTTCGAAATGTGTCTTTGCTGTGTGTATCTCTGTGTGTAGGAATGTCTATATTTCTGAATCCTTACTGTGTGTATGTCTATCCGCGCTCTTCTCAGGTTTTTTCTCTGTATTTATAGCCAAAACAGACCTTTTATCATTCTTGAAACACTTAAACTAATCCCCCTCACCATCTTTGCCCATGTTATTCTCTTATACCTCCACTATTACATGTCTTGTCCCTTCTTGTTTTAATCAAGAGTCATGGGTGTATTATAGTATTAATATTAACTCCTATGCCATATTGTTTGGTTCCCCACTGATATCAAATTAGTGATATTTAATTAACCACTTGATAGACCCTTTAAGTTTAACTAATTAAAAACCCTGCCATTCTAGATCTGCTCAAACCTAAGCTGATTAAACTATCTGCTAATTGATCATCATACGGTTGTAACCAACTCTTGGTCAAAATTCAAATAGTGATTCAAACAGTATTGAAGCATTATGACTCAAGAAATGAGGTTCATGTGAAAAACTATACATAACAAAGGGGTGACCTATAAGCAATTTGGTTCAAAGAGAAAATTGGATTCACCAACAGGTTCGCTTCAATCACAAAAGTAAAAATAGGAAGAAACAACACTACTGGCACGATCCAAACTATTATCGAGTCATTCTAGTATCCAAGCATGGAAACTAATGGACGACACTCATTTAATTGATTACACAGGCAATGACATTCAGCAATCAACAACAAATAATAAGAATAAATGGTTCATCCAGTGATTCGAGTTGTATTTGACAAAACTGGAAACTTATAAACTAACAAATTACACGGCTTATAACACACACTCGACCACGAATAGAAACAAACTCGGCCAAATAAAAAGCCAGATGGAGAAAGTGAACAACAATGAGCAAAAATTGAAAACAAAATTAATACAGTGACCCAAGCAAATAACAAGAAACCAAAGGAACAAATAAAGAGAGAAAACATACCTCCAAGACGGAATTAAGAACTAGCCGAGCGAGGTTCGAACCAAGACTCAAGACCCATTTCTTTTGGGGGATAAAACGGACTTTAATCGAGTGTTCCCGACTGAGAACACCCGACTAAAGTCGATTGAGGCCCCAATTCCTTCGCATTTCGGACAGAACCCAGGCATTTGTTTTCTAGGGTTCTTGTGCTCAATTTAGGGTTCGAATGGTTCTTGTAAGATTCGAACGGAACCAAAGGTGTTTTGGGCACGAGAGATGTCAGGGGGTGCCGTGGTGTGAGTTTGGGGTAGCTTGGGGTATGTCCAGGTTCTGCTCAACTCTTCGAATGGAGATTCGATACGATGGGGGATGATTCGAAGCAAACGGATCCGAGATTTGGATTGGGGGTGGTCAGATGGTCAAGGTGTGTTAGTTTGGTGACCGGCGGCGTCGTTGCCGCCGGGTTTTCAGGCGAGGGGAGAGGGGGCGGCGGCTAGGGTTTGTTGTTTTGTGAAAGAGACGAAGTTGAGAGAGAGACGAGGTTGAGACGGGTTTGGCTTGGGGGGGGCTGGGTAGGAAATTTGATTTATATACGAGATAGGAAATTCACTCCTGATCGTTGGATCATTTACGATCAACGACCAGGATCTTCTCACTTAAGTGAAACGATGTCGTGTAGTGTTATACGGGGCTGGGTCGGTCCCTGACTGGGAGCGGGTCGGGCTGGGTGATACGATCTTGGTCGTTGATCAGTCTGAGATCAACGGCCCAGATCAGGTATGACTTAAAACGACATCGTTTGGATGTCTCCTGAGGGGCCTGACTTGGATCGGGTATGGGCAAGTGTTTTGGGCCTGGTTTTTGGGTTTAATTGAGTGGCCCAGTTCCGATTTTTGTTTCAATTTCTTTCTATTTTGCTTCTTTTCTTTTGCTTTTTTTTTTCTTAAAATAAAACTAAAATTCTAAAATTCTAAATGAACTTATGGAACCAAATTAACTTATAAACGTACTAGTTAACTTCTAATAATAATTATCACTAACAATTAAAGTAAAATTTGCCCAATTAAATAAAAAATACAAAAATACATATTTTTGTGGTTTTTCTATTTTTGTAAAAATAAACTTAACTATTTCTAAGCACGGGACTAATCCTAAAAATATTAACGCAACATATGTGGTATATACATTTTATTTATTTAATTTGAACAAATAGACATGGGCACGCAAACGTAAACAACAAGAAAAAGAACACGTAATCCACAAATATCGCAAACAAACACAAAGACTCTTTTATTTTGACATTTTGGGAGCAATTCTCGTATAGGGCAAAAATCACGTGCTCACAGTTGTTATATCTTCATTCTATAAAAAGAGTGTCTCAATCACACTTAAACATTTCAGATTACTTTCAAATTTTGCACACAAGCTCTATTCAGCCACATAAACTAGGAATTTTTACACTCTATAAAAAATTATAGTACCATATTTATCAATAATAAATACCATTTTAAAATACTACATCCTATAAATATATTTTATCCTTTATAAAAAAAATCTAAATATAGTTACATCCTACAATTAAGGCACCATATGTGTTAAATATTATTTTTTTCTCTCCCTTTTTGCATTTTCTCCCACATAATTACCGCGTACTTGCAAACCCCAATACAATCTCTCTCTGTTTGCATACAACCAGACTCTCTTCTCCTACAAACCCTAGTTTTTTAACTCTCCTCTCACCCAAATTCTCAATTGCTTTGGGCTTTCTCCTTTAATTTCCTGTTACCGAATTGATATTGGAGAGACGGAAACTGATCTGGAAACGTTTAGAAGATGTAGCAGATTCCAACTTTGTGAATAATGAAGTTGTGCTCGTCTCTAGATGCTTCTTCTGTCGTCATTGCTACCAGAAACAATTCAGTGACAAATATGGGTAGTTGAAGAAAGCTTGATTGATAATCTAGAATTTACTATTTTCAATTAGTTGATGAACCGTAGATGTAGGCCCAAGAATTGTATTTTGTTACTTGGTGCTACATCCATGGCAATGATCTTAGCCGCCAGACAATGAAGGTGAAAATGGAGTTTGTGGATACCAAGTTTCTCTTATTTTTCTCTTAATTTTTGCCTATTTATATTCAGTTGTATTTGATTGTATTCTTCAGTTATATTCACTTGTATTCATGTTTAATCAGTTGTATTAAACTATTTTATTCAGCAGTAGTTAGTTGTATTCAAGTATTTTATACAACTGTATTCAGTTGTAGTTAGTTATATTCAACTATTTTATTCAGCAGAAGTTAGTTGTATTTTGTTGCATTCAAGAGTTTATTTAGCTGTATTCAGTTGTATTTTTGTTGTATTCAAGTGTTTTATTCAGATGAATTAAGGTGTATTTTATTTTATTCAATTGTATTATTCATATGTATTTCTCTTTATTCAGCTATAATCTTTATTATGTATCTCTCAAATACAGATTAATGAGGGATTGTTTTAGTTCGTTGAGTTAAATTAGGAGAATATCATATGATTTTATTTTCATCCATTTTTAGCTCAGATACGTTACTGTATTTATTGTTAATGTCGCTTGAATACAGCTAAATACATATCAAACTTAGCTGAAATTCCAGATTTTACGCCTATATTTTATGTTGTATTAATGAATACGATAGCTTAAATACATGAAATACATTATATAAAAACATAAAAGGTATCTATAACACGTAATATAGCAAATGGTATCTATAAATGGATAATTAGACCAAATAGATGGTGCTTTATGAAAAACTCCCTATAAACTATCCAGAGTCTCAAAACATCAATTGGAGTCTAATAAATCAAAGTTAACTTATGGTCATACTTATAAACTCTTAAGTTCTTCAAATTGTCAACTTTTGGCAAATAGTGTCGAATTCTTCTAGGAACCTCCAAATCTGAATCTAAACATATGCCCAAGTCCAAAATAGCGACAAAAACTTATTACCATCAAATCCTAATTCGGGGTCATTTACTCAAAAGTCAAACCTTGGTCAACTCTTCCAACTTAAAGCTTCCATAATGAGAATTATTCTTCCAAACCAATCCTGAACCTCTCGGAAATCAAGTCAACCATATACTCAAGTCATAATACATCATGTGAAGCCATTTCATGTCTCATATCTCATAATAAAATGCTAGAACTCAAAACGACCGATCAGGTCGATATGCTCCCCCAGTTAAACAACGGTTTGTCCGCGAACATGCCAAGAATTATTCCAAATTTATCAAATCCCTGTATAAGCTAATCATACACATATACATGGGTGATCTCATGTCCCCTTAATCCATATAAGCGCATTAATGCAATCAAAGTCTACCCGATTGCATCTTCAGCAAAGTGTTCTTCGATGTTGTAATTTTGCTTTCGATTAAATCACCTCAAATCTACTCCAGATGATCTCAATTTTGAAACAAAACCTTCAAATACCACCACAAATAAACCTCAATTACCAATTTACTCACATAATTACCAAATCAAAAAGACTCAATGTCTAGTTAACCAAGATTTGTAAGGTATCAACACCAGTAAGAGGTGTGACAAGATGGATGAAATCCTTCTATTACTTAATTTGTAAGGTCTCGAATTCGAGCTCTTGGGAATAAATAAATTCTTAGAAATGAGCGATTTTTTCTTTAGTGGACACTACCAACACGAATCTAGATTAGTCGAACCAGTGGAACTTAAATAGGAGATGATTGTATTAATTTTTTTTCTGCTGATTAAGAGAAATATGGAAGTATGAAAAATAGGCAGTCAGATTGAGAAACATAATCAGTATAGAATATGCATGTTTTAAAAACAAAATGAAATTATCACTTTAACCACCTCCTTTTTATGAGTTACTTTTCTACAGTTCAACCAATTTTCGCTCCCAATTAGTGTAATTTATTTTACGGAGAATTAATCTTTACATTTCTTACTATATTCAGATTTTCTTATATATAAACTTACAAGTGGTACTCTAATTAATTGGAAAAACTAGAAAATAGAGGATACAGTGGCAGTCCTAAGTTGGTCTACCTTGCAAATACAATCGAATAAAATACCAAGTTAAGTTTCTACAATCCTAGTGTCAACAGGCAGTGAAACATTTAACATGCTAAGAAAAACTTCATTTGCTCAGGCAGCTAATCCTTTTTTTCCTTTGATAATCGAGAAATCTCCAACGATCAACAGGCACACGGCTCGAAACATGGTGAATAATGAACCACCTCTCTACCCTTCTCCGCTTAAATACCATGCTTTAGGATTCAAACCCGTGACCTGCGTCTATACCCCTGATCACACATTGTGCGCCCGCTCTAAAGCGACAAGATTCAAATTCGTGACGTGCGTCTAACCCCCTGATCACAGAATGTGCTCTTATTACTAAACCAAAGGCCTGGGGCTGTTCTGCAGCTAATACTAGCTAAGACATAGATTGCCTCCTACTTCTACATGGGGTAGACTTTGTTTCCCCTGCATTTGAAGATGATGGGCTTTCTGATGTATCTGAGCTGCTATTCTCACTTAGTCTATCTTTATTTGACCACAGTTTTGAGAACATTTTTTTCGATATGATTGAATCCTTCGCTTTGCTACCATCAACCTTTTCCGCATTTGTTTTCATGTCGTTGAAGTTACTGCCGTTGGTATGTTCCCTGTCTCTCAATCTTAGAGTAGCAAGCTCACCTTTCAGAGCTTTAAGTTCCTTGGCTGTAGGCACAGCATCCCAATCTTCGTCGGTGTTGGATGTAACAGAAGTAGAGCTCCCGTGAGATCCCTCCGGGAGCAAAGTCTTAACCGATCTAGATAGGTCGGGAGTGCTGCCACCGCCGGATGATGTTGTGGCTCTGACTTGCTCAAAGAAAAGAACTTGTACAACTACTCGCAAAGGAAGGCGCTCGTTCTGCACAGCATGCATTGAGGCCTCAGCTGATAGCTTCCTGCAGTCCATCAGCCTGCAAATTCTTTTTCTCTCGCTTTTGGTAATCCCGGGATGTTCCTACCAAAAGAAAATAATGATGATTCATAATCCTTGACTAAAAATCCTTCACAAAAATTTAGTGTGTTCACCAATTCACTCAATTTAATTGAGATACTCAAGCATACATAATTCAAAAAAGAGAAATGCAAAAGGATACCTTGAGATACATGTCAATAGCGCGGTAAATTCCATCATGGGAAGGCCTGGAGAAACCAGATACCAACTCTGCAAGGTTGACAAATTTTGATAGTGGTAGATTTGGATCTCTAGCAACTTCAGCAAGGTATCCATCAATTATCCTAGCCACCTTAACCTTGGAACGATCTGATGCAAACACAGGCCGTATATCCTGGTATCTATTATCTGCTGGATAATCAATCTGGCCGTTCTTTTGATGGAGCATGAATTGCTCTATGAGGTCGTGTACTAGGTCAATATCGAACGTAATAGTTTCACTACCTGGAGCCCGAATTAGAAGGTCACCTACTGTTGCCTGTTCCAGCTGCAGCCCGACCCTCTTCTTCAATTCACTTCTCACTGTTTGTCCACATTCCAATGCAATAGATGCTTGCAGCAATTGGATCAAGAAACCACACGAAACACCATTTTTCTCTTTGGGCAACAACCAAGTAATCGTATCAACCATATACCGATACTTTTCAGGATCACTTCCCTGTATCTTACCCTTGCTGAATCCAGGTAGCCTTCGGTTGACATATGCTTTCAACGCTTCACCTATTGCTTCTGCAGACATCCTTCCTTTTGTTTTTATGGTTGTTATGACCCGTTTATACAAGTCAATATGAAGCTCGCAAAGGTCCTCAACCCACCAGTCTTCTGGAACAAGCTGTTGCTTGTTCACTACGTCGCAATGCAGATCAATTTCATTTTCAGATAGAAGCTTTTTATGGTTATAAGTATATGACCAGTCCACCTTTGAGGTGTCTATGGAAGCTTTAGATGCCACGGAATCCAGGCAATGACTAACGATCTTTAGTTCCTCGCACCAGGGAAGAAAACTTTTTGTGGTCTGAAGAACAATGATGGAGTCTTTCCAGCTTCTGAAGATGCTAGATGTAAGAAAAACTTCAATCTTGTAGATAAGATTTCCCTTCTCAACTGTCTCGTACATTTCCAAGGACTCTGCTGCACAACGAGCTGCAACGACATTATATGCATTCAAAGTTACTGTCATACCATAACAGAACTTTGCGCATATTTCAAAAGCAGCAGGTCCACCAGGTATATCATGGATGTTGATTTCATCGCCGTTTTCCTCATTTGTACAGGCAACCAGCTTCTGCAAGCGATAACTCTTCGACAGAAGGGGAAACTGGAGAAAGTTGTATTGCAATCAGTGTTATCAGAAAATATTTTGGCTGGAGAAGATAGTATATTTGCTATTTCTCATGCAGAAAACAGCCAACAAATATGGAATGAGAAAGGCTACATACCTTGTGGAGGTAAAACTTCACATCTCCAACATTGATAACCATGTCAGTTGCCAATTCAGTTGCTACATACCTGAATATATACAAAGTTCATACATTATACGGCTAGTGAAAAACTTAGCAAACCATCTTCAGTAAAAACTATCCACATTACTTCTTCATATGTGAAAAGCAAATGAACTACAAGTAAATCGAAACGACAAATGCTAAGTATTATTTTGGTGTCTATAATTGATACTCCATGTTTTAGCTGACTAAAAGTGGAGGTTTTACTTAACTAACAAAGGGGCCATCTAAAATATATGAATTCTGAAAATCCCGTTTTCATTGAGAGCAGTGTAACCACCACATGATCTAAGTACTTCAAGCAAGCTTTCCCTTAATAAGGGTGAATATTTCCTTTCTTGAAACATAATCTTTTGTTTCCAGCATGAGAAAATGACTACGGAAGAAATTCCTAATTGTGTCAATCTTCTAATTACATAATCACAGCCTAAAAATGCATGGATACAATCACTGAGCACCGCACCAGACGCACCATCACTATGTTGTACAATCATTATTAAGAGCATATGTTTTCAAGAAAAATATTATATGTGATAGGTGTCATTTTATGAAACTTTCTCTATAGCCACTCCGTACAACAACAACAACAACAACAACACAGTGTAATCCCAAAAAGTGAGGTCTGAGGAGGGTAGTATGTACGATATACAAACATTAACTTTAATTTTCGCTTCTCATAATCATCTTTAAACCATACGTAACCGCAAAAGCATTTTTCATCTAAGAAGCAACTTTGTAAGGTATGAAGTGCTTTCTGTGTTTGTAATATGTGAAAAGAACTGATCTAAGTGAAGACAATAAAAATTCAAACAGCCATAGCAATTTAGTAAAACAAAAGTACATCATCTGGAAATGATTTCACATTATCAGTGATTTTTAACCTTTCATAATAGGTTATTACTTTACCAAGTAATCTATTAATGCTTATCATAGAAATTTACTTGTACTTACCTAATAAGTGACCTGATTGTGTCAATGATTTCTACCCTTTTAGGGTATCAAACTTAAACTCAGGTAGAAATAAGACATATATGCAAAAAGAAGAGTATACTGGGAAAGAACTAAACAACATTCACCAAATTAATAAGTACATTATTCACCTGATATTATCTCCTTCAGTCTGAAATTGATCAGGTTTGGATCCAAGTTTCATAAACTTCATCTTCACTCTTCAGGGACAAATTCTCTTCACCTCCAGTATTTCAAGAAGGAAATGACTCTTCAACTCTGTTTAAATTCTGAATCGGCCACTGCTAGTATTTAAGACGCAACCAACAGACTCTGAGTCTGGCCAAAAATGCTAATTATAGTTCTGAAAAAATCAAAGGCAATCCCACTTGCTGTCCACTGACACCACCGCCCTTCCACTAATTCTTTATCTTCAAAATCTCTCCACTCTAAATGTTTATATATTTAAGAAAACTTCCAAATTGCTTTTTTTGAGAAAACAATTAGCAAACACCAGAATCAACATTCTTCTGAAATAGAAAAACCTGACACATCAGAATGGTATGAATTGAAGAGCACCACTAAAATTTTCAACAAAAAGCATCAACTTATTCTGGAAAATTGTACAAATATGAACAAACACACTCTACCACCAAAAAAAGTGGTTCATATTGGCAATGGAAAAAGCAAATTCCTAACACATAGCATCTCAACAAACATAACACGACACTAGACGTGGATGGAGTTTATATAATATGGGTTCAACTGCCATCTTTTCACAACAACAAACTAGTAAAATATTACAAGTGAGGTCTGCGACGCGCATAACTTATCCTTACTCAAGAGGAGTTGAGAGCTTATTTCTGGTAGACCTTCTGCTCAAGAATATGGAAAGAAAGACAATATACTATTAAAAAAAAAAAATAATGACTAAAGTATAGATATATATTTTAAAAGTTCACTAAAATTTCAACAAACATTAAATTCTGAAAGAATAATTACAATAGTATAGTATCATGAATTCAGTTCAAGAAACTTAAAAGTCGAACCTATCATGTTCAAATCATGAACTTACATATAATGAAAACAAGAAACCAACAAACATTAGAAGGGCCCAAAACCCATTTGCAGAAACTGATCTAAAATCAGAAAATGTATATATTTTGTATGTTAAGTATAAATATACATACCAAAGAAAAACTTATTGAACATGCATTGTTAAAACACAAGAGAAGAAAAATGGAATTTCTTTTACTATTCATGATCTACAGGACTCACCAAAGAAGCTGTTAAATTAACTTTCATGCAGAGCAATGCAATCATCAAAATTTCAGCTACGTATGAAAAGGAAAAGAGCATTTGAAAAAGCATTAAGTGACGTGAAATAGTACAACTTTGAGAGAAAATCCAAGAACCAACTTCAATTGCTCACCACTAGTATTATTATTTAGCTATGAGAACCAACAAAAAACGACCCATCAAAAAGATGAGTTGTTTTCCCCAATTTTTTGCCTGCCACAACACTAACACAATGTTCTCACAAAAATCCAAATCTCGGAATGTTTCCAAAATCTTATCTTTCACTTCACTTTAGAATCAGCACCGCTGCCCCCACTACCACTTCTTACTTTTTACTAATTTTCTCTCCCTCCAAAAACAGAATTCAACAAAATTACTCTCTTTCTTCAATATTTATATCAAGTGTTTAATATGACATAATATTTTAAAAAGAACGGAAAATGGCCTAAGATGCTCGAACTATCTATTTTGGTATAATAATGCCCTTCGTCCATCTATTGGACCAAATATGCACTTTTGTTAATAATTTTGGCTTACAAATGCCTTTTGAGTTCACGGAGGGACACGTGTTATTGTCATATTGGCTTATTCTTAATATTTCTTAATTAATTAAAAAGACTCATTATTTATACCCGAAAAATAATTTTCTAAAAATAAATTATACTAAAAACTGAAGAAAAAAGGGAATTTTTTTTCCACTTTTTACAAAAAAATATATTTTTTACTAAAATAATATTTTGTAAAAATTAAAATAAAATCTAAAAAGTAATTTTCTAAAGTAATATTTTTGAAAAAAATGGAAAAACAAGTAGAATAATGCTTTAGAAAATATTGCTACTTTTCTACTCAAAAATACTGGAAAAAAAGTTACAACAACAACAACCCAGTATATTCCCACAAGGTGGGGTATGCGGAGGGTAATATGTAGACATGCCTTACCTCTACCCGAGAGGGCAGAGAGGCTGTTTCCAATCGACCCCCGGCGCATGGAAAAAGGCAAACAAAAACAAAAAAAACAAAAACCGCATTAGTTACTCCAGCATACACATCATAAAAATTATCTAAACATAAGATGCATATGTACCATAAAGAAACAAGCATGCAATGATAACAAAGAGTAACTACTAGAAATGACTGGAAAAAAAGTTAACGTTTTAAAAAACATTAACCTTTAAAATTTTGATACCAAACATTAACGTTCTACTTGAAAGTAATTTTCTACTTTTCTTAATAAAATATTGCTACTTTTCTACTGGAAAAAATTAGAAAGCAATTTTCTACATTGTTTTTTATAGTTTTTACAAAAATATTATTTTAGAAAAATGATTTTTAGATTTTATTTTTATTTTTACAAAAACATTATTTTAGTAAAAAAATCTATTTTTAAAAAAAACTGGAAAAAAAATTCCTTTTTTTTTCTTCTTCATGTTTTTTAGAAAAATATCATTAGAAAATTATTTTTCGGGTATGAATAATGGGTCTTTTTAATTAATTAAGAAATATTAAGAATGCGCCAATAGGGCGATGACACGTGTCCCTCTGTTAACTCAAAGGGCATTTGTAAGCCAAAAACATTAACGGAAGGGCATATTTGGCCCAATAGGTGGAGGGAAGGTATTATTGTACCAAAACGGATAGTTCAAGGGCATTTTAGGCCCTTTTCGGTAAAAAGAAAGGAAAAAATATTTTTGAAGTACTGTTACTTAAAATATGTCAAAAATATTTTATAACTACAAAAAATTTCAATAAAAAGTATTATTTCTTTTGTTTCATATAGTTTGACTCGCATAATTTAACAAAAAAAAATACTTTTAAAACGTGTGATCTTAAAAGGTTAAGAGATAAAAGTTTTGTATGATTACAAAAGCTTCTCATTAAGGATAATATGGATAAAATAAAGAGTTTAAAGGTGAAATTTTGTCAAATTTAATTTTTATATGAGGTGTTTAATATGACACAATATTTTAAAAGAAAGAAAAAAATATTGTTGAAGTATTGTTACTTAAAATATGCCAAAAATATTTTATGAGTACAAAAAAATAAAAAGTACTATTTTCTCTGTTTCATTTTAGACGAAGTAGTTTAACTCGCAGGGTTTAATCCATACAAATATTTTTAAAACTTGTGATCTTAAAAGGTTTAGAGATTTTGTGTAATTACAAAAGCTTCTCATTAAGGATAATATTGGCAAAATAAAGAATTTAAATAAAAATATTCTTAAATTTAAAAATATGTCATTTAATTTGGAATTAACTAAAAAGGAAAATGCCTCATTTAGTCTAAAACAAAGGGAGTATGAGATAGGAAACTTAAGTAAAATTATTTTTACATATAAAAAGGTAAAGTATAACGTAGTTTGACTTGACATGTACTTTTAAAACTTGTAATGTTAAACATGTCATGTCCGACCTAATTATACTTAAAAATTGTATTATTTTTATATATCAAAACAAATATGTCATTTTTGTTGAAAGAAATTGATTTGTATTATCAGTTTGTCGCAGAGTGTTGAGAAGGATCACACTCATGGGATATGAAGTAAATAGTCTAACCTAATACACATATTAATAACTGCTTTCATAATTCGAACCCGTAATTTATAGATTTGATAATTTTAATATTTCTCCATGACTCTCATTCTTTGTTAGAAGGAAGTGATAAAAAAAACACACATAAAAAAGCTTACCATTTTTAAACAGATTAAAAAGAATGTGTGTGATTGAGGGTAGGGATGAGCATAGTTTGGGCAAACCCGAAATTCAAGCCAAAATCCGAATTTTTTAGATATTTCGTTTGGATTTTACGGATTAGATTTTGAATTTAATTTTTAAAGTTGTTGGATTTCGGATTGGATGTAGGGTTGGGTACTTTGGATTATTGTATATTCGAAAATCCAAAAATTTTATACTTTTTATTTAGTTCATTATCTATATGTCAATAATAATAAGTTAAATACCCTATCCATTAGATATTATTTCATATATGCAATTTTAATTACTAAATTACTGTCTGTATGGGGTCGAATCGGATGTAATGCGGGTCGAGCACATATCCTTATACGGCCGTAGACGTCGAACGATATCCTCTCTCACGTCCATACGACGAAAGGGGTACGCCCCCGACCATAGAGGCGTATCGACAGACTTGCCCGTATAGACACCCGACTTCCCCTCCCCTATGTTGTTATTGTAATAGTAGTAGCTCTGAAATGATGTAATGTGTTGGCGAGGGGACCTTCCTTCTATATAAGGAAGGGTCTCCCTCATTTGTAAAAAAGGTGTTATTATTCAATAATAATACAACTCTCTCTCTCTCTATCTGTCATTATCTCTCTATCTATCATTCTCTTTCTATTTCATCTCTCTGTTACTAACTAGCTTTAACACTTCATTAAGATCTCTTACGATTTTATAAGAACAACCTATACACGAATCTAAAGATCTATCTTTGCATATATTACCATTAATTCCGATTTACCCTTTTCATATATTCTTTGATTGTTTTTAGCTTAAAAAGTAACTGATAGCTTTTGGGGCAAACAATTTGGCGCCGTCTATGGGGATTTCGAGAATCAAAATCGTAGTATACATCCACAAGATCCGATCATTGGAAAGAACCCAAAAATGGCCGAAAAAAACACCCGATCCAAAGCTGTGATAGAAGTTACTACAAACCTCTTGAGTTCTATGAACGAGGTCGGTAGTAGTGCTGCCATCAACGCCACCCGTGATATCACACCCGAGGCGGAAGTCTCACCTTCCCCCTTTGGGAATCTTGCAACCCTGGAGGAGAAAGATACCTCCACTTCAAGAGAAGCACCCCTAGCAGTCAGGAAACTACTGAAGGAATGGTTAACTAGCACCCTGAGCGGCTTAGTGGAAAAGCCACCATGGGGCTATGAAAATGCAGCACCAACAACAAGCAACACCGCCGCGGCAGACGAACAGGAAGGAACACGAACCAACAGCCAACTCGTCAAAACGCAAACACACGACGACACGTTGGCCTCCATTCTAAGGAAGATGGAAGAAATGGAAAGCGAAAATCAGGCCCTTCGTGACCAAAAGAAGGAGCACCAAGATAGAGTTGACCAGATCCCCGGAGCACCTAAACTGCTACCCAAACAGGATGAAGGAAGGTTTGTAGAACAACCCTACTCCGAAGAAGCCGCACCCTACACCATCCCGAAGACCTTCAAGATGCCCCCTTACCTGAGGGTGTACGACGGAACCACCGATCCTGAGGATCATCTCATCCACTATGTCACCGCTGTGAAAGGTATGACTTATCTAAAGAACATGTACCATTAGTGCTGCTGAAGAAGTTTGGCGAAATATTGACCGGGGGAGCCTTGACCTGGTATTCCCAACTACCCGCCAGAGCAATCTCAACCTTCGAATAGATGGCGGATAAGTTCGTCACAGCACATGCCGGCGCTAAAAAGGCAGAAGCAAGGGTAAACGATATCTTCGTCGTCAGACAAACCACGGGCGAAGGCCTCAGGGACTTCCTCACCAGGTTCAACCGGGTAAGAATGAGCCTACCGAACGTGTCAGAGGGCATGGCGGTAGCACCCTTCCATAACGGACCCAACAGGGACGGCTCTAGAGCAACCAAAAAACTTCTAAGCCGGCTCATGAAATATCCCCTTACAACTTGGGACGAGATCCATAATGCCTATTGCGCCGAGGTACGGGCAGGCGAGGAGGATCTCAACGGACCGACCTGATGGCTAACAGCCATACATCCAGACACAAGGAGAGATCGATGACACGAGGGACGCTGGAACTCCCCCCTCGCCCCAATAAAGAGCGACACCAGCCTTACATGAGGTCCCCCCGTCCGTCCCATCGCCACGCGGACACTCTGCAATGCCATCTCGCCCCACTCAGAAATGAACGAGGTACGCCC
>JASVEL010008578.1:0-155426 GCA_032618575.1 Nicotiana noctiflora
CATGAGAAGTCCCGAGAACGTCCTCGAAAGCAAGCTCCCGAATCACGACCTCGCCTTCGGAACAAACGGTGTCGAAACATCCGCACTAGATGCTTCCACATCCGCTTCGTCGCCCTTAAGACGAGCGGCCTCAGGATTGATCTCGCTCATATGAACTACCCGTTCAAAGCCAGAATCTGCCGATGAGGAAACGGCAGCTCGATGTCTCCTCCTCCACGGTGCACTACGGGCTGCTAGCACAGTTATTAAAAAAAAGCGTCAGAAAACACGGCGTCTAATAAAACATGTGGTCGCCAAACCTAGAATCAATACGATACCTAGAAGACCGTATCTTGTGGTAAATACGACCCACATTCTACACTTCTCAGCGAAGGGGATCAACCGCCCCACCCATGCTCTGATATCTGGCACAGATTGGGGCGTGCGCACCCTCGCTGCAGATAAAAATATAACAAGATGACAAAAAATCGAGCAAGCGTAAAATAACTAAGCACGAGGGATGACACTTTCGCTCAGTGTTCCATGCCTCGGGGAATCCAGTAGGGTCCGACACTAAATTCGAGGTTCGGATAAAGAAAAATTTCAGCCAGAATTGGCAATTAGGCTTGTCGTCCTTCTCGACAACCAAGCCCTTCGTCCAGCGGTTCTTCAACTGAAGCAGCGTCCCCCTCATAAACCCGGGACTAAATAGCTGCAGCATGTGATATACCGTGACGTCTAATCCGGCCCTTTCGGCATAATTCGTTAGGATATGACATATCTTCCACGTGTAAGGGGTAAGCTGGGCCGGGCATATATTGTAAAATCTGCACAATTCTTCCGCCAATGGATAAATAGGGAGCTCACACCCTATTATGAAAGGGTATTCGTAGAATGCACAGAATCCCGTTCTGTGTACATTAGCAAAGTCCCCCTCGGCCGTTTGCATGACGACCATCTCCGGAATCTGACAGGAAACACGGAGATCCTCCAAAAGAGGTTCAGTGAATTTAGACCTTTCCCACGCCGAGGCAGCTCCTTTCGTAGCAAAATCCCTCCGAACGTATAGTTCGCGGGGAAGCAGGTTGTCTACGGAAAGAGGAACGAGAGGTTTGCGGGATTTCTTCCCACCTTCCAAAGGCGGAGGTACCCTGGAAGTGGCCTCATCCTCATTTGTCCCACGGTGACGACCACCTTTAGCCATTGCTGACCTTTTTATCAAATTTAGAGTACACTAACAAGCTCCAAAAGTCAATATGAAAAGCTGCTAAATGTCGCTATAAGAAAAAATGAATGACAAAAGTGTAAAGAACTTTTTGTAGGGATCCGAAGAATGGAAAAATTTGAAATCCCTCCCTATTTATAACGGGCCAGTACACGGGATTCGAAGAGGTTAGTGTCAGAAGAGGAGGCGGGAAACCAAAACGTCAAATCACCTTCTGGCCTGCCTCGGGAGCAGTTGTAATCATGACGCATGTCGTCAGCAAACGACGGTTCAAAGAACATGCCACGTATGCATACGTGGATAGATCCGAGACGGGTCGATCTTTTCCGCCCATTGCAGATATATGTCGAATACATCTCCAACAGGCGGAGGGACTAACTATATGAGGTCGAATCGGACATGATTGATGTAAGTCGAACACGCCTCCCTGCATGGCCACTAAAATCAAATGTATCTCCCTTCACGCTCATACGACGAAAGGGAGTATGCCCTTAACTATAAAGGCGCACTGACAAACTCGCCCGTACAAGCATTCCATCCCCTCCGACCTTTTATATTTTTGTAATAACAATAGCTCTGGATAAAAGTGACACTTTGACGAGGGGGCCTTCCTTCTATATAAGGAAAGGCCTCCCTCATTTGTAAGACAAGTGTTATTCTCATTAATAATACAACTTCTTACTATCATTCTCTCTCTATCTCATCTCTCTATTGTTGAGCAGTTTCGATATTCCAATAAGTTTTATTACGATCCCACTAGAACAAACCACATACGAATTATAGATCTATCCTTGAGTCTATTACCGTTGATTCTGATTTACCCTTTTATAATCTTTGATTGTCCCTAACTCATAAAGTAACCGATAGCTTTTGGGTCAAACAACATCTCTGATTATCTGCTTAATAAATAAAGATAGAATTAATTGGACTACAAGAGATGTTTGATTTCTTCCAAAATTGAATCCTAAATACCCACTATAAGTAGATGGTTATACCCAAAAGGTAAAAAAAACAAACTAAATGACCACTATAAGCATTAAGAATCAATTTAATTGCCTAAATACATATGCATATATGTATAGTTTAACTTATATAGGTAGATAAAAATATCACATCAAACAGCAACTATTGACGCCTTGACTCTCTGGCCTTTTCACCTGTTTCTCCTGTTTTCCATGTTTCTCACAGTCAATTTGCACTTTTGGCCTTGGAGCTGCATTAATGCATCCTGCTGAATGCTCTAGTTTCTTCTCATATTTAGGCCAATCCACCTGTTTCCCACTGCCTCCATGATACCCAGCACCATGCAAGATCTTGTCGTGATTTTTATGATCTTTATCGTGGTTGTGGTCGTGGCAATGACCATGGCCCTGATTGTGGCTGTAGCCGTAGCCGTGGCCATGACCTTGTCTCAGATCGTGGTTGTGGACGTGGTTGTGGCTGTGGCCGTGGCCCCGACCCTGGTCGTTGCTGTGGCCATGGCCGTGGTCGTGGTGAGTCTTTTCTGTTGAGGAATCGTTGGATTTTTGTGATAGTGAAGGCTGATCACCATAATGGAGAAATCTACCATCTTTTCCTCCATAATAGCCTGCTGCTTCCTTTTGTCCTTGGCTAGTAATAAGGCTAGAAAATATGTTATTTGGTGCTCCATATTTATTGCTAATTACAGGAACATCAATCGTCCGAGAAGGCAGAAACAAGTTGCTTGAACACTCTCCAAACTGGAAATGGCATAGTTGTGCCTTGTTGCTTGCTTTTCTAAGCATTATCATGAATTGATTAGGATACACAGTTCCTGATATCTCCACTGTTCCATCTTTATTCATTCTGAAGTTTGTCACGTCTGAAATAGTAGCATCATACATACTCAAATTAGACGTACTTTATTCAGCCTTACACATGTACATATATATGGATTAAAAATTTATTAACTTGCATACAGTAATATTGTAAAAGATTTGTGTACCATAAAAGATAAATACATTATAACAATATATAAAAAGTTAAATTAGTAATTGCCGAGACAAGAAAACAAGTTATATGCTACGACAGATTAAATAATACTGCTAGTACCACAATTTGTTACACTATCAATACAACAACAACAAACATATTATTATCCCACACCGTGGGGTCTGGGGCGGTTAGTGTGTACGCAGTCGTTGCCCCTACCTTCTGAGGATAAAGATGTTGTTTCCAATAAACTCTTGACTCGGTAGAGAATAAGCACCATATTTGGGCGGAAAGGGGTTCACCCTTCGCCGAAAAATTATACTGTATATATAACGCAAAATTAATATTTTATATCTATATATAAGTTTTGAATCATGTTAACACAATTCAAAAGTGTAGCTTAGTGATCAAAGGGGTACAATCTTCTTTAACTTTTTTCTTTTTGAACCCCTTCGCGGATCCTGCCTCCGCCACTGAAAGTAAATTTTAAGAAGTTACGTACACTGTCGGCGTAAAGATTTTTTGCACTAAAATATTTAACAATACACAGAAAGACTGAAGGAAAAAGAAAAGAAATACCGTGGACATTATTTAACACCTTTGTAATAGTCTTTTGCCAGCTTTCAGCGTTAGTGTCAACCCTCAAGATACAGGTCTGCCGAAAAAGAAAAAGAAAAATAAAAAATCAACCGTGACCTAATTGCCAATATTTGAATTTTCCAAAAAACAAAAAAAAAAAAAAGAGAAAATTAAGGTTTAAAAACTCCAACTATATTTCTTGCTTACCATGAAGGAAGGGTGATGTAATTCCATGTTCAATTGCTGCTGCTGCTGCAACATAAGAGAGGAAAGTGATGATAGCTTAATAATAAATATATTTAGATTTATATTCTTAGTATTTAGAATTACTACATGTAATTAAAGATTTTCTTACCATCTCCGTGTATTTAATATCTTAATATGTCATGAAAGGTTGCTTCCCATTTTTGTGAAGTCACTAATTAATGTTTTATCAGGTTTAGCTACAATTGCCTTTTAAGTGATTTAGTAGTGTAAATCCTTTTTATTACGTAAGTAGAACTTATACTCTACTGTCTATTGAAATCAAATTTATATATCTGGAAATTAGTAATTCATAACATTTGATAATGTAAAGAAATTGGTATAAGGAAAATCTTTTTTACGCTCTAAATATTAACAGTGTTTTGTAAATGAACAAATGATTATGCTAAGGCGAATATAGCAGTCACAAATGGAGTACCAACTGTCGTCTTGTAACAACTTGTTTGGTGGTTGTTACCTACTATTATATTGTATCGTATTGTTACTTTAAATAAAATATTTGTTTGATTATTATTTAAAATTTATGTATCGTATCGTTAAATCCGTCATTACGTAACGATGAAATGTGTCACTTTACGTAACGATCAAATTGGTGTGGTCGCGTCGTTTCCTTGTCTTTTCTCTCAATCTCACCCTTTATTCTTATTAAATAATTTTATTTTATCATTTACCCTACCTTTTTATATACCATATCCTAATTTTTCTTTATAATATTACAAATTTATTCATCATATTACTGGTGTATGATACCATGAACCGAAATCAAAACAACACAATCCATCAAAATATTGTATTCATCAAACGATACAGTACAATAAATACGATACGACACGTTATGAAACGATGCGTAAAAACCGATCCGGGTGGAAAACCAAAACAAAACTATCGCCTTGTGGGTACCACCCAATTAACTATGTCTATTGATCAGTATACAACTTGAAGTGTATCTTTATTTTAATGGATACAACCTGTGGATTCTGTGTTACATTTCTCTATTTGGTGCAAATGACAACGTATATAAACTACTCTAAAATCGATACGAAAGTTTTTACCAGCCTAAAATATTTTCTAATAAATGGAAGAAAACTACTTCTAATTATACATCTTTTTTTCATATTCAAAAGATAATTATTTATATTATATTAAGGTAATGAGTACAGGGAGCATATAAACACGAAAAGGTTGGGTTGACCATTTACTGATAATTAATACTACAGTAGGATCATCCAGTCTAGCGATAATTGAATACCTTCTAGTCGAGCTAGTAAATATCTTTTTTTTTGTTAAATATATTACCAAAGGAGGTTCTATTCCAAATTTGGACATTATTTTGGAAGTGATTTATGGCTTCCGGTAATGAGGGGGGGAGGATGCCAGCTATTAAGGAGTATGTTTATAAAAACGGGATGAGAGGTCCACATAGTTTCAAAGCGAAAAATGCATGATTTAGCTAGAAAGTAAGCAACATAGGAGAGTGATCTGAATATGTAAGTGGTAGTATGTAGTCGCGAATGAGTCTCCTTCGATGGTTAGTCCAGAAGGGGTCGCTCAAACACCCTCTTAAAAGAACATCGTAATAGGTATCTTGGAGGTGTCCTGGAATTAGAAAAGCCTCGTCTCCCATGGGCCAGGTGACGCACAGTAGATTCAGGGAATAAGGCTAACCAGTCATAGTATTTTATTTCTGTATCAAGAGAACATTATCACATGAAGAAATCCAATTAGCAACAAAAAAAAAAAAGAGAAGTATTTTATACTAATGGTTTAATTTCCATCTATTTTTGGCTTAATTAGAACAAGAAAAGTTTTGTTTCCTTGTTATTCCTCTTCCGTATCATTTGGTCGATTTTATTTGCTACTCTACTTTTATGAGACCATTACTGGATCGATGTAGGTAGAGTTTTATGGTAAATATTGTGTTTACACCAAAATCATGTTAATTTTTTATGGTTAAGTGATTAATGGACAATATTTATTTTTAGTAAATAAAAGACTTAATCTAATAGTAGACATGAAAAATAATCTAGTAATAGGTAATGAAAATAAGAAATTAGGTAGTTTTGATCTGCCTAATATGTCTTATTTTTTAAAATAAAATCCCACTTTTTTTATGAGGTTTTCTGCAAATACCTTTTGAGTAACATGATAGTATGATAATTTTCAAACTGCTGGAGAACAAACAAAAAAAGACACAAGAAAAAAGAAATAATCTATGACAACATGATCCCGAAAAAAGGATTTGCCTCTCTGTCCTTTCGGATAGAGTAAGGCTTGTGTATGTATTACCCTCCCCAAATCTACTCTGTGGGACTACACTAGGTAGTTGTTATTTTTGTTCAATTAACATCCCCCAATAACCACCATGCCTAGTTAGAAGACATGCCAGCTGCATAGAAGTAGAATAACTGGAGTTTAAGTTATACTGGTTGCGTAAAAATAAAAAAATAAAAAAAATTATACCATCAGTATATATAACTTAAATCCATTAATATAATATTAATATGAATTATAATAGGTTCTTGGATCAATAGATGATTAAGAAATGCAGTACAAGAATACCATCATATTAAGATCACAACAAGAATTGTCTATAGTTATTCTAATTTGATAAACTCAAAATGCATTTAATAACCCATTATATCTTATTATAATAATGTAAACGTTCTTTATACTATTAGTATGTGTTAAATTTACTGATGGTCATTCAACTAGCTTTCAATTTTATTAAAGTCACTCAATTATTTTTTGTCACTTAAAGTAACTAAACTTTATCATTGTCTTAAAAGTCATTTTGGTTTAAACCTCTACCATAAATATGACATGCCATAAAAATTAATGAGAAAAATCCAAAAATAAATGTCACATAAGCTTAAATGGGTCCTACTCGCTTTAGATCCATTTCTCCCTTAATATGATTTGACTCCTAACCCAAATGGGTTTCAATAGGTGGAAAAACACATCCTTAATAAAATTAGGTCTTGTGATTTTTTTATGTAGCTTCATCGTAAGATACAATTCTTCTTTTGTCCAAACGATGGCAATATATTATCTACAATTATATGTTCATTGTGAAAATGGACTCTTATTAGCTTTATCATTCTTGTATGCTTATGATACATTAATATATTATACAATCTTTCTTTTCTCTAAATAATTGCAATAGGTTGTCAGTAATTGTGTTCACTGTGAAAATAGACTCTTATTAACCTTATTATTCTTGTGCATATGATACACTAATATGTTATGTGAAATGAATACAATATTATTTTAACTTCACTAGAAAATTATAAATATGTTATGTGAGTTGGATATAATAGTATTTTTACTTCAGTAGAGTTACAGATAGTGCATACAAATAAGATAATTTTTTTAGTATTGAATAATTACAAATGGGGCATTTTGTAAAGAAAATGCAAGAATTTTGTAATATAGGATAATCATTTTAAACTAATGTGATATTTAAGTATCTTTTTTTATTGAAACCGTTTGAGTTATGTGTCAAATCACATTAAGGGAGAAATGGATCTAAAGTAGATATGATTCATTTAAGCTTATGTGGTATTTATTTTTAAACTTTTTTAATTAAAGTTCATGCCATGTCATATTTATGGTAAGAGTTTGAGCCAAAATGACTTCTAAGTGACACTGATAAAGTTTAGTTACTTTTAGGTGTTAAAAAATAATTTAGTAACTTTAGTAAAATTGAAAGATAGTTGAATGACGATAAGTGAAATTAACACATACAAGTTAACTCTATTTAGAAATTAAAAGAATGAATTCTTAAAGAAATATGTACCTCAAGATGAGATCAGGCCATCTGTGGTAACCAACCTTGATTAGGTTGTCAACAGTGGCCTCCCTTAGGCGTTCTCTTCTGCTAGAGATCAAGAAAGTTTTATAGCCCTTAGCCAGCGGCGGATTTAGGGGGCGGTGGGTGTTCACCCGAATATCCTTCGCCGAAAAATTATACTGTATATATGAGGTAAAATCTATTTTTTACCTCTATATATTAAGTTTTGAACACCTTTGACACTATCCAAAAGTATAGTTTAGCAGTCAAGGGTGTTCAAAATTTGTATAAGGTCATGAGTTCAATTCCCACTAGCTACAAATTATTTTTTGAACACCCTTCATAAGGGTTCTGGCTCCGCCACTGTCCTTAGCTTTGATCTCTTCATGTAGTTTAAAACTAAGCTTTTGTGCTGGTGCATTTGTCTCTTTCATCCACCCGTAGAAACTAGATAGATTCAGCTTCTCTCCCCTAGTTTCATCCCAGGACAAACTAAAACTAAAATTAACAAGAATCAATTCTTAGTAAGTTAAAGAAAAACAAATCAGATAATCAGATATTATCGACGGTCTATAGTATTTATCAAATATATTTATGTACTATCAGAAAAGGTTTAAATATATTTTTCATTATACTTTGGGTCCAAATATATCATTGCTGTAATTTTATTGGTTCAAATATACTCCTCTTTTGTTAAGTTTGTCTAATGTGGATGGATATCTAGTCCTATATAGCACTAACATTTGATGAGATGGGTGCCACACGGATTGCCACATCAGCGCCCCTAACCCATTTTACCCCTCCCTTTTATTTTTTTTCCACTATTAAAATTTTCTTTCCCCTCCACAACTATTGTCATCATTACCGCTACCATGATAAATGTATTTCAAATTTTAGTCTTTTATATATGGATTTAGGACATTGAAGTTGCATGCCATGTGCATCCACTTTATCAAATGTCAGTACCACGTAGGATTGAATGCCCACCTTGGACAAATTTAACAGAAGAGGGGCGCAGGGGTATATTTGGACCCAAAATATAACAAAAGTAATATTTAAACCTTTTCTCATAGTACATGGGTATATTTGGCCATTTGTTGTTTAAAGATTTGCCATTTCTCTTAGAATTAAAGACATCTAATAGTCTTAGTTGTAAGTTGTACTATGTTACATCTCGCTTAAAGTAGATTTGGGGTAAATAGTTATTGAGACTTACATTTTGTATTTGTATTTATATTTGTAGTCAATATTAGTTAGGTTAGTTAGGGGCAGTTTTGTACTTTCATCTAGATATGTTGTACATACTCTGTACATTGATACATTTGAGACATACAGAAATCATTTCTCTCTTCTAGAATATTCCTCTTCTCTTCTGAAGATGTGAGAACACACGAGTTTAACACTGTATCAGAGCCTATGCTCTAGTTGTGAGATCGTCTATCTCCTTTTCCTCGTCTCGTTGTTAATCGTATTTTCTCTTTCATTCCCAGTCCCAAATTGAAATTTAGGATTTTTCAAATTCACAGGTTAATTGAGTATTTTTCGCTCATTCTCTTCACAATTGATTAGTAATACTCACTAATTTGAGCTGAATCATGGCAAGAGATAAGGATACTTCAGATACAACTAACCCTACTTTGGACACAACTATTCCACTCTACATGCACCCTTCTGAGAGTGCTGGAACATTGTTGGTCCCGGTAGCTTTCGATGGAATGGGCTATAGATCCTGGAAGAGAGGTGTTCTCATAGCACTTTTTGTAAAGGAAAAAGTCGGATTCATTACCGGAAAGTATAAGAAGTCAGGCTCCGATGATGCTAACTTTGATCAATAGGCTCGATGCGATGACTTGGTGACGTCGTGGATTCTTAACTCACTCTCAAAGGACTTGGCAGATAGTATACAATATGTAAATGATGCCAAGAAGTTATAGCAGGAATTGGAGGATCGATACGATCAAACCAACCGGGCAAAACTCTATCAGCTTCAAAAGGAGATAAATAACCTTAGTAAAGGTGATTTGGACATCACAGGGTACTATAAAAAAATAAAGAGACTTTGGGAGGAACTGAACACTTTAAATGCACACGCACAATGTAGTTGTCAATGCACTTGTGGAGCCAAGGTAAACATGCACAAAGCTGAACAAGATCGTAGACTCATTCTGTTCCTAATGGAACTTAATAGAGTTTATACAGTTGTAAGGGGTAGAATCTTAATGATGAATTAATTACCTAGTATTGCACAAGCCTTCTCCATTCTAATTCGAGAGGAGAAGCAAAGTGAAGCCAGGCCGAGTAACCAATTGTCCATGGAATCTACATCACTCAATGTCAATGGACCTGGTCAAAACATATTCAGAGCCAACTATGCTCCACATAGATGTGGTACAGGGAACAGTTCATTCAAAGGAAATGAAAATCACTTACACAATAAGTCAAGACCTTTCTGTGATTATTGCAAGAAGTGAGGACACACAAGAGAAACTTGTTAAATGATACATGGATTTTCACAAGACTTCAAGTTCACTAAGGGCAGAAATGCAAGGTATGCTGCAAATGTTCATGGAGGTTGTCAAGAGTCATTTGGTGGAAGTATTGAAGGACCATAGAACAAGAATCCAAATCAATGTGTGCCAGGTCTGACAAAGGAACAATATGGACAATTGTTGAACATGTTGGAGACCTTCCAAGATGGAAATACAGGGGAGAATCAAACAACATTGCTTGCTTGTGGAGTTGCCAACTTTATAAGTATTCTAGCTTGCTCTATTTATAAAGAGATAGCAAAAACAACTATGTGTATATGTTCTAAATCTATTGCTGACTTATGGATCCTAAATAGTGGAGTCTCAAACCATATGACTTATAGAAAATCCTTTATAACCAACATCAAAACACTACCATGATCCATTTTTAGTACCCTACCTAATGGATATAGAGTCAAGGTGACAGAAATAGAAGATGCATTCCTTGGTCCTAGCCTCACTTTATTTAGAGTAGTATATGTACCCAGTTTCAAGTTTAATCTCATCTCAATTCATTCATTAATTGTGCATCTAAATTGTATGGATACCTTCAATAAATATCTTTGTCTAATGCAGGCCCCTTCAATGAAAAGGCCTCTGGAAATTGGTAAGGCAAGAAGTGGCTTATACTTCCTCTGCTCAATGTGCCTCAGTCATGAATTTAAGTCAAATTTCATTTCTGCTTTCAACTTTGATCTTTTCAAGCGCTTTAGTTCATATCTTCCTACATCTGTAAATACTGCAAGTAGAGTTGAGAGTCATCCTCTTCATTCATCTGCATTTGTAGACAAATCATCATGTCCACCTAATGCTGTAAATATGCAACATTCAATCAATAAGACAGACTCTTCTATTGTTGATTTCATTTCAATGTCTTCTATTATATCTCATGGAATTACTATTGATCATTTGCGGCACAATAGGCTATGACTTGTACCTTTTATGAAAATGAGGGGAATTTTTACAATACCTGTCAATTTTGCTCCCAGGTAGCCTTTATTTTGTTTAATGGCTGGAAAAATTAGACTTCCATTTGCCCATAGTACTACCACTTCCACTAAGATCTTTGAACTAACATTTGGATCTATGAGGTCCTTATCATATAAACTCACATGATAATCATAAATTCTTTCGAACCTTAGTTAATGATTTTAGTAGATCAACCTGGACTCACTTGTTGAGCTGTAAAAGTAATGTTCTCCAGATCCTCAAAGCCATCATCTCTATGATAGAAAATCAGTTCAAAACCACAGTCAAAATCATTAGGTCTGACAATGGCCTAGAATTTATCATTAATGAATCAATGTCATACTTCCCAACCAAGGGAATTTTTCACCAGAAAACATGTCCATATATACCACAGCAAAGTGGTGTGATGGAGAGAAAATATAAATACCTTCTTGAGACAGCCAATGCATTACAATACCAGTCCAAATTACCCATAAAGTATTGGGGGACTGCATTCTCACTGCCACATATCTGATAAACAGATTGCCTTCCACAACTCTTAAAAACAAATGCCTTTTTGAGATTCGATATGAAAATAACCCAAATTACTCACATCTTAGGAGCTTTGGTTGCCAGTGTTATCCCACTACCTTGAAAAGTCATAAGGATAAGTTTAAACCAAGACCCACACATCATGTGTTCATAATCCCTTTGGGGAAAAGGGGTACAAAGTCCTAGACTTAGCCACTGATAGGATACATGTTTCCAGGGATGTCCAATTTTATGAAAATACATTTCCTTTTGCCACTAAATCTGAATCAAGTCCTTCTAGCTTCCCTATGTCATTTCCAGATTCCACTCCTACATATATTGATCATGATCCTTGTAGTTTGAGAAATAGTCACATATCTGACAGGAATGCACACCATTTTAATTTTGTCACCACCGACTCACCTAGCAGTTCACCTACACTTACTACTTCGCCTTTTGAAAACCCAACCACTACAAGTCAGATTACTATTTCACCTGAAAGGCATACACAACAACATAATGATGATTCCACCCTCACCAACCAATTAGATCTTCCACATTTGAGAATATCCTCTAGAACTCATACAACTCCTTCACATCTTAAGGAATATATTTACTCCATACCAAATTTGCAGCCTAGCTCTTCCCAAATAAACCAATCTACACTCACAATATCATTTGCTAATCAACCAAATTTCCAACCTAACACTTCTCAAACCAACCAAACTTCACTCACCACATTATTTGCTAATAAGCACCATGTTGCATTCAATACTTTTTACCATGAAAGTCAACAGCTCTTGGGGAACGTTTCACATAACTATGAGCCAAACTCTTATGAGGAGGCAACTGTGAATCCTTCATGGCATGCAGCAATGACACAGGAATTTCAGACCTTACACAGTAACTATACTTGGGATTTAGTGCATTTACCTACAGGGAAAAAGGTTATAGGTTGCAAGTGGGTGTACAAAATCAAGCACAAAGCTGATGGGAGCATAGAGAGATTCAAAGCTAGACTTCTCGTGAAAAGTTATACCTAGGAAGCAGGGATTGACTATATTGAGACATTCTCCCCAGTGGTGAAGATGACTACAGTTAGGACATTGGTCACCATTGCAGTAAAAAGGGTGTGGGGCATTTACCAACTAGATGTAAATAATGATTTTTTCCATGGAGACATGCATGAAGAAGTATACATGGAGATTTCACAGGGTTTGATGGTAGATGACAGTAAGCTAGTATGCAGGCTCAGAAAATCTTTATATGGGCTCAAATAGGCAAGCAGACAATGGTATGACAAAGTGACAGAATCCTTATGCTCAAACGTTTTTCAGCACTCAGCTAGTGACTACACTTCTATAAGAAGGAAGAATCTTCAGTGGTGTTTGTAGCAGTCTATGTAGATGATGTGATCCTGACTGGAAATGACTTAGAAGAAATAAAAAGACTGAAGACATTCCTGCACAATCAATTCAGGATCAAAGACTTGGGGACATTACATTACTTTTTGGGTCTAGAAATATTGTATCAAGCTAATGGAGTCCTGATGACTCAAAGGAAGTTCACCAATGATTTGTTGTAGGAGTATGATTTCTTATGTTACACTACTGTGTCATCTCCTCTTGATTCCACAATCAAGTTGAAGGTTGGAGAAGGAGCCTTACTCTCATATCCAATGTACTACAGAAAGTTGGTTGGAAAGCTCAATTTCCTCACCAATACAAGATTGAATATATCATATAGTGTCCAACATCTGAGCCAGTTTATGCAAGCCCCAAGGGAACCACATCTTAAGGCTTTTTTGCATGTCCTAAGGTACCTGAAGCAAGACCCTACATTGAGAATTTTTCTATCCAAGGATCCCAATTATGGGCTAAGGGCTTATTGTTACTCAGACTGGACATCTTGCCCTAATTCAAGAAAGTCAATTAATAGTTATATTGTCTTACTTGGTGATAGCCGCTCCATTAGCTGGAAGTCCAAAAAGCAAACTACAGTGTCGTTATCCTTTGCTGAAGCAGAGTATAAGTCAATAAGGAAAGTGGTAGGAAAATTAGTGTGGGTAAAAAGGTTGATGGAGGAACCGGCAGTGATTTGCCATGATCCTATCCTTGTGTTTTGTGATAGTATGGCAGTTGTTTGCATTGCAATAAATTCGATTTTTTATGAGAGGACTAAACATATATAGGTATACTGTCACTTTGTGAGGGACAAGATTCAGTATGGTATTATTACGCTACTCCACATATCCACCAATACACAGTTAGTTGATATCTTAACCAAGGCTCTTACAGGGATTAAACATTCTGCTATTTTTGGCAAGTTGTTGTGAGCTCCTCACATCCAACTTGAGGGGGGGGGGGAGGCATTGAGAGTTACATTGTATTTGTATCTATATTTGTAGTCAATGTTAGTTAGGGGTTGTTTGTACTTTTAGCTAGTAGTTAGATATATTGTATATGCTTTGTACATTAACACATTTGAGGCATACACGAATCATTTCTCTCTTCTAGAATATTATTCTTCTCTTCTCTCTCTGTGTCTCCTCGGCCGTCAATGGTGGACATCTTCACTGTGAGAACACACTAGTTTAACAACGGTAAGGACCCGTTTGGTCATAAATTTTATCAAAATATATTTGGGGTTTTTTCGGCAAATACATGTTTGGCCATAGATTTTATTTACATTTTGGTAAATTCCCAAATCTCAAAATCCAAATCCCAAAACCAGCTCAAGAGCTTGTTTTGGCCCAAAATATCACTATTATACTTTTTTAAATATTGCCCCAAATTTTTGTATTTTATAAAAGAGCTTACCATTTATTATTTTGTAATAATGTTGTTTCGTCTTCTCAGCCATATGATAATGTATTATGTAATTCATTAAAAAATGATAAAATTGTACCAAATTTATTTATGTTCACGATTATGATTTGTGATAATACAACAAGTTTGATCTGCCTTCAAATCAAACTTGTTTTAACACCAACCACATCTCTGGTCTTTTTTTATCGAATTCAAGATGTTCCAATGATCTGCTTCTCCCAAGCCAATCAATAGGCTTGTGAGAATCAGAAAAAACACTAGTTTTTTTCCCACTGTGGAGTGAAAAGTGTGTTTAAGAAAATATTATTACTATCTAAATATTGAAAGAAAAACTTCAGAAGAATATGTGAGTTATTCACAAATAATTACTGTGAAATTTCAATTCTTAGAGATTAGCAAAAGAGTTAATGATGCAACATGTGACATGGGGTAGATGTTGCTCTACTTTTTGGGAAAGAACAACTTCCTGTTTGACGAATACATCTCAACTTTTTTCACTTTAATCATTCAATGTTTATTATAGTCACGAAAATTTGTAGGTGGGGCTAATATCCAAAATAAGTAATTTTTTTATTTTTTTTTATTATCCAAAATAAGTAATTTTTTTAAATTTCAAGAATGAATTAATTATTTTTTTCCTACATTGTCCTTGGAGTCAATAGTGTTAAAATATGTATTAAAAGTATTTATGTAAGATAGTAAAGGTTAATATAATCAATTCCATTGTTAATTAATACTAAAAAGTGGAGTTCTTGATCTGTATGAAAACATACAAAAAATTACTTATTTTGGACCGGAAGGAATAAGTCACTTTGGTCACATGATTTATTGTCTTAATTCTGCTTCATTTATTCTTTACCCTTTTATCTTTATAAAATCAATCTTAATTAGTTACATCTATATCAATGTGAACAGGATGTAATAGGGGCTTGTGAAATTAGGCTCCTTATGAAAAAAAAGGTGTAAAAGGCACCCATTGTTTATCCTTAGAAAAGGCATCTATCATCTGTTTATACTTGGTGTTTATATCAAAAAAAATATGTAAGTGTATATGATAATACTAAAAATAACCAACAAGAACATTTTTTATTAGATTGTCTTAGGTATTAATGGTTGGTGGTAGGGAGTGACGAAATGAAAGGTGTAAAACGCACCCATAAACAATTGAATGTCAGACATTATTTCCTGTATAAACTTTTTATCACATCATGATTAAGGTGATATATGTATTTTAATTTTAATTTTGACTATTATGATTAAATTATTTAGTTTAATATAAATACAAGTGCCTGAAAATAACTTCCTCATTATCCCATCAATAATCATATCTGATGCAATTTAAAATCAAAATTAAATCAAAGGCTGAGTTATTTCGTATCCCAGCAGATCCGCCTTGGGTCAAAAAAACTATGACAAGATAAAGTGGAGGGCCACATTTGCTACTCAAGCACTTTCTTTTGATAAAGTTCATCGAAAAGTTAATACTATGCAAAAAGGAGAAATGGAGCTTAATTTGGGGACAATTTCAAAAATAACATCGAATTTTAATTAATTTTCATGTAAAAATAAAAAGAGTGAAGGCATTGTTATAAACCCAAAAAATAAGCCAGTATATTATGTTGGAGTTCCAACATAAGTATACTTGAACATATTATGCTGGAGTTCTAACATAAGTATACTTGAACTCCAGCACATTATACTAGAGTTCCAAGATAAATATGCTGGAACTCCAGCGTAATATGGGAGTTCCAGAATAAATACATTAGAATTCCAACATAATATACTAAAGTTCCAGCAAAGTATAATGGTCCAGACTCTAGTATAATATGCTAGAAGTTCATACACAAGTGAACGATGTGTTGGAGTTCCAGCATAATATGCTAGAAGTTCATACACAATTACACCGAAATCCAATATATTTTGCTGGACTGATCTCTGTTGCAGCAAAATAATGGTTATTTTTTATTGACCGGGTAAACGCAAGTCATTTTTGAATGACTAATTCGAAAACTGGCTAAACCGTGCTGAAAATTTTCTAATGTCATAGTTCAACTAGCTCTGATTCAGTATTAAGCTGTGAATGGGAAAGTCTCCATTTTTAAACATTTATATATACTTTCAGATCTAACTACAAAATCAATATATAAGACCAAAGTAGAGAGAAATCTATAGTACTCAAGTGGATAAATGGATAAAATTATGCTGTATGTAAAACTTTATGTAAAGGAAACATCACCAAATTTTCTACCCAACTTGCCAAATTGTTTTACCAGTGACGTCCTGATATTAAGAGGAGGAGCAATCTGCCATTCTTCATGCTTCAACAGGGAACTGAAGCCGGAACCCTTTCGTTACTTGTTGATTATAATGCTCTAAGAAAAAGATGAAAATTACTGAGGAGCTAAAGGTGATCGGTGTTCCTTAGAGCAACCATCATCAAAATTCTGAGAGTAGCTGTAAGGATCATAGCTAAAGCGGATTGAGCTTCTCCGCCATGACAAAAGTTGCCTCCACTGTGACTTTAACCTCCAATATAACTGCCTAGCAATATAAAGTCCTTGAAAAAAATTAATGGATGCTCTTCTCTCAATACTAACCGGTGCAACAGTAGAGCTGCAGTGTGCGACTCTCCATCCCTGACACTTGAACATATGGAGCTTCTTCGAGCTTCCCATCATCAAGATTTTCAACCTTCACCTGCTTACCACACAAGAAAGTAGATCTCTATTGGTTTCAGGGAACTTCAAAACCACATTTTAATGGATTGTGTAAAGAGGAATATAATATATGTGCTTTTCAAGTGTATATATTCCATTCGTAGGCACCAGCTTCGTTATATTGGATGTCCTTTTCACATAGGCAGTGAGTGGAAATGGCCCTCACTCATGCCAAACGAGACAACTGTGTGTTGCTACTTGTAGGTCCTGATGGTCCAACCTTCAAAACAGAACAAAAGGCTCTTCCTATTGATGTAACATCATTCATTTGTACTGACGCACTAATTAAGGATTAGATAGAATCTTAACAACACAACACATTCATTGTTCGACATATTTTGTTTCTCAAAATCATTATGAAAGGAGGAGCTCGTTATGATGTCAAGGGAAGGCCTACCTCAGCACTTATGCGGACGGAGACTCCCCATGTCGTTAATATGGGCTTGGCTCATTGGGCCAGTCCAGCCCAGCCCATAATTTAACAAGGCTGTGCTAGAATTTTTGAAGCCCGTTTAAAAATAAGACTTTTAAGCCCAGCCCGAGAAAGCCCGTGGCCCGTGAGTCTTGACTGAGGCTGGGTCGGGCCGGCCCGTTGGCCTAATAAAATATTTATTTAAAATATATAAAAATAAAAGTATATACTGCCTTTAGATAGGGAAAATCAGAATTGGATCTTTATAAAGAGGAACCAAAACTTGATCTTGAGAAGTTTCAAGAGGTGATGTCATGTATTGAAAGGATCATTCTAGAAAATATCCTGATCTTTCAATGATGGTGCGTGATGTACTTAGCGTTCTTATTACCATTATACAATCGGAATGAATATTTAGCATTGGTGGCGTGTTCTTACAAAGTATAGAAGTTGCATTTATTATGAAAATGTCTAAACACTTGTTACTACGTGAAATTGGCTGCACAGGTTTTCCCGAACTCAAACTGGTAATATTTTTTATGTGAATTTAAATATTATTAATTTTCAAAAATTTAATTATTTTTAATATTTAACTAATTAATATTGCATATGAATTGTAGATGAAAGTGAATATGTTAAGACAACCTTGTCACAAGCGGAATCAAATATATTTGATGAAGATGATGTGTTGGATATCTCATAAGCATCATGAACGTTCTCTTGAATAGTTTATTTTAGTTTTGACTTTTAGTGAATGAAATATAGTCCTATCTTTTATTTTATTTTTAGTATTTACTGTGATATATTGGAGGAACAATATAAAAAGTTACTAAGTTTTGCGGATTTTTTCCAATAAGATATTTTCTTAACTTTTAAATAATTATCTTTTTTAGGTTAGAACTTAAAGAAAAAATATAAAATTATATTTTTTAAAATGGTAGGCCAGCCCGTGGGGGCCCGCGACCCACATAGGGCTGGGATAGGCTGACCATTATAAAGCCCATCAAACTAATGGGCTAGCGCATTCCAACTCGTCAATTGCTAAAGCTCACGTAAGCTGGGTTAGGCTAGCCCGGCCCGGCCCATATTGTCAGCTTTACGTCCTTCCCACGGGACTGAAAGGACTAATCTCCAAACAAGCAAAAGAAGAACATACTAAAAGGGGATACGTGTCACAGAATGCTTCGGCATCTTTCCACAGGGTCTCTCTTTGTTTTCCACTTTTTTCTATTGCTTTAAGGAGTTCCGTTTTGGTTATGATTTCTTCTTGTCTTTTAATTGGAATAAGAGAAAATAAAAGAAAAAGCGAGGCTTATGAAGGAAGAAGATATCCAAAATTAACATTTTACTCTAATATAATAAGTCATCATTCTAATTCAAGGAGTCAACATGAAGCGAAAGTTTAACTCATATTGGATAACGAAGCCGAGGACAGTATAGGGAATCAAATTAGAGATCCCTAATGAAAGAGCAGTAAATAGCTTGACAAGGAAAGGTTTTATCTTGATACTTTGTGCATTCCATCTAAAGCAAACACAGCAAGAAGCAACGGAAATACATTTCTGGTAAGGTTTTTATCATGACTAAGGGTCTATATGCCACCATCTTTCACAGCTTATAAAACCCAGGCTCTTCCATCAGTATGACCGCCTTACCAATAGTTGAAACTAAATGGCGAGATGTTCAGTATATATAACAAATAAGCCACAAAAAGAAAGAGGCACAAGTAGCACATTTTTAAGAAGAAAGGCTTACCAATTACTCCTACAAGAGAAATATTGTCAAGTGCTAAATGAAACGGATTCTATATCAGAACCACCAACATGACAAACATGAAGGCACCAAATTCTCTCAGCCACATCACCTGAAGTGTTGAACATAAATCAGTACTTAAGATTAGCATCCCCCAAATAGAAAGAGATTAATGTCTAACATGAAATAAACTATGAGAAGCGAAATAGCAGAAACAAGAAATTTTATTCTGAAAACCCACTATCCATAGAGAAACTATTTAATGCCCGATAAGGTATTAACAACCAGTTGTTCACTAGCAAAAAAAATTTACCACTTGTCCCTCGGTGATCTCATCTTAAATGATGTCATGGACAAATCAGCCTCAAAAGAAAGCTGCTGACAGATCCAGCTTCTAAACCAGTATAAGAAGGGTATTAATATTATCCTAATGGCAGGAAACAACTGAGAAACCCCACCAAGAAGGTACGTAATATTACCTACAGCTAGGTGTAACTGAAACAAGAAAGGTTGCTTATGCCTGAAGACTTTTATCTACTTAAATATAGCTGGAATGAATATTTGATTTCCAATCTACCCACCCATATTCCAGCGTTCCTTCCACAATCTGGTAACTATAAATTAAAAAGAGAAAATTGTTCCCCAAGGCCTAATAATAAAACCTGAATTTCTGGTTACGTGAAAGATATTAACTCAATATTTCACAGAAAGGCCTTCAAGAAGTAGATAAAATAGTCTCTGAAACATTCCAATGCATAGTTTTTTGCAAGATACTGCCATAGTCCATCAATTTATATATAACATTAGTACAGAATTACAGGAAGGAAGATAGCAAGAAATCATAGCAAACCCACATTCTTTATGCTCCTTCCTTTCCGTAGTACTATTATAGGATCTGCATAAAAGAAAAGCAAGGAAGAATAATCAGCAGAACAAAGCTCTTAGCCAAGATAAGAAGTTGAGATATAAGATATTCAATATTTAAAAACCGAAAAATCAGTATAACCAAATGAGGCATGCCACATGAAAGAAACTGCGTACCTAGTCAACGAAAAATCTCCTCTAACTTGAGCATCAAGCTCCGTCAGATATTTTCTGAACAAATTTGACCTGCATTAATTGAACCAGCTATTCGTTGATAACCTCCGGAAAAATATAAAGTCTGTAAGCTCAGCGGTGTAAAAGAACTGATCACATGAGAACCCAACAGGTGACAGCATATAATTTGACAGGTATACCAGGAAGGAATTGCAAATGCTGCTAGGACTGGAGATAGTTCCCACAAGAGATATAGCTGATTGTGTAAGAAAACTTCAAGATACTCTATAATTCCTTTTACCTGTTATAACAAATATAGAAAAGAAAGAAAGGGACTATAAAACCATCCACAGGGAGAATAATAGCGTAAGAATGCTCATTATGTGCAAACTTGACAATAAAGGCATGCCAAAGATAAATGCACACTTCACATATAGTTTAATAAAAGACAAAGATTCTAAGATCTAGAGAAAAATTTAGATACACCACATGTTAGAGCAGTAAAAGTTGAATATCTCAAGGTGAACATTCATGTTCTCGCCTGTTTGCAATTTTGCAGATGCTACTTGTACAGGGTATAGTTTCCAGAGAAAATATAAGTGATAAACGTAAAAAGAAAAATTTAAAAAAATGAATAAAATCAAAGAGGAGATAAAAACTTGCTCATTAAAAGAGGTGAAATGTTCATCTAACTGGAAATGTGTGATATGAAGACGAACTCCAACAAATAAGTAGACCTTGCCTTACTTGGAATGTAAGACAATGATTGTTTGAGTACAGATAAATAGTTGATACAGCGTAGCTTTGTTGTTTAACACAGTATAAGTCAGACCTTTCAATTTCATTGTTCTCAAATGAATTTTATGTCTTGACAATGATATTTAAAATATAGATACATAGTTGGATAAAGTACAGATTTGTTGTTTAACACATTATAAGCTATACCTTTCAATTTCAGAGTTCTCAAATGATTTTATATCTTCTAACTAAATACAACCATGTCCCATACTGTTAGTATTTTAGTTTCCTCCCAAAAAGAATTTATGTATAATAGAAAGTAAGACAGTAAATTCATGTAATGGACAAAATATATCATTAATAAAAAAAAAGATGATCTAACCTATATCTAGATCCATACAGCCGTGTAATACACAGATGATGAACAAATAATACTATCAATTTCAGTTAATCATTGCAAGATGCATATTCATTGGCATGCATGTGCAGCTCTTGCTAATAGACAATGAAGGGATTTGATTACAAGAAAAAATTACCTTTGAGTTCATGATTTCCTCTCTACAGCAAAAGTTTCTACAACCTCTCAGTACCAAGCTATGCACCTCATTGTATAGCCTCGAATTGGTGACGAACTCACAAGAGCTCAACATCAAACGGTCAATTAGAGAACTCCATCTGTCTGCTACACATCCTAGTAACAAGAGCTCCTGCAGAAGTTGGGTTTCAACAAACAAAACTAGTCATATATCAGTATAAAATACATGCATTCCCCTCAAAGAAGATCCAGCTACATATCAGGAAATCCCATACTCTGAGTAGCCCAACCAATCAACTTAGTTACCTTCCAAAAGAATTTGCAGCAGCAATCAGTGTAACTAGTCAAATTGAACTGATAATTAAGATATCAAAGAGAACGATCCCATATACCACAAAAGATTATTCCAGTGTAGTACTTGAAAAACAGATGTTGGCTAAAAGGGCATATGCTTCAAAACAACAAAATCAAATGATGCAACTTCAGCAGTTTGCTGCGTCAAGGTAAAAATGGTCTAGTTGTACAGTTTAAATAGCATATATCAATCAATCCATCAATTCCACCTCAATCCAATACTACTTTAGGTCGGCTATATAAATTATTTATATACTTTCCACTCTATTTGAGAAAAAATCATTCCACTAGGAGTAACTAATTTGTCATTTTGTCTTTCAGGGCAAAAACTTTCATGTATTGTCTAAATGTAGAAAGAAGCCTCAGCCAAATTGATGATGTCAATTAGAACTAACCAAACTGCTAATCCACTACAGAAAAATTTACTTTCCATTTTTTAATCTTGTCTATAGCTGAAATGATTAAACGGGTTATTAGTATCTAACTAAATTCCCCTCCTCAACATTCTAAGAGAGAAAATCCCAAAAAAAAAACCTTCACAAGGTGTTCCACTCCCAAAAAAACATGATTTGACTGCACTTCCACTATATCAAGTGCATTTGAACTGTTAGATAATCATAGCAATTACATCACCATGTCCATAACTATTACAGACATTTTCACCTCATACAGCTCCTTAGATGTCAGAAATCAATCTATGACTTTTCTTATTCTTTATCTTGATATGTTTGTCAAATAGACAGATCTATCCTAAACCTATGGGATCTCACTTTTTCACTTGAATTTACAAAAAAAAAAAAAAAGACAATTATGTATGCATTACTTGCAACTGAATATCAGAATCTTTGTTTGCATTATGTAACTTCAAAAGAGGCCATAGACATATTAATCATCATCAATCGTTGGAATTTCATGATTATAAGGATGATACATACATCATCTAAAATTGTCAGGGTTCAAGTGAATTTGTATATTTCTAACCAAATAACTTGCTTACGCCTTTTCATTCATTGGCTAATTTGCAAGATTCATATGATTGGCTGGTTATATTTGTAAGATATTGGCAAAGTCCAATTTGTGATTAATTGAGATCCAAGAATGAGGCTGTATAATTGTAAACCTTAAAGAAAAGAAACTGTAATCCAAAAGAAATTGAATCAGAGTAATCCTTTGAAAAAGATAGCTAAATTGACTTACAACTATTTCGCACAAACTATCCTCAGTTTGAGATGATAAATTTATCCGCTGAAACACTTGAATCCATTGGCTCTTTGGGGCAGAAAACAGCAGGCTGGCACCTGAGACCAGTCTAATAGTTCTCTTGTCAAGCAAATATGTAAGGTTCCTCGATTTCCATGAATTCCAGGCCACAGAACCAATTGGTCTTTCTTCGGTCCTTGGGGCATTAACAAGAAAAGACTTTATTTTCTGCTGCACTACAATGACGTTTCATATTTTTGATAAGGTAAGTAATTTTATTAATAATGGGAAAAGCTACCGTATACGATATACTAAAAAAGTAGAGGAACTACATCAAAACAAGATTCTCTACAAAAGACACCCAGTCATTTGTGACAATGGCAGTAATCAAGCTTCTTACATACTACTGCCACTCCACTGTATTCTTTAGTATTAAAGCTCATATTTACAGTTTAAGAGGTTAAATCTTTAGCCTCTCCGACCAACTATAAAGAAGTGGCAATAAAATGAGATCATGTTAGACATCATCAAATAAAAAGTATGATTAATGTGCGGTTAAATTGATATATGGTTTACTGAATTTGAACTATCATATATGATTGCTATTCCAAAAGGGTACTGCAAATAGTTGTGAAGGCAAATGCTACTGGACTAAGAAATTCCACAAGGTATCCACTACCTTCCACTCCACAGCAGGTACCGGGTAACTCTGTCCACCAAGGCTTAGAAAATGGGAAGAAATCACCTAGTATTTTTTGCCTTTGCTGGGATTTGAAAATGAGACCTCGTGGTTCTCAACCCACTTCATTGACCACTAGGCCACACCTTTGGGTGCAAGAAATAAGGATTTTATATTATAGCCAAGAAGTCGGAGCTGTTATAGTGATTTCTCGTCATACAGAATCCAGATTGTTTATAGAAATGTGAGCAACACGCTCCTTTTCGGTAAGGTGCGTAGAATGGTGTTTTATTTAACTTCAAAGCTGTTACGAAAGAAAACCCCAAATAAGACAGAACAACAAGATAGGAAACTACTCCAGCTTTGCCATGATTTAGAAGAAGCTCAGACGTTCTATTTTCATTTCTTTGAAAAAGACACATATGCTTATAGAATTCATGAGGCTTACACACAAAATGCCGACCTGAAAAATGGCCTTCAAGACTCAAGTTAGTTAAAAAGACAGAGAGTCTACATAACTTACATGAAATTTGTTGTATGCTTCACTTTTACATTCAAGGCATTGTTGTCCTCCTTCTCATATAGATCTCTTAAGCCACTAGACAAAACATCCAAGCCTGTCTCTGCTGAAGATATCAATGAAACCGTTAGTTGTCTCCTTTCAAGCGCTTGTGCAGTGAAGAGAGAAAAGCCGCAGCTGATTGAATCATCAGCTTGTCCACTTGGAGAAGAATTTGGCGACGAGTTTATGGATTCCTCCATTAGAAAATTTCTCTCATTAATAAAATCATTCCTAGATGTATTACACATCAAGGTTTCAAAATATCCATTGAGGGATCTACCATCTGTCTTCTGGTGCATGTGATAATCCATCTCAACATTTGCAGTCAGTAAAGCTTTGAGGTGTTCATCCCTCAGTGGAAAGGCACTGATGAGATGTTCTAACATGAAATCCCTCGCTTTACTAAGGACCTTCGAGGAAACATGTGCTATACCCTGTTAAAAATATTAAGCTATGAAAGCCTTTCCTCTTTTCAGAATTATTAAGTCGCAAGAGAAAATAATGTAAATTGATGGAACAAAGATAGGAGATGCAGAAAGCATAAAAAACGAACTAAAAGATAATTTATCAGGGACATGTACGAAATCCACTACCTGGGGGAAACTTGGATGAGATGCCATTTCACATAAAGCTGTATCAAGCTCCTCCAAAGAGTCTCTATAGTCATTTGAGCTACTCAGGTCCCTCATCACCTGTAGCAAAGGTAGAACGACGCGATAAGATTGAGGAAAGCTACCAAGTTCTATATATAAACTGTCCTCCAAGAAGGTAGCATGGATGCAAAAAAAAACAAAAGTAGACATCTCAATGACCAATCCAACGCATCAATATTTTCCACCAAAATAGCAAAAATAAGCATTTCGTGATCTATGTTCAAACATTAGCACAAAATAACACATCTAAACTGTCTCTTCATTTCTTTTCATAATTGAGACAGTTATCCTTGAAAACAAATTTTAAAAAAAAAAAGGTAGAGCCAACAGCAATGTTAACTATTGATGAAGACTGCATAATAGGAGAATATAAATCAACCAATCGATTACACTGCAATCCTAAACTAGTTGGAACTGACCATATGAATCCTCTCTCTATCCATTCCACCCTTACATTACTCCAACCCTACTCCTTTACCTGAGCTTAGAACCAACTATGGGCTTTTTCACATGCGAAGTTAACATAAAAACTGTTTCAATTTTTAGATCCATAGTACTATCATACTCCCTTATTCCATTTTATATGTCATTAATTCTGTATACGGTCGAAATCAGGTATACCCGATTTCTTAGGCTCGAGGGGTCGCCTTAAGCCCGAATTCAGGACGGATCGAGTTCGAGCTCGATGAACCAGGCTCAAGCTCGATGACAGAGTACAAGGCTCGAAGAATTAAGTGTTCGAGGAATGTCGGGGCTCGACTATGACTAGGCCTCGAGATAATGCTGTTATGGATTTGTAAGAGAATGAGCAACATTCCTGCCACGTCCCCAAAATCATGGTGTGAATTCCGGAATAGATTTGTACGAATCCGTACTAGGCGGTTAAACAGTTGTCCCAATAAGATTCTTTACTGGAAATAGAAATGTACTTTATTTAGGGTTCCCCTATTATATAAAGGGGACCCCAATCATTTGTAAACATCATCTAATCATTAGCAAAGAATATACTCTTTTACTTTTCTCACTCATTGTTCATCAGAATTGTCCTTTAGCTTTATTATTCTTGCTTTATTGTTCTTGATCCATCTCGAGGTCACTGAGCTCGAGGTCAATACTGCCTAGTAACACTGATTTGATTTACTCATTTCTTTAATTTATACGTTATAATTCTTGACTATTCATTGGTATTGAACTAAATCAGATATATTTAAATCCACAAATCAAATCCAATTGTTACTCGTATTTTCGAGGTAAACAGTTTGGCGCCCACTGTGGGGCTAAAGATAATAGTGATTATTTCAGTACTGATTCTGATAACACACGTTATTTTCACACTTGTTCTTGTCAAGAATTTTTGTTCTCGGGATTAAACATGTCAAACTCGCAAAACGCACATGTTCACAACAATGAAGGTCTTGGATTTAATGGGGAAAACAACAATGTAGAGGTTGGTGTACCACCGATAAACCCGGGGAAGTGTCAAATGTGGAACCAGTTGATGTTAGTTCGTACATTGCTTTGAATGCAGATTTAGGCGCAGTCCCTAGAGGAAGTGTACGTAGGGAAGCCCAATCTGGGGGCCAAGGAACACAAGGTACAGGAGATGGGGGAGAAGTGATATTCGAGATGTTACAAGTACAGCAGATTGCCATCGCTCAACTTCAGAGCCAGAATAAAACTTCAAGTATAGCCGAACCACAAAACACTCGACGTTTTGAACCGACACCAGAGAGGTTATACGAAAATGGCTCGGGGGCGAACCCCACCATTATGAGGATGCTCGAAGAGCTCACCAAAAGGATCAAGTCCGGGGAAAAGAAGATTGAGGACAATGACAAAAAGGTAGAGATTTATAACTCCCGTGTTGATCAAATACCGGGGGCACCCCCGATCTTGAAAGGCTTAGAAGCGAATGAACCGCATCAGCCACCATCGATTAAGTGACCTTCGAAGCATTAGTGCTTCCTCCTTTCCGAACTACCAACAGGCAGTCGTTGTCTTCCCCCTCTTCATCCTCATCTCGAAGGCGTTGGGCCGTTTCAGGAGATAGGGTCACGGTATCGACCTTAGGCTTTTGAGCCTTGCTTTTCTTTGGCTTCAGGAAATTTGCAGGTGACCCCCTCTTCATTTTCTTTTCCTTGGAGGGCTTTGGAATTTTTTCTTCACCGAGCGGGAGCGGCCGCATAGCAACCGTGTCTCAGAGACCTGCATAAAGATAAAGTAAGTATTTCACTAAGAAACATAAGTATGCAAACAAGAGAACTCACTAACGTTTTTAGCCTCCCATCGACCCTTGGTCAGGTCACACCAGTTGTGTTCCACGTATGAAGAAGTAGAGGCCAGTTGTCAAACCCAACCTTCGAGGTCTGGCACCGCACCAGGAAACCAAGCAACAGATACATCATCAGAAAAGGGATTAGATCGAGAAAAGGATGAGATCGAGAAACAGTAGGGAAAGCAGAATATAAAGTCATTATCTGTACTTACGTTTCATGTTCCATTCCTCGGGGAATGGTAGCCTCTCAGCAGGAATAAGGTCGGAGGTTCGGACAAACCGGCTCATCCATCCTCGGTCCTTGTCCTCATCGATGTTGGACAAGAGAGATTTCATGGATCGGTATTGCAGCTTTATCAGACCACCTTGATAAAGGCGAGGGTTGTATAGCCTGATTAGGTGGTCGAGGGTAAAAGGCATCCCCTCGACCAAGCTCGAGAAGTATTGGATTAGGTTGATGATGCGAATGATGGGTAGATTTGGCCTAGCGTCACCTGGTATTGTTGGCAAAAATCAAGAACCACTGGGTCTATGGGACCCAGAGCTGGATCTACAAGACCTAACGTGAATGGGTAGGTATACACGCTTAAGTATCCTGCCTTATGAGTAGTGATGTCCTCTTCAGGGAAAGGGATCACTTCATCTCTGTTCTCCCAGTTGCAGTCCTTTTTCACTAGATCAAGCTCACTTTCGGTTATCAAGTAGATATATCTGGACTTAGGCTCACATCAGCCTGGTGTCGATGCAGGTTTATTGATTTTAAAATCGGAAGTTAGTTCGCACGGCAGGGGAATACACTCCTCGATACAAGGTGGCACCACCGCTCTACCTCTGGCCGGTCGCGATGATGAAGAAGTTTTTTCTTTCTAAGGGACAATTTTTTATGATTTAACCATTGCGGTTTGTAAATTCAAGAGAAGAGAAAGAGTATTTGTAGTAAGAGCAAATAGAGAGAAGGGTGAACTCAAAGAAGTTGAAGGAGCTAAAGGGATTTTAAGAATGATTTGAGAAGTAAAGTTTGCAAAAATCATGAAGTTGGCATATTTATAGAGGCCGCTTAAGCGTGTTGGGGAAGCCAAATACCCAACATCAACCGCCTCCAATTGATGAACTTGGGAACTATGCGGAAACGACATTTCAATCACTTCAGCCGCTGACATCACGAGATTGACATCTTGACCAAGGCATCGGAGTATTGAAGATCAAACCGTTTCTTATCGTCTTACTCTAAGAAACGCGGGGACTATCTGTATACGGTCGAAATCAGGTATGCCCGATTTCTTAGGCTCGAGGGATCGCCTTAAGCCCAAATTCAAGACGGACCGAGTTTGAGCTCGATGAACCAGGCTCAAGCTTGATGACAGAGTACAAGGCTCGAAGAATTAAGTGTTCGAGGAATGTCGGGGCTCGACTATGACTAGGCCTCAAGATAATGCCGTTATGGATTTGTAGTCGAATGAGCAAGATTCCTGCCACGTCCCAAAATCATGGCATAAATTCCTGAATAGATTTGTACGAATCCGTACTAGGCGGTTAGACTGTTGTCCCAATTGTTTACTGTAAATAGAAATGTACCTTATATGAACGGGACCCCAATCATTTGTAAACATCATCTCTCTTACTTTTCTCGCTCATTGTTCATCAGAATTGTTGTTTCGCTTTATTATTCTTGCTTTAATGTTCTTGATCCATCTCAGGGTCACTAGGCTCGAGGTCGATACTGACTAGTAACATTGATTTGATTTACTCATTTCTTTCATTTGTACGTTATACTTCTTGACTATTAATTGGTATTGAAGTAAATCACATATCTTTAAAACCACAAATCAAATCTAATTGTTAATCGTATTTTCGAGGTAAACAAATTCCTTATTAGTTTGTTCGAAAAGGAATTGCACCTTTCTATATTTTGAAATAATATAACTTTAAACTTCTTTGTTTATATTAATGGCATGCTTTTACAACCATAGAAATCTCAAAAAAAATCTCTGTTTCTTTCTTAAACTACATGCTCAGTCCATAAATTGGAATAGAGGGAGTAACAAATAAGTGCAGAACATCAACTTCAAGAATTTAGCAGACAAGTTAAAAGCAATTCTACCGCAGTTATAACAAAACAGAGTAAAATGAACTAAAATTCTGGACTTTGTAACGTTTGATTAAAGAGGGGCGAGGCACTGACATCCTGGAGAAAGAGAGCCCATTGAAGCGCTTTATTGATGTTAAGAGAATCCCAGTGAGCACTACGACCAGATGATTGATACCCAGAAGCAAGATTCACCATTTCTATGAACCCTTTCACCGCTTTCAGCAAATCTTCAAGGGACAAATCTGGGTATGACCAACCCGCCATTTTCCCAGCCGATACTTTTCCCGCCTTATTCAGTGAGGCGGATATACTTTGAAATGGAAGTGGAAGCAGTTTTTCCTCAATTAACCATGTAATTAAATGTTTGTACTCGGGCAGTGGCGGACCCTTATATATAAAAAATTAATAAAATTATAACAAATAATAAATATAAACTCATAACTACACTTATAAATGCTAACAAGTAATCAGATGATTATTTTCTTTTTTCAACTATCTTTACATCTTGCAACCCACTAACTAAAAATTAACCGAGATATAGTAACAAGAAGTTGAGTTCTAGAAGTTAGAGGTCTGTAACCTATTGAATTGAATTTCATAATATATGCTGTTCAAGTGGTAAGTCATAACATAAGATACTGTTTGTTTAACTTATTGGGATCTTATTCTAAATGTTTAGATTTCAATACACATCGTGCATAGACGGATCCATAATTTAAAGATTATGAGTGCTACTTTACATATGTAGTATATTTATCACTAGCCACATAGGTCGAATAAGAAGAACAAATTGATTCTGTTTGTTTTTGCTTATTTCAATTACATCTTTTATTCACAAATAGACAAATAAGTTTAGTTTTAGTTCAGTTTTTTATGCTTGATTTAATTATATTCTAGAATAAAATTACAAATAATAAAAATATTTCATGAAAATACGCCTAAAGCTATAAATTTTTCTTAAAAAGTAGCTTAGTTACTATAAATTCTTTGTAATTGATCATTGTTCTTGGATAAGTTTTTTTAATTTAATTATCAAGTTATATGGCAATTGTTTTCCAAAACCAAAAGTTTCAAATTTTCAATGAAAATATAACTCAAAACATCTATTAATTAAGATTTTTTTTTCACAAGCCAATAAATGATATTGCTCAAATTATATATATAAACTAATGTTGTATCGTTAGAATGAAAAAACCTACATATTACCTAGAATCATTTTAAATATGCATCAAAATAGATTGCTCATAGAATAATGTATGATTGTAAAAAGTAAAATGAAGGCTAATGTAATGAAATTTAAAAAAGAAAATGAGAGATATTTAGTCGCAGATAACAAAAAGGGAAAAGCAAGAGGAGGAAAAAGAAAGAAGTAGCATGGGAAGTTAAAGGGGAGAAATTAAAAAATAGCTAGATTTACAAGTGGTCGTTAAAAAATAGTTCAGTCTTACAAGTAATCGAAATTTTGCCATTTTTCATGTAAAGATAAATCTGAGCGAAATAACTTTTTAAAATTGAGAAAATATATTAATATATTATGCTGGAGTTCCAGCATGAGTATACTTGAACTCCAAGATATTACACTAGAGAGTTTCACGATAATTATGTTGGAACTCTAGCATAATATGATGGAGTTCCACCATAAGTACACTAGAATTCGAGCAAAATATACTTGAGTTTCAGCAAAGTATACCGGTCCAGTACTCCAGTATATATGTTGGAAGTTCATACACAAGTGCTCGAATCTCCAGTATATTATGCTGGAATGGTCTATATTGCAGCAAAATAATAGTTATTTTTCATTGATTTAATAAATATTACCTATTTTTGAATGACCAGTCTAAAAACTGGCTAGACCGTATTATTTTTATTGAGTTAAAGACGAAGTGAGGGCCCAAGGCCCAACAGAAAATAAAGGAGATAAGGACTAGTAAGGGGAAAAATCTAATTTAGAGCAAAAAACATAAGTAGGCAAAAAAATAGGAAAATTTTCACTGTTATAGCACCATTATGTATTTTACATGTAAGGCCACAAAATAATTATATTTCTAGCCAAAATCCGTTAAACCCTATACCTTAATTCACGCATCCAAGTAAATGAACTTTCAGTTACACTAGCTAAAATCCTTAAAGTTAATTAAGCTGGAAGACTAACCTCCTTATCGTCAAGCAATTGATATTTGTAACTGCCGTATATGATATATATTGGTTGCATATTTAGATATTTTTTTTATATCAAGTAATTTTTTAACGTACTCAGGTTTATACCGCATATAAATTATAATTATATCATATATTTTTGCAGTTCGGATATTTGACGTATGCAGATCAATGATATATTCCTAGTATAAGTTTATGTCAAGTATAAATATACGATAAATAAAATATAAAATTTATTATGTATTATGTAATATACCATTGTTATTCCTTATATATAATTATAGGGTATATAAATAAAAAGAATATGCATGTATTATGTATTTTTATTTAAGAAAATAAAGAAAATGTGATTTTAAGAGCAACTATTTATTTGAAGAAAAAATTAATCACAAATTGTAAGTTTAGATTTGTGGTGAGAGATAATTGTGTGGCTCAAAACTAATCCCTTAAATTGTGGGTTAGTGTTTAAATATTTATCTTTAAGAAACTGATTGGGGGGCATTAAATAAGGTAATGAATGTTTAAAAATGCTATAACTGTAAATTTTATGTGCTTTTTTTATACTCTTATTTGTATAAATATTTTTTTATAAAAGTCCTACCACGTAAAAATCTCTAAAAAAAGAATGGCCATAAAGCTGCCGCAGGACTCAATCTCAGAACCATGAAGCCGATACAAGACTTAAAAGGCCGCGCTGAACCATGGCACCTGCATGCCATTTGTGTAATACGGGTACCAATATTTTTATATTATCTTAATTTCATGAATATGAACATACTTACTAAGAATTTTTGCCGAAGCGGCGCCCCTGCACTACAAGGTAGATCCGTCCCTGCACACGTGTGTTTAATTTTGAGGGGGAGGGGTAGGAGAGTTGCAAAAAAAATATTTTTTAAAAAAAACTATTTTTTACTCTGTAATCAAATATAGAAAATATTTTCCGAAAAATGTTTTCCACTTACCAACCAAACAAGAGAAAATAAATGATAAAATCACTCATTTTCCATGAAAACATTTTCTAGAAAAATATTTTCCATGGAAAACATTTTCCTTCGTACCAAACACACCCTTTGTGACTAACTTTTTCAAGCATTGACAGGAGAGCAATTACCACTACTAATGAGAAGAAACATATTAATACTTCTGTATGCATTGTGATAAATGCACTACACTGGAAATGAAAACATTTGATTTCTTTGATGGGTGAAAACCATTTAGTACTGCAAAATTCTGAGCAATATTCTTAGTAAGACAAAGCCCTCAGATACTCAAAAACTTGATGAAAAAAAAACCAACAAAACGAGAACTGTAAACTACTTAGGCAACCCTACTTCTACACAATAGCATTGGCAGCACTTGCAATCCTAGGCCAAAGATCAGCACATTCTTTTCCAATTGGGCCAGTGATGGCAGACCCTACAAATAAAACATTAAAAGAATAAGGCAAGGAAAAGAGCAAGACAGGTTCATATAATAGAAGTAGACAGAAGAAAGCAATGTACTACGGGGTTAATCGAGACAGCTTGAATCTTAGGGGAGGGAGACTTCAAAATATAATCAAGCATGTATTTTTAAGGGTATTTATGATACCCTCTAAAATGAAATTCTGCACTATTCAAAGTAGACTGAGTTTACCTTTCATTTCACCCTTGGGGTTCACAATCACCCCAGCATTATCTGCAGAACCCAAAAACAAATGAATCAAAGACAGGTTCTCATGTGTCTTTTTAGAAGACATGCACCCGCAGAAACTGACATTGTCTAAGCTAATAAGATAATAATATTAATGCAAACTAACACAGTGGCTCACACAGAAACAAAACTGGCAAGCCATCACACAAAGGGGAGACAGAATTGCGACTGAATAGAAAGAAAGGATCGATCAACTTTTTGTCAACAGAAACAAACAACACCAGCAAGAAGAAAAGGACTAAAAAAACTCATGAAAACACGCCTCAACCCTGAAAAGACGCCTCAATCCAGAATCAGTTTGGGGCTTGGGTTGGCAATATGAATCTATTAGTCCATTCCAATATATTCTAGTCCATTCAAGCAGAAAGCCTGGAAATAACAGCTAACATAACAGCTCAAACAAGAAAAATAGAATCAAGCAGTTGATGAATAAAGAAATAAAGCTACCCATTCATCATCAGTGGCGGATGTAGTGTACTTCCTATAAACATAACTTTTGACGCGGAGTAAAAATTTATTAAAATTGTAAAAATAATAGATATGAACCCATAATTTTAAAAATATAATAGGTTTAAACCCATAGAATTTAAATTCTGGATCCACCTATGTTCGTCATAATATAATTAGTTGGATGTTTAGCCACCTCTACACTATAACGGTCAACGCCTCCTTTCAATTTCCTCATAAAGCCATAACGAGTAATCATAAACAAAATATTAACAGAGTAAAACGCAAAAAATCAGCTCATAACAGCTTTGTAACATGAAAAAAGAACAGCAAACACATAACAAAAACAAATTTTCAATATCAATCAATCATGCAACTGCACAACCATCCAAAACTAATTAGGATCAACTATACAAATCCTCCATATTCAATCCACTATATTCGAACACATTTCCACAAACGAAATAAAAACAAGGATACTTTGAAATATACCTTCGAAGTACATAAAAACACCGTCCTTTCGGCGCCAGGGCTTGCGCTGACGAACAATGACAGCTGGCATAACCTTCTTCCTAAGATCTGGCTTACCCTTCTTAACAGTAGCCATAACCATGTCACCAACACAAGCTGAAGGCAACCTGTTAAGTCTTCCTTTGATCCCTTTCACTGAAATGATGTACAGGTTCTTAGCACCTGTGTTATCGGCGCAGTTCACCGTCGCCGCCACCGGTAGACCCAGTGACATTCTGAACTTGTTCCCAGCGGAACCTCCTCGTCCTTAAAAGTTAAAACACATTTTTCAGAAATTGAAAAAAAAAATACAACTAATGATAGAAAGAAGTGGAATAAGGTTGAATGATACCTCGCTTCGACATTGCGGACGGTGTCGATCTTCACGGCCCTCTCTCTATCCACCGAAAACTCAAGAGAAAATGGTATTTGGAGGCGTTAGGGTTTTATATAACTATATCTGCAAATTTGATTAGGGCTTTGTTTTTCTTCTATAACCATGGGCGCCAGTCCAGTGCCCTGGTGGCTCGTTTGTCCCAGTTATGATTCAGAAATTAAGGTCTGTTGTTTGGCCCAATTGTACATTTTGGACGTAATGTGGCCAAAGTTTCGTGGTATAGCCAATTTTCGGACTGATCAATCAAAAATAATCAGCATTTACCAAGTCAATAAACAATAATCACCATTTTGATGCAATAGAGACCGGTTCAGCATAATATACTGGAGTTCGGTGCACTTGTGTATGAACTCTAGCATATTGTGCTGGACAGGTGTACTTTGTTCGCTCCTATATAATATACTGGAGACTGGAGTACTCGTGCTCCAAACTCTAGTATATTATACTGGACCATTGTAATTGCTGGAACTCCAGTATATTATGCTGGAGTTCTAGTGTATTTATATTGGAACTCCATCATATTATGCTGAAGTTCCAGCATACTATCCTGGAACTCTGGTATAATATGTTGGAGTTCCAGCATAAATACAATAGAAATCCAGCATAATATATCGGAGTATTTTTTGGATTTTGAACAGTATTTTCGCTCAGATTTATCTTTACATTAAAAATAGCTAATTCGATTACTTTTGAAATTGAGTTATTTTTGAATGACCAGTGTAAATTTGGCTACTTTTAGTCACTTTTTTTAAAAAAAAATAATTGATACCCAAATTTTTGGATAACTTCATACATACATTTTTTTTCTTTTTCTTTCTGTAAGTTGCAAAATGGATTTATTAAATTTGTTGGTATTTTGACAATTTGATGATTGATATTTGTTCTTTATGATTTTTGAAAGTTATGTATCAAATTTGAGCTCATCTGGAGTAGACTTGAACATTGAATCATGTATTAAATTGTTGAAACGAAGAATAAATTTATGTTTCAGAACTTGAGATTCGAAATCTGAAATTGCATTCAATATATTGAACTACTTATGATTTAAATTTGTAAAGTTGCATTTGAAAATAAAAGAACTTCATATTTGATTTCTAAAATTATATTGGAGAGATTGAACTACTTCACATTTGAATTTGTGAAGTCATATTTGAAAGATAAAAGAACTTCAAATTTAATATATGAAGTCGCATTAAAAAGATTGAACAACTTCATATCCGAGCAGGTAAGCTTTATAAACTTTTGTTTAATAAGGCATATCTTTAGTGGTGGCCCAAACATATGTATATACGAAATGCCCCAGATTGGACGGTCTAGTTATAAGGTGCTTTAGTGTGAGCCCAAAGAAACGCTACGCTTGACTTTAAGGAATCTTTATAAAAATAGTCGATCGAATTCACTGTTTACTTTATGTAAATAGTATATATTGATTATACATGAATTATTTATATATACACACATCCATATAATATTTTTAGTTTAAGTAGTTGGTAGGCAGTTATTTACATTAGTTCTTCTAATTGAAAAAGAATTAGAATGGTAGGAGCGACTCAATAAGGGAGAGTGTTAGTGCTAAAAAAAATTAAATAATAGAGAAAAATCAATTATAATATAATATTTAGAATCAAGTTGGTAAAAATACGAACTTGAAACAATAAAGATAAGATAGTAGAAATCAATATTATGTGTTCTAAATGAGAATTTATTAATTGTTTTTCTTCCCTTTCATTAATTCCAACAAATAATAGCTCTCTATGTCTTTTTATATCCTTTTTAGGTTATTTGTTATAAAATACTAACTTAATATTAGTCAATTTTAGATTTTACACTATAGTTATCGATTTTTTCTTGAGCTATAGGGCAACCTCTTCATTCCCAAATCTCCAAAGAGATGAAAAGAATTAATTTTTATTTTAACTATTTTATTTGACAATTTTTTAAAGAGTCTTAATAATAATACTTATGTGTTATCTGCTTGATTTTGTATTAGATCACAAAAATAATGTAGTAATTTTCATAAGATATTCTTGCAGTCATGGAAAATTAGAATAGAGCATTTGAGGGTTCTTGTATGGAAGGAGCTCTTAAACATCTAATTTCGGGATTTTGAGTTTGTTTCTTCACTTTTAAGTTCATGGAGCACATGTAGGGCGATTTGGTGTGATTCTTGAAGATCATTTTCACAAATATATTACAAGGTAAGTTATTTCTACTTGTTGTAAGTTGTATACAAAGATTATATAAGGATTTAAACATGAAATTTATGAAAATTGTGGGGGGGGGGGGGGGGGTTTAGAAGAAAACCTATAAATTAATATTTTTAAATTTTGACCATGAAATTGGTCATGGAATTGAGAATAAGTTATATATTTGAGTTCGTGGTGTTATGGGTAATGTTTAACTTTGAAAATTTCGGAATCCGACATGTGGGCCCGAGGGTTGACTTGTTGACTTTTCAAGCGGAGTTGAGGATTGTTATGAATTGTTAAATTGTAAGCATTGGAGTATATTTTGATTGATTTGCATGTTGTTTGACTAGTTTCGGATCGATGGGCATTGGTTAAGGTGTTAGAGGGACATTGGAGCCGGTTATGGAACTTCAAAGTGATGTAAGTCTCCTGTCTAAACCCGTAAGGGAAAATTACCCCCTAGGTGATGTATTTGGTATGTGCCACTTGTTGGGGGCTACGAACGCACGAGGTGACGAGAGTCCGTAACTTGATTCATGTTATGTCCAGGTAGACATATGCCTTTATTATGCTATTACTTGAACTATTTGAACTCAATTTTCTAACTTGAATTAATACGTAAGAACTTGGTTAAAGATTATGCTAAAACGAGTTTCATTATCTAGAGATTTTTGTGGACTGTTATCATTTATGGGAATTTATATTCTTTTGTGGGTTTATTCTAAAGTTGTAAATACATAATTCGTGAATCAGAATAATTTTCCTTATTCTTGTAGATCGAGTCGTACGCTATATATATATATATATATATATATATATATATATATATATATATATATATATATATATATATATATCCATGGATCAGGCCATACGACCCCGACATTATATGTACACGGCTATATGGATCGGGCCGAACGACCTCAACATAACTCATGCATAAAATCATTAGGAGTCCGAATATCCATCACTCTCTTGATTGAACTTGGAAATTTCATGATATTCTTCTATGACCGGAGATCAGATATTTAATTGATATTTCTTATTTGTTGAGATAGCATGTGGCACCTGGGGATTTTAAACTGATGATATTTTACTAACAGATTTTTTTATCTATTGTTCCTTGCCCTATTGATCTTGTTGTATTTCATGTCTGTTTATGATTCCTGTATTTTATTTATTGAACCACTAGTAAGTGTCGATGTCAACCTCTCGTCACTACTTCTCCGAGGTTAGGCTAGATACTTATTGGGTACGCGTTGATTTACATACTCATGCTACACTTTTGCACAAAATATGCATGATCTCACAAGTTTATTCGATGGTCATCCTGGCATGTGGGCGCAACTGCTGAGGGGAGTTTATGGTGAACTGCTTTATGCTACGCACCGCATCCCTCAGAGTCTCCATCTTATTTATTTACTTTATCCTGTTTATTTTATATTGCATATAGATGTTACGTTATAATTGCAGTCTTTAGTAGATGCTCATGCACTTGTAACGTCGGGTCTTGGGATGTTCTACAAACAAACAAATTTTTGTAATTACTAGACTGTGTAATTACTACCCTACTAATTACACTAATTTTAATTATCGGGTGGATTTCCAAAGAAACCTAAGACGAGTAAAAATGAGAGCTAGATAAAGTGTATACCGTCGTCCTTTATATTTTTCTATACCGTAGGAATCAGGGCTACCCGATTTCACTATTTGATTAAAACAAGGACGTTACATCAAAAATCTAAGGCATCGAGTTCGACACCGATGTCTCTTTCGAGATCGAGGTTGGTATCAATCGAAGTCAGGGGAGATATACTTCGAGTAACATCGGGTATAGATTAGTAACAGTGTATACAGTCGAAATCATGTATGCCAATTTTGTATGCCTGGGGACTTGATTTTAGAAAAAGCTCAAAACGGACCTGGCTCAAAACCGACGGCGAAGTATAGAACTTGAAGATCGAAGTGCTGGATAAACACCAAGGCCGAGTATGACCAACCTCGAGATAATATAGTTATAACTTAGTAACAAAAAGAGAGAGATTCTCGCAATGGCTCGAAGATCCCTGCGTAAATTCCAGAACGAATTTGTATTTGGGAGTTGGATAGTTGTCTAATAAGATTCCCTACTATAATTAGAAGTGTACCTTATTTAAAAACCACTACTATATAAAGGGGAGCCCATTCATTTCAAAGGGATGATTTATTGACTGAAACAGAAGAAATATAGCTCTTATTTTCTGACCCGTATTCTTGTTCATCAATTTATCCCATCTTTATTGTTCTCATACTTTATCAACTCCATGGTACCTTAATTCAAGGCTGAAGCTTTGTTTGCATACTGGTTTGACTTATTTACATTTCAATTCTGCCTCTTATTTTATTACTTATCGATTGGTATTGGGTGAAATCACATATCCTTAAAACTACATTATAAATTTAATTATTACTTAAATTTTACGGTAAACCGTTTGGTTCCCACTGTGGGGCTAAGGATAATAGTGACTATACAATACTGATTATGATAACGCACACTACTTTACTGTTGTTATTGTCAAATATTTTGTTTTTAGGATAATATGCCAAACTAACAAACACCACCCACACTTGATGATAATGGCCTCGGATTTTGCGGAGAGAATGACAATGTAATTGCTCTAGGGATCGAGGTTCCACGAGCTAATATCGAGGGACCCAGTCGACATAAGTTCATACATTGTTCTAAACGCGAACCTGGGCACGGACCCCGAAGGGAGTATACAAAGAGAAGGATGATATGGTGGTCGAGGTTCACAGAACGGAGGAGATGGAGGAGTTGCTCTCCAAATGATATTCGAGATGCTACAGGCTCAATAAAGTGCTATTGCACAACTATAAAATCAGCATCGAACGCCGCTCGGGGTTGAACTGGAGGCCGCCCGCCGTGCCGAGCCAGTACTGAACCCACAATAATGAATGTGCTTGAGGAGCTCACCAAACAAATTGAATCGGGAGAGAAGAATATTAAGGAAAATGACAAAAGGGTATAAGTGCACAACTCCCGAGTTGATCAACTTTCGGGGGCATCACCGATATTGGAAGGACTAGATCCTAAAAAGTTCGTGCAAAGACCCTTCCCCCTATTGCGGCTCTGAAGCCAATCCCCAAGAAGTTTCATATGCCCAAGATCCCCAAGTATAACGGTACGACCGATCTGAATGAACACGGCACCTCGTGTACATGCGTCATCAAAGAAAATGACTTGGAAGATGACGAAATTGAATCCGTACTATTGAAAAAATTTGGGGAGACTCTATCGAAGGGTGCCTTAATATGGTATCATAACTTACCCCTTAATTCTATTGATTCGTTTTTTATGCTTGCAGGTTTTTTTGTAAAAGCACATGCGAGAGCCATTAAAATTGCAATGAGGAAATTGGACCTTTTTAAGGTAAGGCAGAAAAATAATGAGATGCTTAGGGAATTCGTATCTCGGTTCCAAATGGAGAGAATGTAGTTTCTTCCGGTCACCGATGATTTGGTTATTCAAGCTTTCACACAAGGTCTCAACACTCGGAGTTCCATAGCTTCACAGCAGTTGAAGAAAAGTTTAATTGAGTACCCGACTGCCACTTGGGCCAACGTACATAATGAGTATCAGTCGAAGATCAGGGTTGAGGACGATCAACTTGGGAATTCTTCGGGTCAGTTTACCCAACCAAGCCCATTGATAGGATCAAAAGGGACATCAATCGAGAGTCGAGGCCGAATACAGATCGATATGAGCCGTACAATGGAGACCGAAGAGGCAGCGGGTCTGGGTGAAGCTTTGCATGAAATGAGAGGAGAAATGATCGAGGTAAAAATTCACGGGGTCTTGATGACGAGGAACATCATGTTACATATCCAAAATCCAAATAAAGGTACGACCATATTCCAATTCTTTCTATTTTTTCGACTAACACTTGCAGGCTATCGGCAAGGATTGACACAAAGCTTTGGATCTTAATGCACACGTTGCACTATTTTTCCCTTAGACCAGTTTTTGTCCCAAGTGGGGGTTTATGGCAAGGTTGTTAACGAGGAAACCATTGTTCGTGCTAACTTAGAGCAATTCAACGTATCCGAGGTTCCCTACAATAAGCCTCGAGTAGTTGGGGGGGAATTACCCTCGAATGTCTACTTTGTTGCAAGGAAATCACTTTGTAACAGCAATGTCTCGATAGGAAAATGTTGTAAGGGTCAAACAGTCAGATGAACCATGCCCGTATAGGTTACTCGAGCCCTAACATCAAACATGCGTGCATGTATAATCATCTATTGAGAGAAATATTTTTCCTTGCCGATATCTCCTTCATTTAGAAAATATTCCTATTTTATATTCTAGATCTATTGTGTAAACAAGCTTAAGCTGACCATGACGAAAGTTCGAACAACTAACCCCACGGTTTTACAGGCCACGACCACTTCTTTCAGGGACTGACACTTTGGGAAAGCTCGAACCGAAACGGAAAATAAGTCCAAAGGGCAAGTTTCGAACCAACGAGGCTATTGTGAGCACGTGATTTTTACCCTACATATGAGTTATTCCCATAAATTCAAAATAAATAATTTTTCCTTATTTTTACAATTCGTATTAATTAGTTGCATGTTAATTCATATAAAAATACAAAAAAAGAAATAAAATACAGAAAATAAAAAAAAATACAATACAAATACCAAGTGAAAATACAATACAAATGTGGGGAAATAAGAATAAAGAGAGATTAAATTCGGGCTAAAAAATACCCCAAAATCCCAAGCCCAAATTTCCCATGACCCAAACCCAAATAAACCCAAACAACCCTAGCCCATTCTCTACCAAATACCCAAAACCATCAGCCTAACGCCCTAATTTCCCAAACAACGCAGCCACTTTTCTTCTTCTCCAAGAACACACGAACAAACCCCAAATCCAGTCCAAATTCGCGCGAGTGAGCATCAAGCTCCAACCACACGTGCCCTCATTCTCTTATCTTACCGTTCCAACGGTTTCTGACGCTAATATTCCCTCTCCTCTCACTCACTCATTTTTTGGAGATTGGAAGCTTCTGGAGATGGAATGCTGGATGAGTGTGAGGCGTTAGATTGGTTTCATTCAATCTGAGCCCCACATTCATCAGGCATTTGGTCTTAAAAAGAGGTGTTATCTAATTGGAGGATTTTCAGAAAAAATGGAGGAGGATTTTAGAGATTTGGAGTAGATTTTAAAGGAGAGAACGTGAGAGAGGAAAATTTCAGATTTTAAAAATTAGATTCTAGGGTTATTAAGTTCTTTAGATTTTGGTTTTTCAATTTTTGGTTCATTATTTGTTCTTCTTCGGTTTCGCCATGGAGTTCGATTGAGTTGGGTTTGATTTCCGGGTTCATGTTGTTGTTTGGTGTAGAATCCAGTCGACACCTTCTGTTGTTTCTTAACGATTCTCGCGGAAAGTTTCTTATTGAAGATTTATCGGATTCGACTTGAATCATTTGCTGTAACTATCAAGCTTCTATTAATCGAAAGCTTAGTTTCAGGTTCGTTTATTTTCTCCTATTTTTAATTCAATTTGTTGAAAATATTATGAGAGCCATAGACATTGGGTTTGTAATATTGGATAATTTGATAGTTCATAAGTTTGAACATTGAGAGTGTATAAAATCGTACTTGAATGCTCGTCATAGATTCAGTGTTTGAAAGTAGTTGTGTTCGAATGCCATTTCAGAATATGTGTTGCACTCGACCGTAAGTTTACGATTTGTCCCTGTGTTCTTCTCACTTTAGTTTTAGTAGGAAATTCTGCATTATAAGATGCCTCTGTTTAACTAGGCTAACATTCAGATTCAAGCCTCTGTTTTTGTTCTACTTGCATCACAATATGATAGGCTCAATGATAGTCAATTGTTTGATCGTATATGACTTGAAGTGTGAAAGTTTAGCGGAAAGTTTAGATTGAATTATTTCAACCATAGTTTGATTGGAATATGGACTCGTACAGAACAATTTGATTTTTATGAGTAGCTGCCAGTGTAATTGAAGCAGCTAACCTTATATTTGTATGATAAAATTCTGAAATTTAAGAGCATTAGATCTAGCACACATAAAAGCTTCGAACACACAGAACTAACGAGATTTAATTGGCTGCCTCAATTTTTTCTTGTTTTGCATTACAAGTTCTGAAGCTTTCAAAGTGTAACTGGGCTGAAACTACCTTATTCCTACTGGTTTTATTCTCGGAGTGTTGTTTCTCAAAATTGGATTGCTTCGGGACTCTGCTGCAGAGAATTTGTTTGCTAAAACTCCCATATTTTGATTCAAAACTCTTAGTCGGTCGTATATATTTGTTGGATCGCTTGGTCGCTGTTTATGTTGTTGAATCTGTGAATTGTCTAGCTATTTCTTGAGTTGGTTTTGGAGCTATAGAAATACGCTCCAGGTAACTTTCTTTGCCTATTGATTCATGCGGATGTTCGGCTATAATATGAATATGGTTAATTGAATATGATTTTGTTGTTAAGATTTTCATTATATAATTTTGTCGACGTGCTCTTTTCAGTATGTTTAGTTTATTTCGTCACCTTTAGTTTGCGATTTGATATCATTACCTGGGTAACAACATCGTGCGTGGTTGGTTCTCTCTGTCTTTCTTTCTCTCTACATTCTTCGAGTCTCATCCTCTCTACGATTTCCTCTTCCTCGATCTACTCATCACCTTTTAAAGCAACAATGAGTGACCGGGGAGATAAGACATGTCCTTCGTGTGCTGAGGAGATAGACTTGATAGATCAGCAGATCTTGACTCTAAGTTGACTGTTGTATTATTTGAAAGCTAAAGATCGCACCTTTCTTCAGTAGAGATCAATAATCAAGGTGTCAGCAATTAAGATGGACGTGCATTTGAAATATGCATTTGGTAGATTTCAGGAGCAATTTGGATCTGGACCTGGACTTGGTCCTGGATCAGGAACCAATCTTATGAAAATAGATGGTATTGCTCCGCCTTTCATTAAGTCTGTATACAGAGCTGCTGCAGCTTTGTATAGAACTGATCCTTGGAGGAGGTTGCGCCCAGGTCATCTTTTCGGTGTAAGGGTAGGGAAGGATTCAGATTGGTCTGGCAAAAAACAGCCATTTTCTTGTATCCAATTTATTGGTGGAGATGGTGGGGATGTAGGTCTTTATATGTTTAGGTCGGAAAATGATGCGAAGAAGATGACAGGTCCAAGGGAGACAATTCGGGTTCCAAATGTTGAGGTTTTGCGGGTTACTTATGACCTGGACTCTGTAATGCTCCCTTCAAATAAGAGATTTGTTATATCGTTGGCACTGGAGGTCTCAGGTGAAGATCGATATCCAGTGATTGACGTTGGCCGCTGCACGACCACTGGTGAGCTTCAGTTTAGGAATCCAACACTTGAAGAGCTTAGATTTGTGTATGCAGTTATGAAAGGAGCTTCTCTTCTGCACCCTTTGCTTCAGCAAGATTATGGTGCAGCTCCAAACTGGTCTAAAGTGATATATTTTGATCCTTTCATTGAAACTGTTGATGTCCAATGGCCTGCAGAAATGGCCAAAGGAAATGATCTTGTGGCAGTAACAATTTCACACCCTCCTGGTCGAGGATATCAGGAAAAGTATAGCTCGTCATCAAATTCCACTCCCACCAAACATTCTGAAGTGCAAAAGGAGGAGACATTTATTGATGTGAAATCATATGCAGCTGTCAGTTTGAGGGAGTGCATGCTGTGTGAGGAAAAGGTCAGCAGAGAACAGTTAGTTTGCTGTGGTCATTGCTCTGCAGTTGTCTATTGCAGTTCCGTCTGCCAGAAGCAGCATTGGAAGGAAGCGCACAAAGATGTTTGCGGACTTTACAGGGCCATGATGGAAAGAGAAGAAGAGCTGGCAATGAAGATCTTTATCTTTGATTGTTCTGCTGAGCAGCCTTGTAAATGGCTTGAATCACTCGGTATTCACCAGAAGGGCATGTGGAGAAGAAAATGTAATTGTTATTTCCACTGTCCATTTGGTCTTCTTCCTGTTCCAGGTGGACTTTGGGATTCATGGGGTGGCTTGGTTGAGAAATGGGCCCTGTACCGATCCTGATTGTTTATACTTGCACGAGATTGGGTCACAAGAGGATAGCTTTACTAAAGACGAAGTCATATATGCTTACACAAGGAGTAGAGTTCAATAAATTGAATGACCCTCTTTTATTATAAATTGAACCTTAGATTTCGAGACGTGCCATTTAGCAAATTTCATGGCCCTCGCAAAGTACAAACGCAAAATTACTTTAGGCGCGTTAGTTAATAATAATACCTTCCTAATCACGGGTGCGCATTTATGTGACCCAAATCTTACTCCCGGCGAAACTGAAATACATTAAAGTCACAGGCGTACTGGTTGCGGTGTGACTCGAAATGTGTTTTCGTGACATCGCAATTCTTCTAAAATTAAAAGCGGAACATTAAAAGTACATAATAAAAATATATAAAGAAATCAGATAAAAGCAAGAAATTGCAGTTGAGCGACCGTGCTAAAACCACGGAATCCGGGAGTGCCTAACACCTTCTCCCGGGTTAACAGAATTCCTTATCCAGGTTTCTAATTTCGCAGACTGTAATACAGAGTCAAAAATTTCCTCGGTTCGGGATTAAACCGGTGACTTGGGACACCATTATTTTCCCAAGTGGCGACTCTGAATAATTAAATAAATTGATCCCGTTCCGACTGTCCTTTAAGTGGAAAAACTCCTTCCCGAATTATTATTACATCTCTTCTCGGGGTGTAGTATTAAACAGTGGCACACTACGCTTTTACGCGTATGTGCGGTAAAAAAAGGAGGTGTGACAGCTCTGGCGACTCTGCTGGGGACAAGTAACCCAGAACTTCGGTTCAGGGTTTAAGAATTCGAGCTCAGTTAAATTGCTGTTTTTGCTTATATCCGATTTCATTATATATTTTGATTAATGTGCTACATGTTTACCGCTTTGATATTGCGTGAATTGTATATATAAAATTGTGCCGAAAACCGTTCTCTTCTTACCTCCGGGGATGTGCTTACTGGTTGAGACTCCCCTTTCTATTAGTGTCAATACCAAAAATAAGAAAAAAAGGCCGGACAAGTTACAAAGCCGATTGACCTCGCGGGTCACCGGTACGTAGCCCCCTCCTCGATCCGAGTTGTCCGCTCGGGTACACGGTCTAGTACCATTGAAAACATCAGGATATTGAGCCTAGATTTAGGACGTTTATTTGCATCATATCTGACTTAGGGGACTCAACACAAGGGTTGGGTCCGTCTAGGACAGGTGACCCGGTAATCAAAAGACCGAGCATGTTATATGTTGCATTTATTTGTTCTAGATTATTACGGGCTAAATTCCTGAAAACAAAAATAGAGAAATTTTAGATATCGAAATATTGTCGATTGCTTGAAAAAAAAAATTTGAAAAATAGGTAGAACAATTTTTGTTAAAATAATTGGTCAATTAATCTGACCGAACTACGCAGGTTTCATTCTCGCCATTAGGTGGGATACGTAGGCAACCCTCATCGGGTCCAACCACCCCTTTTAAAAAATCAAAAAAAAAATGTGTCGAATTTTAGTTTTCAATAAATCGAAGTGACGCTGTTTTTTAAAATAGCCGAATGTTCCGAAAGGACGCCGGAAGGCTGTTTTTTGCAAAAATAGCCACTTTGAATCATTTTTAAATAATTTGCGGGCACAGCCTTGAAATATTCTTTGTGGAAATGTTGCAAGGCCATAGCCGCAAAATCAAGTCCGGGTTCACTCCACTTTTGCAAAAATAACCAAAAAATGTCAAATTTTTTATTTTGTTATAAATAAGTCGGGTGATGCTATTCTTGCTTAAAATTAGCCGAATGTCCCTCAAAAGGACGCCGGAAGGCCGTTTTTGCAAGAATAGTCACTTTGAGTCGTTTGGAAATAATTTTGGACACAGCCTGGAAATATTCCCTCGCGGAAATGTCGAAAGGCTGTATCCGCAAAAATCAAGTTTTGAGTCATCACTCAACTTTACAAAAATAACCACTTTATCAAATAAGCCATTACATGGCCGGAATTTTACTGAAATAGCCATATTTTTGCATTTTTAATTCCTCAGTCTTGTGTTGGCCTGTGTCGGAGCTGAACGATGCCCCATAGGCCCCAGGATAAAAATTTTGAATTTGCATCTTCTCAAATAAAATTTTGCAAAAAGAGCAGAGCCACTTTGTCTGAATAAGCCATTACATGGCCAATTTATGAAAAATAGTCTTGCGTTGGTTTATGGTGATGCCGAACGATGCTCCATGAGCCACAGGATAAAAAAAAAAAATTCAAGTTTATCTTTCTTAAATAATTTTTGCAAAAATAGTCATTTTGTCAAATAAGCCATTATGTGGCCAATTTTGTAGAAATAGTCATAATTGACGCCAAAAATATTCTTATTTTTTGTAGAAATCTCCGATACAAAATGTGAAAGTTTTTCAAGTTTGTAGTCGGTTTTTGTAATTTTTCCTTCAAAAAAAAAAAAAAAAAAAAACATATCTTTATTTCTTGCATTAATTTGCAAGAACTACGCTCGGTCTGATTCATGCGGGGTCATGATACGTAGGCAATCCACATAGGATTCGACCATTTCCATAACCAAAAACCAAAAAAAAATGAAAAACTACAAAAAAAAAAAAGGGAAAAAATGAAAAAAAAAACCATAAAAAGGGAAAAAGAAAAGAAAATAGCAGAAAAAAGAAAGCAAAGGAAATCAATTAGTGGAATACCTTAACGCTAACCCGGTGGTTTTGTTTTGTTGATTCAGAAAGTCGAGGTGGTTGGTTGTGGTAAATTGGAAAACAAGATTCAAGGAAAATGATAACCGACATCGAAGCTGTTACGAGTGCTCAAGAGACTCAGGGTCAGAAAATTCAACAAGGGTCTACTGTGGTTGAAGAAAACAGAGCATTGAACCAACAAATGACCCAAATGCGTCAAGCATGGGCCAATGGCCAAGGACAACCTTCTCATGAGTCACAATCTGCTATACAGCAAGAACAGTACCACTCTCCCGAGTACCACTCGTACTCGTTTGACCTTTCTACGAACGTTGAGAAGCTTACCCGAAAGAATGTACAGGAAGAAATGGCCCAAAGATTGAAGAGATTAGAACAACAACTGAAAAACATGCAAGAAATGGCAGGTCAAAAGAGTGTTGCCTTCAGAGATCTTTGTATGTTCCCCGATGTCCACTTGCCGCCTGGTTTCAGGGTTCCCAAATTGGAAAAGTATAATGGACGCGGAATCCCCATAGCCCACCTGAAAAGGTATTGCAACCAATTGAGAGGTGTGGGAAGAAAAGAAGAATTGCTTATGGCTTATTTTGGGGAAAGCCTGTCGGGAGTAACATCTGAATGGTTTTGGGATCAGGACGCATCTGGTTGGCACGTCCGGGATGATTTGGCACAAGCCTTTATCAAACAGTTTCAATACAATATTGACGCCACCCCAAACCGCATTTCCCTTTCTAAACTGAAAAAGAACCCAACTGAAAGTTTCAGGGAATATGCCATCAAATGGAGAGAGCAGGCGGCGAGAGCTAAGCCACCCATGAATGATCACGAGTTGGCCACTGTTTTCCTTCAGGCTCAAGAGCCGGATTACTTTCGAAACATGATATCTGCAGTTGGTCACTCCTTTGAAGAAATAATCAAAATGGGAGAAATGGTGGAAGATGGTCTTAAGACAGGCAAAATTATAAGTCAAGCAGCTCTCAAAAATGCGGCTCAGGATGTCCAAAGTGAATTCAGTGATGTGAATAGGAGGGATGACGAAGTCATGATGACATCAGGGTCGAGAAGAGGTCCTATGAGAACATCTCAAAGGTATACACAACCTCATCAAGTTTTCCATGACCCTCTTAAGCATTACTACCCGCCTCAGAACCCTCCACACTCTGTTGATCCAGTCCAGTATGTTGCTCAATCCTCAAAACACCCAAGAAAGCGAGCCCGAACATCACAAAATCTTTACCAGCCTCCGCAAAATTTTCAAATACCTTATAACCCACATCCAAGCCAGGGGTATGGAAAGGAACATAAATTGAAAGATAATTTTACACCAATCGGAGAGTCCTATACAAGCTTGTTTGAAAAGCTAAAACGACGTGGCGTGATTGCACCCATCCCTCCAAATCGGGTGGACCGACGTGCGAGAAGTTTTGACTCATCCAAAAGGTGTGAATACCACTCCAATGCCCTGGGGCACGATGTTGAAAGTTGTCGGGATTTGAAAAGAGAGATAAAAAGAATGATTCAGGAAGGAATAATTGCGGTCCAAGGCAGTGGCATCCAAAACATTGCACAGAATCCTTTACCTGCACATAACGGAGCACATTTTGTGGGAATGATGCCCGGTGACGTGGGTGATGAAAATCTTCTTGGAAGGTCAACTGAAGTTGAAGATATTGAAACAGAAAGTGATCTTGGCAACATTAATGCAGAATTCAGTGGCTAGGATGCCATGCTTGTCAATTGGGAAGGCGCTCCGTCTCTTGGAGTTTTGGTGGTATATTTTTGGTGTCATCTCTTTTGCCCGGGTTATTTCAGGGTTGTAGTCCGGACGTTGTCTTGAGTGTCAAAACCCTTCTACCTTTCCACTTTGCTTTGTTTAGTAATAAGTTTGTTTAGTGCTGTCTAGGTTTGTAATTCTAGTCTAGTTTGTTCGTTTTGTTGTTCGTCTTGTTGTTTCAACCCATTAGTTTAATACAACTCTTTGTTTCCCGTCATTTCTAGTCATTCCATTTCTAATCACTTTACAATTCTTCTCATACTGATTTTAGCAACATGACATGCACATAATTCTCGGCCTGATTTTAAAAGTCAATTTAACAATGAAGCAATGTTGAAGATGTAATGATACTCGAAAGAAATGAAACATATTGGAATAATGTGAAACCTGAATCAAGTGAATATTGGGGGAAAACAGAACATAAATAAATGCCTTGGAAATGCATCATGCTTCATCGGTTTAAAACCAAAGGCAAAAGTACCCCAAAGCTAAAGGAACCATTCGTGGTATCGGGATTGTTGCCCAATGGCACTGAGAGTCGTCAAGGCAAATATGTGAATCAATCAAAGGTGTTTAACTGTGTAGTTTGTACTTGGTAAGTCTCGAAGATTGGAATGACGAAGGCATTTTATTCGGCTATCCAAACACTTTATCCATTGCTACCCCTTTGAGCCATATTATATTTTCTTTCATATCCCTCTTTCGGAATCAACAACAAAAATTGAGGATTGAGCGGAGAAATCCAAATGGAGAAACAAAAAGAAAGAAGAAAAGAAAAGAAAAAAAAAAGAAAAAAAAAGAGAGAAAAGAAAAAAAAAGAAAAAAAGAAAAAGAAAAAATGCAATACAAGAAAGAAAATCGGGAAAAAGTCAAAATGCAACAATGAATACGGACGTAGTTTGAACTACGTCTGACTTGATCCCGAAAGGGTACGTAGGCAGCCTCACTAAGGTTCAGTCACAATAAAGGAAAAATCCAAAAAAATCCCCAAGAAGGAAACTGGGGCTTGAATAATGGTTGTGGAAGAAATAGGATTCCGAAAGTTGTAATCTTTGACCCACATTGAAATAATTTTGAGCCTTTATATCCTTTTTTCTAAACCCCATCCAAAAGCCTGCATTACGGTCCAAAGGAAGACCTTCCGACCAATCGTCAAGAAATGCCGAGTCAAACGAGCAAAGGTGAATCACATCAAGGGCAACACTCCAGTCCGAACAAAGGAGAATGAAGAATTCAAGATGGTGAGAACCACCACGAGACTCCAAGATGAGAGAAATCAAAATGAGAGAGTCTTATCGGTGAAAACCCGCACGGGCACCGTAAGGCGACAGTAAGTTGAGAGAAAAGAGCAAATGAGAGAGGCTTGATGGTGAAAACCCTATGGGCACTACAAGTCGACTAAGGATCAAATCAAAGAAATGAAGTGTTGTAGACCGGTTTCACGGCAGAACTTGCAACAAGAGTTGAACATCAGATTTGCTACACAAAGAAGGTTGAAGTGCATGTTAAGGTCGCTAGAGTAGGTATTCACATCCGCTAGGTCATTCTTCCGTAGGTTTCTTGTTAGGAATTATGTTTTCCTTTCTTTCTGTTCTTCATACCTTGATTTATCCTCCCTCTTATTGAGCCTGTCGGGTCATAACAAGTATAGAAATGATTTCAAAATTTGCCACCAAGCTTTCCAATTGCACAAGATGGGATTTAGCCAACACGACAATTGTCGTAAGTCAGGAAAAGGCAAGGCCAGTGCTTTAAGCCAAAAGAGCAACATGTGCAATGGAGCGGGCAACAATAAAAATGTTTGGGGTGCGTACAAGACGCAAAGGTCGGCAAAGTGCCAATTCGAGAAAATATAACAAATGGAAATATGGGAGTGTATTCTGACAAAGGAAAGAGCCAGTCAAGGAACACCCCAAGGTTGTCCAATGAAATCATTGAAGAAATCGTAGACTTCAAGATCGGAATTGTGAGATCCGTCAAGAATGGAAGAACATACATGCCTAAAGAAAGGCGGATTTTGAACAAAGAAGAAGTGAAAATGGATAGTCGGTGAACAGGCCAAGCATTCAAGCGGGAAGTTCAAGGCCACAACCAACCACCGCATTTTTAAACTGACAGAGTTTTCTTTGCTTTGAAACAGGAGCAAAAGATATTGTCAAACTGGGGCAGAAAAAAATTTTCTGTCATCGGATAGTCATCCGAAGAGCATGAAGGTGAATACAATTGTTTTTGAAGATGAATAAGGCAAGTTGAAAGGTGAATGAAGCAAGTATCGGAGAATGATACAATCTTAGTCTGTTGAAACTTTCTCCTAAGACAAAAGTCTTAGTCCGATGAATTTTTCACCTAAGATGAATTGGATAAAATCTTAGTCCGTTGAATCTTTCTCCCAAGATAGAAGTCTTGGTCTGATGAATTTTTCACCTAAGATAAAGAGATAATGCAATGTGAAAACAAAAGGAAGGCAGAAGCCAATGAAAGCAGAAGTTGGAAAAGAAAGAAAGGGCAAAAGCCGAAAAAGAAAGGAAAGATTATTGAAATTGAAAGACTTAAGAAAGTCTGAATTGCAAATGGACCCAGTCTGATGAGTTATCTCCTGGAGTCATAAACTCAGTCCGATGGATAATCCTCCTGAGACCATGCAAATGAATAGACCCAGTCCGAAGAGTTATCTCCTGGAGTCATAAACTCAGTCCGATGGATAATCCTCATGAGATTACATTGAAATGGACATAGTCCAGTAAGATACAATCTTAGTCTGTTGAATCTTTCTCCCAAGATAAAAGTCTTGGTCTGATGAATTTTTCACCTAAGATAAGGAGATAATGCAATGTGAAAACAAAAGGAAGGAAGAAGCCAATAAAAGTAGAAGTTGGAAAAGGAAATGAAGGCATAATTTGAAACGAAAAGGAAAGGCATAATTTGAAAGGTAAAATCGGAAGTTGGAAAAGAAAGAAAGGTAAGAAGTTGAAAAGAAAGAAAAGTTTGTTGAATTTGAAAGGTTTAAGAAAGTCTGAATTGCAAATGAATAGACCCAGTCCGAAGAAGTATCTCCTGGAGTCTTCAACTCAGTCCGATGGTTAATCCTCCTGAGATTACATTGAGATGGACATAGTCCAATGAGAATGAAAATCTTAGTCTGTTGAAACTTTCTCCTAAGATTAAATGTCTTAGTCTGATGAATTTTTCACCTAAGATAACCTTCAATAAAGGTAACCCAAGTTTTAGTTTCATGCATTTTTAATTTCTGTTAGGCGCCCACCTTCTAATACGGGAATACATTTCTGCATTGCACGTTTAATTTCTGTTAGGTGCCCACCTTCTAATACGGGAATACATTTATGCATTGCACGTTTAATTTCTGTTAGGCGCCCACCTTCTAATACGGGAATACATTTCTGCATTGCACGTTTAATTTCTGTTAGGTGCCCACCTTCAAATACGGGAATATTTTTCTGCATCGCATTGCACGTTTAATTTCTGTTAGGCGCCCACCTTCGAATACGGGAATACTTTTCTGCATCGCATTGCACGTTTAATTTCTGTTAGGCGCCCACCTTCAAACACGAGAATACATTTTTTCATCGCATTGCACGTTTAATTTCTGTTAGGCGCCCACCTTCAAATACGGGAATACATTTCTGCATCGCATTGCACGTTTAATTTCAGTTAGGTGCCCACCTTCTAATACGGGAATACTTTTCTGCATCGCATTGCACGTTTAATTTCATGTTAGGTGCCCACCTTCTAATACGGGAATATTTTTCTGCATTTCATTTCATGCATATCTGCATTTTAAAAGAAAAAAAAAAGAAAAAGAAAGAAAAAAGAAAAGAAAAATAATAATAAATGAAAAAAAAAAGAAAAAAAATTCTGACATTCAATAACATGATGTGCCCAGTCACCATACTGGGGCAGAAAAATCTTTCTTTGGTTGTTTATTTTGTCACAAGCAGAGGTCCACCTGGAGAATGGACGAATACTTCATAATGAAGAATGTTTGAGCAAGTCAAGGCAAGAACAAGAATGCCGGTGAAAAGAAGTTGAACAAGTCGAGGCAATAACAAGAATGCCAGTGAAAGAGAAATACAAGTCAAGGCTCAGCAACTAGGAGCCCACCTGAAATCATGGGCACTATATGTCCGGACTTGATCCGAATGCTGAAGAAGATTGAACCAACACCTGCGGTTAACAAGCATCAAGATTCAGATCAGGGTCCGCATGAAGCACCCAACCAACTCAAGATCAAGCTTCAGAAGACTCATAGATAGGAATTTTGTAACTCGTAGCTGATAGGTTTAGTTAGTCTTTTTCAATTTTGATGTAATAACGGGACAGCGGACCGGAGCCTCGGACGGAACCTCGACTCTCAACCTCGATACTCCATCACTCCCGAACTATACTGACCTGATTCATGTTTAGCCTAGGATATGTAGGCAACCTCAGAAGCAGGGTGCGGTCAAAGCTTTTCAAAATGCTTCACAACGGAATACTCGAACGGGTAAAAATCGTTCATAGTTGCTCACTTATCTTTGCACGAAAACTCTTCGTATTCCCGAGAAAAGAGGGGCAGCTGTGAGCACGTGATTTTTACCCTACATATGAGTTATTCCCATAAATTCAAAATAAATAATTTTTCCTTATTTTTACAATTCGTATTAATTAGTTGCATGTTAATTCATATAAAAATACAAAAAAAGAAATAAAATACAGAAAATTAAAAAAAAAATACAATACAAATACCAAGTGAAAATACAATACAAATGTGGGGAAATAAGAATAAAGAGAGATTAAATTCGAGCTAAAAAATACCCCAAAATCCCAAGCCCAAATTTCCCATGACCCAAACCCAAATAAACCCAAACAACCCTAGCCCATTCTCTACCAAATACCCAAAACCATCAGCCTAACGCCCTAATTTGCCAAACAACGCAGCCACTGTTCTTCTTCTCCAAGAACACACGAACAAACCCCAAATCCAGTCCAAATTCGCGCGAGTGAGCATCAAGCTCCAACCACGCGTGCCCTCCTTCTCTTATCTTACCGTTCTAACGGTTTCTGACGCTAATATTCCCTCTCCTCTCACTCACTCGTTTTTCGGAGATTGGAAGCTTGTGGAGATGGAATGCTGGATGAGTGTGAGGCGTTAGATTGGTTTCATTCAATCTGAGCCCCACATTCATCAGGCATTTGGTCTTAAAAAGAGGTGTTATCTAATTGGAGGATTTTCAGAAAAAATGGAGGAGGATTTTAGAGATTTGGAGTAGATTTTAAAGGAGAGAACGTGAGAGAGGAAAATTTCAGATTTTAAAAATTAGATTCTAGGGTTATTAAGTTCTTTAGATTTTGGTTTTTCAATTTTTGGTTCATTATTTGTTCTTCTTCGGTTTCGCCATGGAGTTCGATTGAGTTGGGTTTGATTTCCGGGTTCATGTTGCTGTTTGGTGTAGAATCCAGTCGACACCTTCTGTTGTTTCTTAACGATTCTCGCGGAAAGTTTCTTATTGAAGATTTATCGGATTCGACTTGAATCATTTGCTGTAACTATCAAGCTTCTATTAATCGAAAGCTTAGTTTCAGGTTCGTTTATTTTCTCCTATTTTTAATTCAATTTGTTGAAAATATTATGAGAGCCATAGACATTGGGTTTGTAATATTGGATAATTTGATAGTTCATAAGTTTGAACATTGAGAGTGTATAAAATCGTACTTGAATGCTCGTCATAGATTCAGTGTTTGAAAGTAGTTGTGTTCGAATGCCATTTCAGAATATGTGTTGCACTCGACCGTAAGTTTACGATTTGTCCCTGTGTTCTTCTCACTTTAGTTTTAGTAGGAAATTCTGCATTATAAGATGCCTCTGTTTAACTAGGCTAACATTCAGATTCAAGCCTCTGTTTTTGTTCTACTTGCATCACAATATGATAGGCTCAATGATAATCAATTGTTTGATCGTATATGACTTGAAGTGTGAAAGTTTAGCGAAAAGTTTAGATTGAATTATTTCAACCATAGTTCGATTGGAATATGGACTCGTACAGAACAATTTGATTTTTATGAGTAGCTGCCAGTGTAATTGAAGCAGCTAACCTTATATTTGTATGATAAAATTCTGAAATTTAAGAGCATTAGATCTAGCACACATAAAAGCTTCGAACACACAGAACTAACGAGATTTAATTGGCTGCCTCAATTTTTTCTTGTTTTGCATTACAAGTTCTGAAGCTTTCAAAGTGTAACTGGGCTGAAACTACCTTATTCCTACTGGTTTTATTCTCGGAGTGTTGTTTCTCAAAACTGGATTGCTTCGGGACTCTGCTGCAGAGAATTTGTTTGCTAAAACTCCCATATTTTGATTCAAAACTCTTAGTCGGTCGTATATATTTGTTGGATCGCTTGGTCGCTGTTTATGTTGTTGAATCTGTGAATTGTCTAGCTATTTCTTGAGTTGGTTTTGGAGCTATAGAAATACGCTCCAGGTAACTTTCTTTGCCTATTGATTCATGCGGATGTTCGGCTATAATATGAATATGGTTAATTGAATATGATTTTGTTGTTAAGATTTTCATTATATAATTTTGTCGACGTGCTCTTTTCAGTATGTTTAGTTTATTTCGTCACCTTTAGTTTGCGATTTGATATCATTACCTGGGTAACAACATCGTGCGTGGTTGGTTCTCTCTGTCTTTCTTTCTCTCTACATTCTTCGAGTCTCATCCTCTCTACGATTTCCTCTTCCTCGATCTACTCATCACCTTTTAAAGCAACAATGAGTGACCGGGGAGATAAGACATGTCCTTCGTGTGCTGAGGAGATAGACTTGATAGATCAGCAGATCTTGACTCTAAGTTGACTGTTGTATTATTTGAAAGCTAAAGATCGCACCTTTCTTCAGTAGAGATCAATAATCAAGGTGTCAGCAATTAAGATGGACGTGCATTTGAAATATGCATTTGGTAGATTTCAGGAGCAATTTGGATCTGGACCTGGACTTGGTCCTGGATCAGGAACCAATCTTATGAAAATAGATGGTATTGCTCCGCCTTTCATTAAGTCTGTATACAGAGCTGCTGCAGCTTTGTATAGAACTGATCCTTGGAGGAGGTTGCGCCCAGGTCATCTTTTCGGTGTAAGGGTAGGGAAGGATTCAGATTGGTCTGGCAAAAAACAGCCATTTTCTTGTATCCAATTTATTGGTGGAGATGGTGGGGATGTAGGTCTTTATATGTTTAGGTCGGAAAATGATGCGAAGAAGATGACAGGTCCAAGGGAGACAATTCGGGTTCCAAATGTTGAGGTTTTGCGGGTTACTTATGACCTGGACTCTGTGATGCTCCCTTCAAATAAGAGATTTGTTATATCGTTGGCACTGGAGGTCTCAGGTGAAGATCGATATCCAGTGATTGACGTTGGCCGCTGCACGACCACTGGTGAGCTTCAGTTTAGGAATCCAACACTTGAAGAGCTTAGATTTGTGTATGCAGTTATGAAAGGAGCTTCTCTTCTGCACCCTTTGCTTCAGCAAGATTATGGTGCAGCTCCAAACTGGTCTAAAGTGATATATTATGATCTTTTCATTGAAACTGTTGATGTCCAATGGCCTGCAGAAATGGCCAAAGGAAATGATCTTGTGGCAGTAACAATTTCACACCCTCCTGGTCGAGGATATCAGGAAAAGTATAGCTCGTCATCAAATTCCACTCCCACCAAACATTCTGAAGTGCAAAAGGAGGAGACATTTATTGATGTGAAATCATATGCAGCTGTCAGTTTGAGGGAGTGCATGCTGTGTGAGGAAAAGGTCAGCAGAGAACAGTTAGTTTGCTGTGGTCATTGCTCTGCAGTTGTCTATTGCAGTTCCGTCTGCCAGAAGCAGCATTGGAAGGAAGTGCACAAAGATGTTTGCGGACTTTACAGGGCCATGATGGAAAGAGAAGAAGAGCTGGCAATGAAGATCTTTATCTTTGATTGTTCTGCTGAGCAGCCTTGTAAATGGCTTGAATCACTCGGTATTCACCAGAAGGGCATGTGGAGAAGAAAATGTAATTGTTATTTCCACTGTCCATTTGGTCTTCTTCCTGTTCCAGGTGGACTTTGGGATTCATGGGGTGGCTTGGTTGAGAAATGGGCCCTGTACCGATCCTGATTGTTTATACTTGCACGAGATTGGGTCACAAGAGGATAGCTTTACTAAAGACGAAGTCATATATGCTTACACAAGGAGTAGAGTTCAATAAATTGAATGACCCTCTTTTATTATAAATTGAACCTTAGATTTCGAGACGTGCCATTTAGCAAATTTCATGGCCCTCGCAAAGTACAAACGCAAAATTACTTTAGGCGCGTTAGTTAATAATAATACCTTCCTAATCACGGGTGCGCATTTATGTGACCCAAATCTTACTCCCGGCGAAACTGAAATACATTAAAGTCACAGGCGTACTGGTTGCGGTGTCACTCGAAATATGTTTTCGTGACGTCGCAATTCTTCTAAAATTAAAAGCGGAACACTAAAGTACATAATAAAAATATATAAAGAAATCAGATAAAAGCAAAAAATTGCAGTTGAGCGACCGTGCTAAAACCACGGAATCCGGGAGTGCCTAACACCTTCTCCCGGGTTAACAGAGTTCCTTATCCAGGTTTCTAGTTTTGCAGATTGTAATAGAGAGTCATAAATTTCCTCGGTTCGGGATTAAACCGGTGACTTGGGACACCATTATTTTCTCAAGTGGCGACTACGAAAAATTAAATAAATTGATCCCGTTCCGACTGTCCTTTAAGTGGAAAAACTCCTTCCTTGATTATTATTATATCTCTTCTCGGGGTGTAGTATTAAACAGTGGCACACTACTCTTATACGCGTATGTGCGGTAAAAAAAGGAGGTGTGACAGCTATGACCAAACTAATAAGGATTGGAGACGTCCAAAATCCGTAACAAATACAAAAGCCCAAAGACTATCTTTACCCGAGTTCGAGTAAACTCTCATTCGGGGACTATCTATAAAGCCTGAAGGCTAACCTTACTTTGAGTTCGAGCAAATCCTCAATCAACTATAAATCCTAAGGGCTAAATTCACTTCGAGTTCGAGCAAGTACTCACTCGGTCATAAAATCTTAACCCGAGTTCAAGCAAACTCTCACTCGGGGACTATCGATAAAGCCTAATGGCTAACCTTACTTTGAGTTCGAGCAAATCCTCACTCGACTGTAAAGCCTAAGATATACTCAAACTCTAGTTAAAATGGTCATTCGGGGTCTATCAATTTCGATCGAAAGAATAAAGCCCCAAGTATGGATTTCTTCAAAGGTCTCCATTCGAGACTGACAGTTGGTGTGCTCCTTAGCCCGAACCTGAGTGGTTTCCTATTGCGAAACAATTTTAGATATTTTGGCCATTTTGTTTTCGTAGGCAAATAAGAATAGAGATTGGAATATTTGCTATTATGGGAAGAAAAAGCAAAGAACCTCAAAGACTCAATTCGTTTCTTATCATTATACTCAAAAAAAATTGAGTCTATCTGTATACGGTAGAAATTGGGGCTACCCGATTTCACACTTTCATCAAAACAAGGATGTTGCATCCAATATCTAACATATCGAGTTCGAGATCGAGGTTAGTATCAATTGAAGCCAAGGTATATAGACTTCGAGTAACATCGGGAATAGATTAGTAACAGTGTTTATGGTCAAAATCAGGTATGCCCGATTTCGTATGCTCGGGGAGTTGCTTTAAGAAAAAGCTCAAAACTGACCTAGGCTGATAAAAACCAAGGTCGAGTATGACCAACCTCGAGATAATACATGTAACATCTTGATCAGTCGTTTTGAATACTAGCGCTCCGTTCAGCAGTCACAGGACATGAAGAGCTTCATTTCAGGTATTATGACTTGTACGCGTAATCGGAATTGAATTTCAGGAATTCCAGAGTATTTAAGCAGAGAATTCTGATTTCGAAAGCTTAAAGCTGAAATAATGAACTAGTATTGGAATTATGAGTAAACGATCTCAGAATCAGGATCTGAAGATTCCAACAGGTTCGTATGAAGATTTCGGACTTGGGCGTACGCCCAGTTTGGGTTTTGGATAACCCGGGAGCGTTCTGGCGCCTATTGTGGAAGTTAGTATTTTAGAATGAATTTCTTAAGTTTGGCTTGAAGTGCATTTCAGTGTTATCGATGTCCGTTTAGAATTCTAATACTTGGAGTAGCTCTGTATGGTGATTCTGGAGTTGGGATCGCGATCAGAAGTGAATTCGAAAGTCCGTAGACCGTTTTGAAGACATTTGGCTTCAAATAGAAATTTGAAGGTTTTTGCGAAGTTTGACCGGAGGCTGACTTTTTGATATCGGGGTCGTAATCCAATTCTAGAAGTTGTAGTAGGTCTGTAATGTCAAATATGACTTGTATGCAAAATTTGAGGACAATCGGACTTGATTTGATAGGTTTAAACATCAAAAACAGAAGTTGAAAAGTTCAAAGTTCATAAAGCTTGAATTGGGGTGTAATTCATGATTTTAGCATTGTTTGATGTGATTTGAAGCCTTGAGCAAGTCCCTAATGTATTTTGTGATTGGTTGGTATGTTTGGTTGGGGTCTCGGGGGCCTCGGGTGTTATGGATCAAAAAAGAGTTTTTGGAGGTGATGAAGCATCTACTTCTGTCATAACCGCACCTGCGGTTGGTTGACCGCAGGTGCGAGACCGCTTAAGTGGTCTATATTTCGTAGAAGCGGCTAAGACCATAGATGCAACCCTCAATCCGCAAACATAACCACATAAGCATTAGGTCCTATTGCAAATGCGGCCCAAGGCCAGGCATGTCAAGATCATAGATGCCGCCCAATACCCGCAAAAGTGTAATCGCTGAAGCGGTAGGCCTATCTGCAGAAGCTGTCCAGACCACAGAAGCAGTGGCCGCAGGTGCGGCTCAAGATCGCATATGCGAAAATCATAAAAGGCAGTGGCCTTCATTTATTCGAGCTCAATGCCATTTTTGCTCATTTTTCACTCATTTCTTGAGCAATTTTAGGAGCTTTAGAGAGTAGAATTCCACCTAGCATCTTGAGGTAAGTCGTCCGACATATGCTTAATTTAATACTTAGAGTTTGGGTATATTAACACTTGTAAATTGGTAAAAATCACGGGAATAGAGTAAAACCTAGGGTTTTGTTAAAAATAAGATTTAACCATGAAATTGGTTGTAGAATGGAGTAGAAATCGTATATCTTTGTCCTTAAGCTATAAAGGACAACTTCCTTTGAAAATTTTCAAAAGTTGGGCACGTGGGCCCGGGGTCGGATTGTAGGAACTTTGAATTTAAGGTTGAGAAATTGGGCGGAAAGTTAGAAAATGAACTTTTAAGCATGTATTGACCAGTTCTCACCCTATTTGAATCGTTGTGGATCATTCGGCTCTAAATTGGAAGTTTGAGCGCGTTCTTTAATCATAATGTAGGATTCGGAGCAAGGTGAGTCTCCTTTCTAATATTGTGAGGGATAATTTATCCCATAGGCGAGTTAAATTGGTTATGTGCTCATATTTGTGGGGGCTACGTACGCATGAGGTGACGAGAGTCCGTGCGTAGCTACTATTATACTATTGTCCGGATAGTCTAGGTCTCAAAAGCATGTTATATGTGGATTCATTGTGAAATCATTGATGGCTTGAATTGCTTAAATCACATTAAATTAATAATCGAATTTCCAAAAGACTTAAGCTTTGTTTTCTCAAGTTATTAAAGACAATTTGCCTTCCTCGGGTAATTGCTCTACGTGGATTTCATGACTGATAGTTTGTCTGTGTGTGTTTATTTTGGAACGGGCCGAACACCTGGGCAAATTAATAGATACACCTATAGGCGCTCCGTCGATCCTCGGCAAGTGCACATTTATTTCTGTCGGATCGGGCCGTCGCCTCGGTATGATTTGCACATGCTTGTATTGCTGCTTGAGACTTGATTAAGTTATTACTGCCTCTCTATGGCTTAGGAATATTTGGATTTTGTTTTAAAAAAGGGAATTATTTGAAAATTTCCTATAAAGAGATTTAATTGTGTAATCGTTCTTTCTATTTAGACTAAAAATCATTATTATAGAATAAATCCACTAATTTGTATATGCATTAAGGATGAATCATTATTGGACCATTATAAAGTGTCAGAGTTGACTATCGTCTCTACCCCTTCGGGATTAGGTGGGATACTTACTAAGTACACGTGGATTACGTACTCATACTATACTTATGTGCATTTTTGTTGCACAGGTACATGATACTTTAGCGGCCTACTGGGCGCAGCAACATGGGTGATTCGGGGACTAGGTGAGTTGCAATATGCAAGTTGGCCCGTAGTTTTTTAAAGTCCCTCCCTAGTAATTGTATTTCCTTTCTGTCCATTGTATTGTGGGCGGATGTTGTGTTGTATTTTATATCCTTATCAGTAGTTGCTCATGCACTTGTGAAACTGGGTTTCTGGGATGGTATCAGTAAAACTTTATACTAATTGTTACTATTTAAATTTGAATCCGTGAAGTGATCTTATATTTATGTAAAATGGAAGGAAAGATCTTAGATTTTCAAAAGTATTAAAAGTGGAATGGATTGATAATTTAATTGGCTAGCTTGACATCAGTGTCCGGCGCCATCACGACCCGTAGTGAATTTGGGTTGTTACAATACTGTTATGGATTAGTAACAGAAAGAGCAAGATTCCCGCAATGACCCGAAGATCCCAACGTAAATTCTGAAACGGATTTATACTTGGCGGCTAGACAACTGTCTAATAAGATTCCCTACTATAATTAGAAGTGTAGCTTATTTAGAACTCCCTATTATATAAAAGGGAGTCCATTCATTTGTAAGGGACGATTTATTGACTGAAACATAAGAAATATAACTCTTCTTTTCTTACCCGAATTCTTGTTTATCAATTTATCCAATCTTTACTATTCTCATACTTTATCACTTCGAAAGTACCTTAATTCAAGGCTGAAGCTTTGTTTGCTTACTCATATGGATTATTTACAGTTCAATTTTACCTCTTATTTTCTTACTTATCGATTGGTATTGGGTAAAATTACACATCCTTAAAACTACATTATAAATTTAATTGTTACTCAAATTTTAGGGTAAACAATTTTCACTTTTTAGTTATTAATATAATGATGTTAAGGATTTGTGTCATACTCCCTCAACCTCAAAGCAGATTAAATTTAAGTAATAAAAAAGGATTTTGTTTTTCTTTGAAAAATGTGTATCTAGTAGCTGACATAGATGGGGGCAAAATCCAATATTTTTTTTTGGCGAAATACATAAATGGTCCCTTGAAATTTTCCGTTACGACCATCTGAATACCCCCACTGATCCATTTACCATTTAGGCACTTCAAGTGTTTATTAGGGATTTTTACCTATCTATACCATATATGAAACCTTATTACCCTCAATGTTTAAGGTTTGTGTTTATTACATTTAACCATACCAAATTACCATTTATATACCATAATTCAAATTAGGGATATAATTAAGGGTTCATTTATATTAGGCATAATTATAGAATTGTATCTTCCCACTTTCTCTTTCCTTTCATCTCAACTATTCACAATACACACAAAACTCACGATGCTCCTATGCTTCATCTAGTTGATCATCCCCAACTGCCCACTACCATCGAAGAATATCATATTTTCAGATTCACAAGAAAAATATTAAATTCTTTGATCGAACCGCTTGAATTCCCACTGGATATAATAATGGCAAAGAGTTCGAAATTTTTTGACCTCTTTTTTTTTTGGGCAGTGGTTGAAGGTTATTGGTTAACATAGTCGATTGAAACTCGTCGAAGAAGAAGACGAAGAAGAAGACATATTTCCAGAATTTGTAGATATTTTGTAGTCAAATTAGAAAAATTGTAGACAATTTTTTGTAGAAGATTTTGTAGAAGCTTTAGTCATTTTGGATTTGTGAAAACAGAAAATAATGCATCTACAATCAGAATACAAATAATCTACAATTTATCTATAAGATATCTACAAAATAGATACATTGAAATTTAATATCCAAATTCTCATTTCAATTGTAGCATAATTGGCATTTTCGACATAATTGTAGAAGAGTTGTAGAAGTTTTAGTCTTCCCCATCTACAATTCATCTATAATTTATCTACAATATATCTACAATTCTACAATTTAACTACATTTTATCTATAATTTCTAGAAATATGTCTTCTTTTTCTTCGAGTTTGAATCTGAAATTAAGTTAAAACCAAGTCTAATCTTCACCAAAACCCCTCAAAATTGAGATATAAACTCCCAAACATATTCCGAATTATTTACAACAACGCCCAATCCAAACAAATAATAATTTTTTAAAACCCAAATTTGAATTCAAAGCTTTCAAGCTTTTTAATGGCTATCAATGGTGAAAAATATATGGAAGAACATATTTTTTCAACTTTGAGTTGTTGAAACTCGAAAATTTGAATTGTTCGTTCTTTTTTTTTCGAGAATTTGAATTGTAGTTCTAGAGAAAAATACGTAGATGAGAAATCTACTTTCCCTTTTTAAAAATTAAATTTAATGTAGAATCAATTAACACCAAGATTCTCTCCTTAATTTTAGCCCATTTTTTAGGGAATATTCTGCCATTTTAATGCCTAATAGTCGAATGGTACAAATTTTGTAGGTAAACGTGGACTGGGCGAGTAATTAACAAACTATGCACATTTAGGGTAATAAAGTTTCATATGTGGTATAGGTATGTAAAAATCCATGTTTCTTAAGTGTATTAAGTAAACACCCGAGTGTTGAAGACTCTATGCGTGAGCTACACTTACCAGTAATATGTCAAATGAGCCAATTAAAAAAATATCACGTGTCAATTAGAATAAAAAATTGACACATAATTTAAAGAAAAAAAGAAAAAAACATTAAAAATGAAATCGAATCATTCTTCCTTTACTTTTGTAAAGAGCGTCACTATCCCTATCCCCTCCCCCTTCCGCCCTCCCCCTTCCCCTCCCTTTCATCATCTTCTGCATAAGTCATATCTTCCATTATCAAAGCTCATTATGCAACTCCATTGTCAAAATGGAGAAATATGTGCAATAAAGTGTAATGAACTAAGTTGTTGTAATTAATAATTTAGAAACAACATGAAGAGAAAACAATTTTTGGGACAAATTTTCTGTTTTATCGAAGGAAACAATAAGCTAACTATTACGAAATGAAAAAGAAAGCTGGAAAAGATGATGTCGCCATTGATGAGCTTATCTGTAGAAGAGAAGAAGACTGTTATCAGAAGAAGAAGAAGAAGAAGAGAAGAGAAGAGAAGAGAAATAAGGGAGAGAATCAGTAGAGAGAAATGGAAGAGAGAAGCTTACTCTGCAGACTTGCGTGATTCCTCTATCAGCTCAGTTAGTTATAACTAACTTAGCTGATGTGGTACAATCCTGGCCCTTGCAGCTCATTAAACCAAAATCTAATCGTGGCCGTCCATTTGAATTTCTGTTATTTCCTTCCAAAATTAGTTTCTCACTTTTCTTCTTCTTTTCTCCTTCAAATCCAACAATGGCAATTCCTTCAGGATCATTACATACCCTTCCTCTTCAAACAATCCTTGTCCTCAAGGATTAGGATTAAACTCAGGAAACTTGGCCTTAATGAACTGATAGTCTTCCCATGTAGCATCTTTAGGTGGTAGATTCGACCACTGTATTAGGACTCGCACCACATCATCATTATTTCTCTTAATCAGTTGCCTTTGCAGAATGGCAACTGGCTTAACAAGGAATTGGCCATCTTCACCTGTAACAGGCAATTTAGTCTGCACTACTACCCTGTTACCTACTTTCTTCTTCAGCAATGAAACATGAAACACAGAATGAACTTTAGATGTCAGAGGAAGTTCTAACTTGTAAGCTACCATACCCATACGAGCCACTATCTTATAGGGTCCATAGTATTTAGAGCTTAACTTTAAGTTTTTCCTCAATGCAATAGAGGACTGTCTATATGGCTGAAGCTTCAAATAGACCATGTCCCCCACTTGAAACTCCCTTTCAGTCATTCTCTTATCAGCATATTACTTCATTCTCTCCTGAGCCTCACTAAGGTTGTCCTTAAGTAGTTGATGCATTTGTTGCCTCTTTAGTATTGTGTTTTCTGTAGCTGGAACCAATGTTTCCAATAGAGGTCCAAGTGGAAGCTGTGGGGGGGGGGGTGTATCCATACAATGCCTCAAAGGGAGTACACTGTAGGCTGGTATGGAAATTTGTGTTGTACCACCATTCAACAGCAGGCAACCACTGCTTCCATTGTGTTGGTCTGTTGTCTATCATACACATGAGGTAATTCTCTAGGCATTTGTTGACTCTCTCAATTTGGCCATCACTCTGAGGATGATATGTAGTGCTGTAAATCAGTTGAGTTCCTAGTAGCATGAACATAGGCTGCCAGAAATTACTCAAGAACACCTTATCTCTGTCAGTAACTATAGATTCAGGAATCCCATGTAAGCAATGTATCCTTTTCCAAAATACACCAGCAATTGTGGCTGTTGTATAAGGGTGAGCAAGTGCAATAAAGTGTGCATACTTTGTGAACCTATCAACTACTACAAGTATCACTTCTTTGTTGTGAGACTTAGGCAACCCTTCAATAAAATCCATATTAATAGGGCTCCAAGCTTGGTTGGGAATGGGTAGTGGCTGTAACAACCCTGGATAAGCCATGTTATCATCCTTGCTTTTGAGGCAAGTGTCACAACTGGCTACATAGTCATTGACCATATGTTTCATTCTAGGCCAGTAGAATAACTAAGACAATCTTCTGTGAGTTCCCAACTGGTCCGAGTGACCTCCCATAGGGGAATCATGAAAAGTGGAAATCAATTTGTCTCTGAGTGTTCCATTAGTCCCAATATAGATCCTTCCCTTTCTCCTGAGTATACTGCCAGTATAGTGCCAAATGTTAGGCCCTTGTGCATTGATTGATGATTGATCAATCATGTCTGTAGCTATGGAATCTCCTTCATAGATGTGTGCTATCTCATACATCCAAAAAGGAATGGAGGCACTGATAGCCTTTAGTGTTCCTTGAGTGATGCAAAAGTGTTGCTCATTTTCTTCCTGCTGCCTAGACAAAGCATCAACCACTCTATTTTCTGCTCCTTTCTTGTATTGTACTTCATAGTCCAGTCCCAAAAGTTTAGTTAAGCCCTTATGTTGAATTGCTGAGGTGACCCTTTGCTCCAGGAGGTACTTCAAGCTGTGGTGATCAGTTTTTACTATGAAATGCCTATACTGTAAATAGTGCCTCCATTTATCCACTGCATTCAACAGAGCCATATACTCCTTCTCATAAATAGATTTACCCCTATGCTTGTGAGCCAAGACTTTGCTGTAGTATGTTATTGGTCTCCCCTCTTGCATCAGAACTGCCCCAATGCCATTGTGACTAGCATATGTCTCTACAATGAACTGCTTAGTGTAATTAGGCAGAGCTAACACTAGAGTAGTAGTCATGGCTCTTTTAAGATTTGAGAAGGCTATCTCAGCTTCTTCATTCCACTTAAAGGAATCCTTTTTCAACAGATCAGTGAGAGGCCTGCAAATAACACCATAATTAGCTACATACTTCCTGTAATAACCAGTCAACCCTAGAAATCCCTTGAGTGCTTTGACTGTAGTTGGTGTAGGTCATTCTATCATTGCTTGTACCTTGGAGGGATCAGTAGAAACACCTTCTATTGTTATAATGTGGCCTAAGTATTCTACCTTAGACCTACCAAATGAACACTTGGATTTCTTGGCAAATAGTGAGTGTTTCCTCAAGGTGTCAAAAACAGTAGTCAAATGAGTTAAGTGATCTTCACAAGAAAGTCTATAAATGAGGATATCATCAAAAAAACCAGTACAAATTTTCGAAGGTAAGGCTGAAAAACCTGGTTCATCATGGCTTGAAAGGTGGCTGGTGCATTGGTTAGCCCAAAGGGCATTACTTTGAACTCATAATTGCCCAAATGAGTCCTGAAAGCTGTCTTATAAACATCTTCTAGCCTCATCCTAATTTGGTGATACCCTACCATCAAATCTATCTTTGAGAAAACCCCAGATCCACTCAGCTCATCCAAGAGATCATCTACAATAGGTATAGGATGTTTATCCTTCACTGTAATATCATTTAATCCTCTATAATCTACACAGAACCTCCAGGTACCATCCTTTTTTTTAACAAGCAAAGCCGGAGATGAAAAATGAGACTGACTATGCTGGATGATGCCATTGTTAAGCATCTCCTTCACTTGCCTCTCTAGTTCATCCTTGTGACGACCCGGCCCGTCGTCACGGGAATTACCACCCCGTTATGTTGAAATTGTATGTTTTATGCTTTTATATCAATGTTAAAGTCTATCGGGTGAGTTAGGAGTGAATTGGATTGAAAATGAGGCATATAGCCTTTGTGAAGGAAACTTGAATAAGGAAAGTCAACCCAGAGTTGACTATTTGGTTAGAGGGCTCGGAATCGGATTCTGATGATTCGGTTAGTTCCGGGAGGTGATTTGTGACTTAGGGGAGCGATCGGAATTGAATTTGGAGGCCCGGTGTAAAAATAGGCTTGAATTGGCTAAGGTTGAATTTTGGCGAAATCCGAACGGTAGGTGAGATTTTGATCCGGGAGTCGGAATGGAATTCAGACAATTGCAGTAGCTCCGTTAGGTGATTTTGGATGTGCCTGCAAAATTTCAGGTCATTCGTACGTCGTTTGGTCGGGTTTTTGATTGGATGTGTAATTCGGAATGTTTTAAGGAATTTAGGCTTAAATTTGATGTGAATTATGGGTTTTGGTGTTATTAGACGTGTTTTGAGGATTGGAGCAAGTTCGAATAAGGTGTTAAGATGTGTTGGTGTGTTTGGATGAGGTCCGGGGGGCCTCGGGGTGTTTTCGAATGGTTAAACGGGAGAAAATTGTGGAAAACATTGCAGGTTGGCATCCTGTTTCTGTTGTTTCCGCTCCTGCGGAATTTGGACCGCAGGAGCGAGTCCGCAGAAGCGGACGAGGGGCGCAGGAGCGGCTGGTTACGCAGAAGCGGAAGTCATTCCGCTGAAGCGGCATCGCTGGTGCGAGCCAGTGATCGCAGAAGCGGACGGGGAGAAAATGGGCATGGTCCGCAGAAGCGGACATTTGACCGCTTGGGCGAGACCGCAGAAGCGGACAATGGTGCGCAGAGGCGGATGTTTCCGCAGAAGCGGAAGTTTCTTCGCAGAAGCGGGCGCGCTTAAGCGGCCCTTTGCTCGCAGAAGCGGAAATGGCCGGCTAGGCCTGGAACCGCTGAAGCGACCCTTTGGTCGCGGATACGGGTGCGTAGGAGCGGAAAATATTCCGCAGAAGCGAAAATCGCTGTAAGTAAGTGTATCAGAAGTTAGAAAAATTTCAGAACATTTCACACATTTTGGGTCGCGGCTTTAGAGGCGATTTGGGCGATTTTGAAGAGAAATTCAAGGGAAATCATCGGGTAATCAACTATGGACTTAAACTATGATTAGTATTGATAATATTATGCAATTATATCATGAAAATGGAGGAATTTGGGGTAATTTATGGAGGATTTAGCACTAGGCTTGAACTTTAGAAAATCAAGGTTTTGAATGGGCAAATGGAGTCCGAATTTGGTAAAATTGATATGCTTAGACTCGTATTGAGATGAGGGTTCCGAATATGTGACTTTCGTGATTTTTGATAAGCGTACCGAAAGTCGGGTTTTGACAACTTTGGGAATTTTGATGTAAATTGAGTTATATTGATTGGGTGTCGTCCCATTGGCCTAATTTGTTGTGTTTCTACTGTATTTGATCGGATTCTACGCGTGCGGAGCTTGATTCTCGTGGCAAGGGCATTGCGGAGTAGTCGTCGCGCCGTATTGAGGTGAGTAATAGATGTGGGTGATGACCGGCGGGTTCGAAACCCCGGTATACCACTTTGTGACGCTGTATAGCGGCGAGACACACACACTCTTGAGAGTGCGGGGTCGATCATGAGCTGGAGACTACATATTAGTCCAACCTGTTGATATTGTATTATTGGCTATTCTAGAGCCGTCGAACCTCCTTCTCGGATGGTTGCATATATATATATATATATATATATATATATTGTGATAATGGCCACTCTTGAGCCGAGGAACCCCCTTCTTGGGCGGTTGATTATACATGTGGGCCGTGAGCCGGTTATTGGATCCCGCGAGGATCGTTATCATTGTCTTATCATATAGACATGCTAGTTTACTACTAGTCCGCAGCTATTTTTGTTATTATGCTAATTCCAATCTCTTGAACTTGATATTACTGTTTTCCAACTGAAAAATGATAAAAGAGTCTTCAAAAAACTACTTTTGAGCCTGCGAGGCTGTATCTGCATATTAGCTGACTAGTAGTGGATCGGGCTGCGCGCCGCAGCGAGATATATGTTGGATCGGACTGCACGCCGCAGGAATATCTCTATGAGATGTGCTTGGCTGTAGGAGCCCCTCCGGAGTCTGAACCCCCACAGTGAGCACGGGTACCCAAAATTGGAGTCGAGCTACGCGCCGTAGCGGTCATATCATGCATTGCATTGCATTTAGCTACATCTGCTAGCTGTTATGCTATTTATTGGTATTTGTTGGTACAGGTACAGTGAAGATTGATTCTATGACAGGGTAGCTGATTATAGCTTTACATAGTGCTTTATTGCGGATTTCTTATCTGCGCTGTCTTACCCTTGTTTATTACCACTGAGTCTGGCAGTACTCATTTTACTCCCTGCACCTTGTGTGCAGATCCAGGTACCTCTCAGCAGTGATCCAGTAGGTGTGCGAGGCGACGTTTGTGGATATTCGAGGTAGCTGCAGAGTCCGCAGGACCCGATATTCCTTCTTATTGTCTTGATGTTGTATTGACTTTTCTTTCCGCACTTGGTATCTTGTAAACCTTTATACACTCATGTTCGGTAGAGGCTCATGACTCTTGACCCTGAGTCTATGGGAGTTGATGTATTATGGGACTTGGTTCCCCGTTTTCGTTACATATATTGCTGTTATTTCTAGAATTAAATGGGTTAAAGAGAGCTTCTAGCTCCGCGGTTGATATGGATTGGTCAGGCTGGCTTAGCAATGTGCTGGGCGCCATCACGACCGGATTTGGGGTCGTGACAAGTTGGTATCAGAGCCTAGGTTTACTAGGCCTCGTGAGTCTTGAGCCGGTTAGTAGAGTCTTGTGGATCGGTACGGGGACGCCTGTACTTATCCTCGGGAGGCTGCGAACCTTTAGGAAAACTTCACTTTTCTTGAACTCTGTCGTGCGATCTTGTTGTTCTGAGAACTGAACTTCTATATTCTATTCTCCCGCAGATGGCGAGAACGCGAGCATCAGGACGAGGTGGACGACCTCCGTTGCCACCTGTTAGAGGCCGTGGGCGCGGTCGTGCTAGAGTTAGAGGTAGGGCGGTGCGGCGGTGCCGGTCGACCCTCCTGTTGTACCGGTTCGGGAGCGACCCCCGGTGGTTGAAGCTCCAGCGGTCCCAATTCAGGGCCGGACTATATCTATTGCTATTCTCGGTCTTCGGAGACTCTCGCTCGGATATTATCGGTGTGTTCCGGTTTGGCTCGGGTAGTTTCGGCTATCGCTACCGTAGCGACATCTCGGTCGAGGGGTGGTCGGCGGACCCTGCAGCTCGCACACCGACCGGTTGTTCGGGGACTTCGGACGCCGAGGCGGTCCCCGCTCGGGTGGTTGCACCGGTTATTCCTCCAGCTGCACCGGCTCTCGAGCTCCGAGCATATGGTTCGAGGTTATGCCGATGACGACCGGCGTCGTCGTCGAGAGATTTGGTAGACTTCGACCACCCCGTTTCGGTGGCGTTGAGGGCGAGGATGCCCGGGGTTTCTTGGATAAGTGTCGAAAGATGCTTGCGTACGGCTGGTATTCTCGAGTCCGGCGGAGTTTCATTTACTACATTTCGGTTCATCGGTCCCGCGTTTGATTGGTGGGAGGAGTTTGAGAGGCGTGGGCCTGCAGGAGCAGCACCTCTCACATGGCAGCAATTCTCTACTCTCTTTCTAGAGAAATATGTACCTCGGTCTCGTCGCGAGGAGCTACGTCGCCGGTTCGAGTGGTTGATTCAGGGCGACATGTCTGTGACCCAGTGTGAGCTTAGATTCACTCAGTTGGCTAGGCATGCCACATGGATGATCCCCACTGATAGGGAGAGGATCAGGAGGTTCATTGATGGCCTCAACTACTCTATCCGTATTCTTATGACCGGCGAGCGAGTTCTGTCATCATCGTTTGAGCGAGTTGTCGATATGGCACGCTCCATTGAGGGGATCGGCGCCGCGAGAGAGAGGAGCGGGAGGCCGAAGGCCTCGTGGTTCGAGCGATTTCGGTGGTGCTCCATCTGAGGGCATTCCCGGCAGAGCAGAGGTCGCTCATCTGGACGCTTCTCGTTCGAGCCGCTCGGAGCGGAGCGGAGGTTGCTATGGTCGTGGTCGACGGGGGTTTCGGCGAGGGTCGGTCATCGACTGGTGCCCTCCCGGCCCGAGTGCGGCACCTACTTCTCCGGCACCGGGTGCATGTTATGAGTGTGGCGAGTTTGGCCACATGAGGAGACATTGTCCTCGACTACGTAGGGCAGGACTCAGCAGAGGGATCAACCCTCCTCTTCAGCACCATCTCGGTCTAGTAGAGGTGGAGGTCGGTCTTCTCGTGGTCGCCCCGAGGGCGAGGAGAGATCCGGTGGAGGCCGGGCACGATTCATGCACTTCCTGACGGGCGTGATGCGGTTGCCTCCGATGCTTGTGATTACATGTATCATTTATGTCTGTCACGAGATGCCTGCGTTCTATTTGATCCGGGATCCACATATTCTTACGTGTCCTCTTATTTTGCACATCATATGGGTGCGACTCGTGGTAGTCTTGATTTACCTGTTCATGTATCCACCCCGTGGGTGATACGATTGTTGTGGATCATGTCTATAGATCTCGTGTTATATCTATTAGGGGTCTGGAGACCCAGGAAGATTTGTTATTGTTGGGTATGGTGGACTTTGATGTTATATTGGGTATGGACTGGTTGTCTTCGTATCATGCTATATTGGACTGTCATGCTAAGACAGTTACGTTGGCCATTCCCGGTATTTCTCAGATTGAGTGGCGGGGTTCGACCGATTTCGTCCCTAGCCGTGTTATTTCGTTCTTAAAGGCTCAGAAGATGGTTGAAAAAGGGTGTTTATCGTACTTAGCTTTTGTGAGAGATGTGGGAGCTGAGTCTCCTAGCATTGATTCAGTACCTGTTGTGAGGGACTTCCCAGATGTATTCCCCTCAGACCTGCCGGGCATGCCGCCGGACGGGGATATTGATTTTGGCATTGACTTGGTGCCGGGCACTCAGCCCATATCCGTTCCTCCTTATTGGATGGCACCAGCTGAGTTGAAAGAACTGAAAGAGCAGCTTCAAGAGCTTCTGGATAAGGGTTTCATCCGCCCTAGTGTGTCTCCGTGGGGTGCGCCGGTATTATTTGTTAAAAAGAAAGATGGTTCCATGCGGATGTGTATTGATTATAGGCAATTGAACAAAGTGACGGTGAAGAACAAGTACCCTCTACCGCGCATAGATGATTTGTTTGATCAATTACAGGGTGCGAGGGTGTTTTCTAAGATCGATCTTCGTTCAGGCTATCATCAGCTGAAGATCAGGGACTCGGATATTATGAAGACTGCATTCAGGACCCGATATGGTCATTATGAGTTCCTTGTGATGTCGTTTGGGTTGACCAACGCCCCAGCAGCATTTATACATCTGATGAACAGTGTGTTCAAGCCTTATTTGGATTCATTTGTGATTGTGTTCATTGGTGACATTCTAGTCTACTCCCGTAGTCAGGAGGAGCATGCTCAACATTTGAGTATTGTGTTGGAGAGATTGAGGGAGGAGAAGCTATATGCTAAATTCTCCAAGTGCGAGTTTTGGCTCGAGTCCGTAGCATATCTGGGACATGTGGTGTCTCGTGATGGTATTCAGGTTGATCAGAAAAAGATAGAGGCGGTGCAGAGTTGACCTAGACCGTCCTCAGCTACAGAGATTAGGAGTTTTCTTGGTTTGGCGGGATATTATCGCCGGTTTGTTCGGGGATTTTCATCCATTGCTTCTTCGTTGACTAAATTGACCCAGAAGGGTGCACCATTCGTGTGGTCGGATGAGTGCGAGGAGAGCTTTCGGAAGCTCAAGACAGCTTTGACCACAGCTCCAGTGTTAGTATTGCCATCAGCTTCAGGTTCATATACCGTTTATTGTGATGCCTCGAGAGTGGGGATAGGTTGTGTGTTGATGCAGGAAGGTAAGGTGATTGCTTATGCTTCTCGGCAGTTGAAGCCACATGAGAAGAACTATCCCGTTCATGATTTGGAGCTAGCCGCCATTGTTCATGCATTGAAGATTTGGAGGCACTATTTGTACGGTGTGTCTTGTGAGGTGTATACCGACCATCGTAGTCTACAGCACTTGTTCAAACAGAAAGACCTTAATTTGAGACAGCGAAGATGGCTTGAGTTGCTGAAGGATTATGACATTACTATATTATATCATCCGGGGAAGGCCAATGTGGTGGCCGATGCTTTGAGCCGGAAGGCGGTCGGTATGGGGAGCTTGGCATATATTCCGGCTGAGGAGAGGCCATTTGCTCATGATGTTCAGGTGCTAGCCAATCGGCTAGTGAGGTTAGATATTTCGGAGCCCAGCAGGGTATTGGCTTGTGTTGTATCTCGGTCGTCTCTATATGATCGTATTCGTGAGCACCAGTATGATGATCCGCATTTGGCTGTCCTGAGGGACAAAGTTCAGCATGATGATGCTAGAGATGTCACCATTGATAGTGACGGCGTATTGAGGATGCAGGGCCGGATATGTGTGCACAATGTTGATGGCCTTCGTGAGTTGATTCTGGAAGAGGCCCATAGCTCGCGGTATTCTATCCATCCGGGAGCCGCTAAGATGTATCAAGATTTGAAACAGCACTATTGGTAGAGAAAGATGAAAATGGACATTGTCAGACATGTAGCACGGTGCCTCAACTGTCAGCAGGTTAAGTACGAGCATTAGAGGCCCGGTGGCGTATTTCAGCGCATTGTTATTTCTGAGTGGAAATGGGAGAGGATCACTATGGACTTTGTTACTGGACTCCCTCGGACGGCGAGGAAGTTTGATTCTGTATGGGTGATTGTGGATAGACTGACCAAGTCAGCTCACTTCATTCCAGTTAGTACTACCTACTCATCGGAGCGGTTGGCATCGATCTTTATTCGAGAGATTGTTCGGTTGCATGGAGTCCCAGGTGTCTATCATATCCGACAGGGGTACTCAGTTCACTTCTCAGTTTTGGAGAGCATTTCGGCGAGAGATGGGTACACGGGTTGAGTTGAGTACAACATTTCACCCCAGACATATGGGCAGTCTGAGCGCACTATTCAGATCTTGGAGGATATGTTGCGAGCTTGTGTGATTGATTTTCGTGGTTTGTGGAATGAGTTCTTACCACTTGCTGAGTTTGCCTACAACAACAGTTATCAGTCGAGTATTCAGATGGCCCCGTATGAGGCATTGTATGGCAGGCGGTGTAGATCCCCCGTGGGATGGTTTGAGCCTGGTGAGGTTAGATTGATAGGGACCGAGTTAGTCCAGGATGCTCTGGATAGAGCAAAGTTGATCCAGGAGAGGCTTCGTACAGCACAGTCTCGTCAGAAGAGTTATGCGGACCGTAGAGTTCGAGAGTTGTCTTTCATGGTTGGTGACAGAGTATTGTTGAAGATTTCACCTATGAAGGGTGTCATGAGGTTTGGGAAGAAAGGAAAGTTGAGTCCCGGGTACATTGGTCCTTTTGAGATACTTAGGAGAGTTGGAGAGGTGGCATATGAGTTAGCCTTGCCGCCCAGCTTATCCAGCGTTCATCCAGTATTCCATGTGTCTATGCTCCGGAAGTACATTGGAGATCCGTCTCATGTATTAGATTTCAGCACCATTCCAGCTTGATGGTGATCTATCCTATGATGTGGAGCCTATTGCTATTTTGGGACGGCGGGTGAGAAAATTGAGGTCTAAGGAGATTGCATCAGTTAAGGTTCAGTGGAGAGGTCGACCCGTGGAGGAGGTCACTTGGGAGGTCGAGCGGGAGATGCGGAGCAGATATCCTCACTTGTTTGAGACTTCAGGTATGTTTCTTGACCCGCTCGAGGACGAGCGTTTGCTTAAGAGGGGAGAATGTGACGACCCGGCCCGTCGTCACGGGAATTACCACCCGTTATGTTGAAATTGTATGTTTTATGCTTTTATATCGGTGTTAAAGTCTATCGGGTGAGTTAGGAGTGAATTGGATTGAAAATGAGGCATATAGCCTTTGTGAAGGAAACTTGAATAAGGAAAGTCAACCCGGAGTTGACCATTTGGTTAGATGGCTCGGAATCGGATTTTGATGATTCGGTTAATTCCGGAAGGTGATTTGTGACTTAGGGGAGCGATCGGAATTGAATTTGGAGGCCCGGTGTAAAAATAGGCTTGAATTGGCTAAGGTTGAATTTTGGCGAAATCCGAACGGTAGGTGAGATTTTGATCCGGGAGTCGGAATGGAATTCCGACAGTTGCAGTAGCTAAGTTAGGTGATTTTGGATGTGCCTGCAAAATTTCAGGTCATTCGTACGTCGTTTGGTCGGGTTTTTGATTGGATGTGTAATTCGGAATATTTTAAGGAATTTAGGCTTGAATTTGATGTGAATTATGGGTTTTGGTGTTATTAGACGTGTTTTGAGGATTGGAGCAAGTTCGAATAAGGTGTTAAGATGTGTTGGTGTGTTTGGATGAGGTCCGGGGGGCCTCGGGGTGTTTTCGGATGGTTAAACGGAAGAAAATTGTGGAAAAATTGCAGGTTGGGATCCTGTTTCTGTTGTTTCCGCTCCTGCGGAATTATGGGCGCAGGAGCGAGTCCGCTGAAGCGGACGAGGAGCGCAGGAGCGCTGGTTACGCAGAAGCGGAAGTCATTCCGCTGAAGCGAGGTCGCTGGTGCGAGCCAGTGATCGCAGAAGCGGACGGGGAGAAAATGGGCATGGTCCGCAGAAGCGGACACTCGACCGCTTGGGCGAGACCGCAGAAGCGGACAATGGTGCGCAGAGGCGGATGTTTCCGCAGAAGCGGAAGTTTCTTCGCGGAAGCGGGCGCGCTTAAGCGGCCCTTTGCTCGCAGAAGCGGAAATGGCCGGCCAGGCCTGGAACCGCTGAAGCGACCCTTTGGTCGCGGATACGGGTGCGTAGGAGCGGAAAATATTCCGCAGAAGCGAAAATCGCTGTAAGTAAGTGTATCAGAAGTTAGAAAAATTTCAGAACATTTCACACATTTTGGGTCGCGGCTTTAGAGGCGATTTGGGCGATTTTGAAGAGAAATTCAAGGGAAATCATCAGGTAATCAACTATGGACTTAAACTATGATTAGTATTGATAATATTATGCAATTATATCATGAAAATGGAGGAATTTGGGGTAATTTATGAAGGATTTAGCCCTAGGCTTGAACTTTAGAAAATCAAGGTTTTGAATGGGCAAATGGAGTCCGAATTTGGTAAAATTGATATGCTTAGACTCGTATTGAGATGAGGGTTTCGAATATGTGACTTTCGTGATATTTCGATAAGCGTACCGAAAGTCGGGTTTTGACAACTTTGGGAATTTTGATGTAAATTGAGTTATATTGATTGGGTGTCGTCCCGTTGGCCTAATTTGTTGTGTTTCTACTGTATTTGATCAGATTCTACGCGTGCGAAGCTTGATTCTCGTGGCAAGGGCATTGCGGAGTAGTCGTCGCGCCGTATTGAGGTGAGTAATAGATGTGGGTGATGACCGGCGGGTTCGAAACCCGGTATACCACTTGTGACGTCGTATAGCGGCGAGACACGCACACTTCTTGAGAGTGCGGGGTCGATCATGAGCGGAGACTATAGATTAGTCCAACATGTTGATCTGTATTATTGGCTATTCTCAGAGCCGTCGAACCTCCTTCTCGGATGGTTGCATATATATATATATATTGTGATAATGGCCACTTTGAGCCGAGGAACCCCCTTCTTGGGCGGTGAGTATACTTGTGGGCCGTGAGCCGATTATTGGATCCCGCGAGGATCGTTATCATTGTCTTATCATATAGACATGCTAGTTTACTACTAGTCCGTGGCTATTTTTGTTATTATGCTAATTCCAATCTCTTGAACTTGATATTACTGTTTTCCAACTGAAAAATGATAAAAGAGTTTTCAAAAACTACTTTTGAGCCTGCGAGGCCGTATCTGCATATTAGCTGACTAGTAGTGGATCGGGCTGCACGCCGCGGCGAGATATATGTTGGATCGGACTGCACGCCACGGGAATATCTCTATGAGATGTGCTTGGGTCGTAGGAGCCCCTCCGGAGTCTGAACCCCCACGATGAGCACGGGTACCCAAAATTGGAGTCGGCTACGCGCCGTAGTGGTCATATCATGCATTGCATTGCATTTAGCTACATCTGCTCAGTTGTTATGCTATTTATTGGTACTTATTGGTACAGGTACAGTTGATATTGATTCTGTGACAGGGTATTCGATTATAGCTTTACATAGTGCTTTATTGCGGATTTCTTATCTGTGCTATCTTACCCTTGTTTATTACCACTGAGTCTGGCAGTACTCATTTTACTCCCCGCACCTTGTGTGCAGATCCAGGTACCTCTCAGCAGTGATCCAGTAGCTGTGCGAGGCGACGTTTGTGGATATTCGAGGTAGCTGCAGAGTCCGCAGGACCCGATATTCCTTCTTACTGTCTTGATTTTGTATTGACTTTTCTTTCCGCACTTGGTATCTTGTAAACCTTTATACACTCATGTTCAGTAGAGGCTCGTGACTCTTGACCCTTGGTCTATGGGAGTTGATGTATTATGGGACTTGGTTCCCTGTTTTCGTTACATGTATCGCTGTTATTTCGTGAATTAATTTGCTTAAATGGGTTAAAGAGAGCTTCTAGCTCCGTGGTTGATATGGATTGGTCAGGCTGGCTTAGCAATGTGCTGGGCGCCTTCACGACCGGATTTGGGGTCGTGACAATCCTTTTGGTAGTAATTATACATGTAGGGTCTAAGGCTGACATGCATGGCTCCTGGTTTAAGGGGAATAGTATGATCTAAAGCTCTCACAGGAGGTAAGGACTTAGGTTCAGCAAAAACATCTGTATACTGCTGCAGTACCTCTGAAGTGGCTTTACTGATTGGCTCCTGTTCAACAGATTCCATTGAGTTCATCATGAAAATGTGAGCTAACATAGCTTGCCCTTTTCTCAACATCTTTCCTAGTGTCCCACCGGAAATCATACTTAAGCTACCTTCTTCAGATATCCTAGGTAGAACTAACTTGTTACCCTTTTTGCCATTGGTAACGCATATCTTCTCATGATCAAACTTGGTGGGGGTTATGATTCTTCATCCAATCATTCCCCATTACCATGTCACATCCCCTAAGTGGAATGACCTGTAAATTCTCCAAGAATGGTCTGCCTTGCATCTTCCAATGATATCCTATGCAGATGGAAGTGCACATGACATAGTTTCCATCTGCTACTGTAACCCTTACTGGAGGACAATGCCTAGCTTGATAACCAGTTTCTTTGACTGTGTTGAAATCAATGAAGCTATGAGTATTGTCTGAATCAATCAGCACAGTCAATTTCCTGTTCCCAATGGTACCTCTTACCAGGATAGTATTAACCCATTTGTTATCACCTAATAAAGCATTGAGGCACACTGCCTCCAACACTTCTTGCTCTATTTCTCCTTAAATAACCAAATCTGCACTTGGTTGATCTTCTCCAATCTCAGAATCCGTAGTGGAATCCTCTATTGTTCCCAGTATGCAATTCAATTGTTTCTTCTTACACTAATGTCCTTGGGTAAACTTCTCACCACACCTATAACATAGGTGGTTGTTTTTCATGTATTCATACACCTCAGGGCTAAGCCTGAAGGAATTTGACTTGGCAGCAGTGGTAGCCTGTGGTTTGTTGCCTGCTGGGCCATTGATGGCTGGGGTTGGTCTGGGCATAGCCTTGGCCTTCCTGTGTGCATCCTCAATAGCCTTCTCATGTAGCCTGGCTTGTTCAACAACAAACCTCATGGTGGTGGGCCTCAATAGCTTGACCCTAAACCTGATCTCCTCCTTCAATGCCCCAATGAAACTAGAAATGAAATGGGATTCATCTAGGTGGGGATTTCTTATTAGCATTTGAGCTTTCAAGTCCTCAAACTTACCTAAGAACTCATCAACAATCCCTACTTGGTTAAGCTTATTGAATTCCTCTACTATATCCCCCAGCAGTTCTTCTCCAAAACGAACCAGTAGCTCTTCATTAAAATCAGCCCATCTCACCACTCCTTTGCTCAGTACTAGAGAGCCATACCAAGTATAAGCTAGACCATTTAAATAGAGTGCAGCAAATTCTACCTTCAAGTCATCTGGAATCCTGTACAATTGGAAATACCTCTCACATTTTCTAATCTAAACCTTGGGCTCATGGCCTTCAAAATAAGCCAGTTCCCATTTAGGTGTAGGGGTTTGCACAACTGGAGGTCGATTATGCCTCAGTTCAGGTCCAGGTATAGGGCAGGAGTCCATCACCTTGAGGTCGATCAGCTTGAGCCCTTAGTGGAACTCTTTCCAAACTTGTTAGCCTTTCGAGAATCAGCTCTAGTGTGCCTTGTATCCCTGTTTGAGTACCACGCAATTCCTCCTGAGTGTGCAACACCTCATTCAAGACCTCATCGTGTCTGGCCAGCTTATCATCCATGAGTTTTAGTCTTGTACCCTCTGCCATTTCACTTCCACAAGTTGCAGAATCGAGGCTCTGATACCAAATGTAATGAACTAAGTTGTTGTAATTAAGAATTTAGAAATAACAGGAAGAGAAAACAATTTTTGGGACAAATTTTTTGTTTTATCGAAGGAAACAAGAAGCTAACTATTACAAAATGAAAAAGAAAGCTGGAAAAGATGATGTCGCTATTGATGAGCTTATCTGCAGTAGAGAAGAATACTGTTATCAGAAGAAGAAGGAGGGAAGAGAAGAGAAAGAAGGGAGAGAATCAGTCGAGAGAAATGGAAGAGAGAAGCTTACTCTGCACACTCGCGTGATTCCTCCCTCAGCTCAGTTAGTTATAACTAACTGAGCTGACGTGGCACAATCCTGGCCCTTGCAGCTCATTAAACCAAAATTTAATCATGGCCGTCCATTTGAATTTCTGTTATTTCCTTCCAAAATTAGTTTCTCGCTTTTCTTCTTCTTTTCTCCTTCAAATCCAGCAATGGCAATTTCTTCAGGACCATTACCTAAAGATTATTTTTTTGTTTTGTTTTCTTTCTACTGCAATGAGAATAGACAAGAGGAAACAACTCTGCCTTTTTTGGTAAACTCAATCAAGATTAGATGTGAAAAAATTTACTTCCCTCTATCGTAGTTTCATGGTGGTTTTATTAAGAAGAAAGGAAGAAAAGAGGCTAAGTTTGTATTAACTTCCCTACCCAAAGAGATATGCCAACCTCAATTATTTGGTTATCGTATTCATGGATGAGATTGTTTATTGTTGTAACAGATTAAAATTTAAAAATGTGAATTTTGTTTGATTTAGATGTGGTGAAGAAGAGGTTTGGTGAGATGAAATATTTTGGGAAGAAAGAGAAATTAGTGTGTGAAAAATAAAATACAATGGAATCCACATAAAATAAAGTTAAATTCAGAAGAAAGAAAAAAATCCCTTAATTTTGATGGTTTCACGTGCTTAGAATAGAGTATAAAACACACTTTGCTATGTTCACGAGGTCGTATTGTATAGGCCCAGTTGCAATTGAGCTGTTCACTTGGTCCTTGAAGATAATTGTTTTTTTTTTGTTTTGTTAAACAAATCCGACGTCCTAAGATACAGTAGAGAAGAAGTAAACATGACATACTCAAATTAAGCTTGAACAAGTGTTAATTAAGTTGACATTTGCTGCTAAATACTTGATTAATGTACAACCATTCTATTATCCGCACAAGTAAAAAGGAAACGGCAATCTTATCCGCACAGCCCAATTTATCACACAAAAGAAAAATCATCAGAAACTGAAGCAACTCTCTAAGAAGATGACGATGATGTTGAAGCAGCGGCTTCTTTCACAGAATCCTTCCCCTCATTTACACAAAGCTTGTCCTCTCAAATGCATTTTTTTGACGACCCTCGAGTCTGGGCAGCTCAGTAAGAAACATATCAAGAAAGCTTCAAAATGCATTCGCATTGATTTCAAGGTGACTGAATTTTCAATTTTAGGATTATGGTTTTACTTATTTCAAGCTTTTAATTCGTGGGTCTATTGCAAAATTGCTTCTTTTTTGGTTTCGATTGTTAAGCAATGCTTTGTTCTTGGCCTTTTTGGGAATGTTGAAAGTCTGGTTTTTACAATTACAGTTGGTTTGGTGAAACTTTCTACTGGAGGAAGTGAAGAATTCACTTCATATTTGACATCTTTTAGAGAAACTTGTCAATTTTGACTATATCCGTGTAGGATTTGTTTAAAAAAGAAGAAAGGCCTTGATCTATGATTTGTTATTAAAAAAAGATTAAAAGAGAAACATAGAAAAGATTTCATTGTGTTCAAAGCATATGTAGAAGTGTAATCATGTTACTTTGCGATGCAAAAATGCTTCGATACCATTGAAAGAACGGTTTTCTTGTGTGAATTATTCGCTGAGGAGACTACAACAGATTGATTATAGTTCATTTCAAAGTGTTTAATATCACAATTTTGTCTTTTGGATTGTTAATATCACAACTTCTGTTAGGTGATGGCAGTATGCTATGTTTTCAAATTTAGTTTGTGAAGATTCATATTCCCTGGAAATGAAGCTAAAATGTCAAAGGTTTTTATAGGATACTCTCTTTTAAAAGCTTATCCATATGTCTTGGCGCTACCTAAATTCCACTGCAAAATCATGAAGTCTGGGGAAGACATGCTGTAGACTGACAGTCTGACGTTTCATTTTACTACAATTTCTCTAAAGCATTCATTAGCTATGTGCATTTTCCTTCGCTTGCTGTGTTCTATTTTTATTATGTTTGAGTGGATAAACAAACAAACAACAGTGACCCACTGAAATCCCACTAGTGGGGTCTGGGGAGGGTAGTGTGTACACAGAACTTACCCTTACCCCGCGGGATAGAGAGGCTGTTTCCGAAAAACATTCGGCTCAAGAAGACAAAAGAAGACGAAAACTCGAAAAGAGGCAATCTATCTGTACCTTCAATAGATGTTTGAGTCGATAAAAACTCGTGTAATTCTAGTGGAAAATGCAAGGTATTCAATCAGTAATTATAGCAAAACGCTACTAGCTGAGTAAATTTAGTAGCCTCCTTTTCTTATTCAATTTCAATTGTTGTACACATGCAGGAAATTTTGCAGTTCAGATATCCTGCAACAACATTAATCGTGACTAATGCATTGATGATGACTTCACCTTTAGAAGCCTTGGCTCAAACATGTGAAGCTGATACTTCTTCTGTCTTCAATATGCCATTATTGCTGCTTGTTGCCCTCGTTGGGGCCACAGTGGGAGGTAAGGTACTTTAAGTTTGTCACTGCCATTTTTTTTATTGCATTTTTTGGGGCTTTCAACTTTGAAAGGACAGAAAGTCACTGTGGTTAGATGTAACTCTAAATCATAGACCCCAAGTTAACCACAGAGCATGAACATAAACTGCACATCAAAATTACCTCCCATATTATGCAGAAACTACTCTTATTAATCGAGTTATTCGAGAAATTGCACAAGCAAGCAACGTACATGAGATCATGAGACCAGTTGTGTGTGTCTCGCATTCCTGTACTTCTTCACAAAGCTTAAGTTTATTACATGCACATTGAGACAGAATTTGAGTTAAATGAAAAGAAGTTAAAGGCTTTTTGATGCATTTAAGTACATAGGCCTATGCAGGATCCAGGATTAACGAGGCCGTTTCATTCAGCAGTTCCTCCGCCAAAACACTTGATGAAAATATTATTTAATGCATGGGGTTTAAAACTGCAATCAGAATTCCCTATGTCTGGTCATGACAATGGCCAATAACAATATACTCCCTTCGTTCCAATTTATGTGAACCTGTTTGACTGTGCACAGAGTTTAAGAAAAAATGAAGACTTTTAGAATTTGTGGTCCTAAACAAGTCAAAAAGGGCCCAGAGTATTTGTGTGGTTATAAATGCTTCTCATTAAAGATAGAGTTGGAAGTTTAATCCAAATTGTTTCCAAATTAAGAAAGGGGTCATTCTTTTTTTAACAGACCAAAAAGTAAATAGGTTCACATAAACTGGAACAGAGGAAGTATTAGTGTATTACAGATTCCATAAGCTATAAGAATGATTTTTAACACATTTAGTCGCTTGGCCAAAAGTAAGTACAGCCGCTAGCTAAATATAAAAGAAAATATACTGATTATATATAAAGTATGTAGATTATATGTATATTGTACATTCATGAGGCAGATGTGGAAGTGAGGGTTGGTATACAGTCATCCCTAAGAGAGAAAGCTTCGAGTATTTTAGTTAATAATCCAGGGAGATCGACGATGATGTCACACATCGTATTGGAGCAGGGTGGATGAAATGGAGCTCACATCCAGTGTCTTATGTGATAAGAATGTGCCACTAATACTTAAAGGTAAGTTTTCTCGTGTGGATGTTAGACCGACTATGATGTATGTGACGGAATATTGGCCAGTCAAGAATTCACATGTTCAGAAGATGTGAGTAACGGAAATGAGGATGCTTAGATGGATGTGTGGTCATACTAGGAGAGATAAGATTAGGAGTGAAGATATATAGGGTAAGGTGAAAGTGGCCACTGTGGTGGACAAGATATGAGAAGCTAGACTGAGATGGTTCGGGCATGTGAAGAGGACCAAGTGAAGGGGTGTGAGAGGTTGGCAGTGATAGGTCTAAGGAGAATTAGAGATACACCAAGGAAGAATTAGGGAGAATCGATTAGGTTGTACATGACATATTTTCAGCTCACCGAGGACGTGATCCTAGATAAAAGACCATGAAGTCGTGTATTAGGGTAGAAGGTTAGTAGGTAGTCGAGCGATTCCTCTTTTTTGTGTGGGAGAACATGTATCTAGTTTAGATCACCTTATTTGTGCCCTATTCTCCTTGTCAATATTATTATTATTATTATTATTATTATTATTATTATTATTATTGTTTTATTACAATCTTATTCTTCAATTATATTATAACTGTTGTTTCCTTTACTTTAATTATCTTTACTATTTTGTTGTCAATACTCTTCTCTTCTTTAGTATTTTCATCATGTTATGAAATAATAAAAGAAGAAGAACAATATTGCAGAGAAAGAGAGATAAGGAATTCTTATTGAATTTTGGGATGATTTACAATGGAATAGAACCCTCTATTTATAGGGAGATGGTGACTTCGCCACCAAGTAAGAAACCCTAGATTCTCTCCAAATATAGACATTCACCATAAATAGAATTCTATTTATAACACTCCCCCTTGAATGTCTATTCAATGATAATGTGCCTCGTTAAAACATTAATTAAAAGAAAACCCAATGGGAAAAAAAATCTTGAGAAGGAAAAAGAGTACACATATCTACAATACGCCTTTTGGTTGCCTCGTTAAAAACCTTGAAAGAAAAACCCAGTGGCACAAAACCTTGTAAGGGAAAAAGAGTGCAACGCGCATTAACTCCCCCTGATGAGAGCATCAATTCACATCATTGAGCCTTCACATCCCAATCTTTTGCACTAGCTTCTTGAAGGTTGACGTCGACAAAGATTTTATATCAGTTTAATATATTTTAATAACGACATAACATAGAGATCTCTTCATTCATATATTCAGGTACTTGAATCTCTCATGAGACATTATGAAGTGTTATGCCATATGATCTTCTAGATCACTTGCCTCCTTTATTATAATCATTTGCTCATCTTCTTTATCAAGAAGTTTATTTGAAACCGATCGTCTATACGCTTTAAGCTTACCATAGACTTTGTCTTTCTAGGACTTAATATGAGCATTTGCAATGAGAATATAGTTACTTTATTTGGGTCAGCAAATGCGTCTGGTATGCTTTGGAATAAATTGCACATGAATTACCCTTTTATGAACTTCAAGTTCATATTATTTTATTCGAGGATCTAGATATATAAATGATAATTCATTCCATGTAACTTTTTCTCAACTGTTGTATGTTGTCTTCCCCTCATGTTAGAAAAACTAACTTGTTTCCTCAACTTTGAGAAGCCATCTTTGTGTGTTATGGTGTTAATCAAAATATACACCGTACATTAATAATAATAAGATGGAATTATTTGATTCCTGACCCTGAACCACTTGTGAAGGGAGAATGTAATATACTTTCGTATATAACCTATTCAAACTAATATAGATAACTTTGTTCTCATAAGCAATAATTTAGCTATTAAACGGAGGCACTCAATAAATTATTTTGCTAAACCAGTTGTGATGTAGACCAACTTATCAAGATGAACTCCTTGAATAGAAAATCTGGAAATTATGCTCGAAATTAAATTAATGAGCAAGTTACCTCGCACATAGCGGCCATGTTGCGGGTTAATAATAATTGCACATGTAACCATCTCATAGATGCATCTTATGTGGTATACATGGCGGGTGAATGAGCCCATATTCACCTTTGATATTTTTAGTATTCATGGGATTCAATCCCAATTTTAATTGGTCTACTAATTATTGAGAACAAGCAATGTAAGAGAATTCGTAAAGAACTTTCTAGTTCTTTAATATTTACCCATGTGAATTCTGTATTATTTTTGCACATCATACTTAAATTGATATGGAAAAACCAATTATGCCAACTGGATAAATTATCAATATTGATAAACTTCAGATTTACACCATGATGTGTGCAATTATGAATAAACTCTAAGTTTATTATTATATGGGTTTTTATATCATTATCCACTTCATTGTGGTATTCTTTATTTATGTAGTAAAAATTGGAGAATAAAGTGAGTAGCTTTTCACATACATATTACCCCGCTACAAGTTGTAGTAATAGAAGATATTAAATCTTTCCTTTATTTATAGTCTCAATATAATCAACCGCTTTCGCGTATACTTTGGAAACTGAATAAGTTTCTTTGAGACGTACTACAACACAATACCTTATTGGTAATTAATTGTGTTTCTCCAAAATAGTAATAATTTTATGTTCCAAAGCTCTCAATTAATTTTGTACTACCACATATTCATCAACATCCATGTGGTGAATATCTCTTTTAAAGAGAAAGTTATACCATTATGTGTATGGTCAAAATTATATGCAAGATTTGTTTCTTGCATTACCGTTGTCTTTTAATAATCACAATGCCAAAATATTTTGGCGTACAATAGGTACGTGACCAATGACCATTCATGCCATAATAATGACATTATTTATGGTATCATCTCAAACCTTCTTCTAGAGGTGAGTGTGGTATATTCACTACCACTAGCACGTTCATATTCTCTGAAGAATGAATATGTATTCATAAGTAAGATGTTGTCACATTCACATCGTGAATGGATCATAATCATCTATATGTGCTTTATAAAATCTCATGTCAATTCGATGAAAAATATTACTTTCACAGAGGGAACGATTATTTTGAGAATACTTATTGTTCTCATTACCACAATGATGACGATATAATTTCGTCTATTGCCACGTCCATATCCATTGATTATTCATGGTAATAACTTTGTCTTATTTCAGACTTATTACATACTGCTATCACATTCTCTAAAGGGAATGAGAATGGAGCAAATTCAATGGGACGTGTTTTCAATTCCTTGCCCACAATTATACATGAATTTAATCATGGCAAGACATATAAATTTTACCACTTCAGGTGGTTATAATTTCGTTGAAATTGTATGGCATAGCCATTTATTCGGTTGGCTATTGAAAAATAGCCACCGATTTAAAAGTCATCGATTTGTAGCCAAATTAACTTAAAATATATTATAAAATGACATTAGTACCCTTTACCTTTTTAATATAGTCTTTCTCTTTGTTTTTGAAGCGAAAAATTGAAAAATGGCCACTTTTTCATCTGGTCAATGAAATATAGCCACATGATTACCGGTCAACGAAATTTAGCCACTTATTTAGTCCGGTAACATTTTGTTGACCAAAATACCCCTACTTTTATTCTTAATTTACGCGACTTCACCTTCTCTTACCTAAATTAACAACCAAAATCTTGCGGGGGAAAATTATCAGCAGTCAATTTGCTTTGAATTTTCGGCAGTCAATTTTCATCTTCTCTTCATAATCATTTGCATTCAATCGTCAATCTGCAAATCGGAGTAAGTTTTATCTATATTTTGTCTGATTATTTTAAATTTCTATTACAATGAAGAATTCAAACCATAAAATTCAAAGTATCAGTAAAAAAATTTAATTTTTCGATTTTTCGAATTTTCTGATTTGTTTTTAATTGTTTAATTTGTGTTATTGTCTAATTTTCTCCATGTAGGACATATCGCCAGTATAATTTGCTGGACGTTTCTAAATTAATATATAAAGAAAACATATGTCTAGTTTATTATACTGGAAATCTCATAAAAATTGACTTTTTTGTGAATGGAGTATACTTTACGGGACATCACGTGTGTGTAAGCTTTTCCTCCGATATGTTATACTGGAGAAGTTCTAAAACATAGAATATAATTTAGTATTTTTGAATCCAGAATAATTTACGGGATGTCAAATGTATCTAATATTTTTCTCCAGTATATTATACTGAATAAGTTCTTTACTTTGTTGGATGCAAATTTCAGAAAGAGTTGCCAGACCAGTCTCAGGTTCACTTTCCTTTGCTCCACGTGCTGCATTAACATTTACTATGGCAATAACTTGTTCTACTTCAGATGAATCCAAAATTATATTTACTTTTTCAATATCGCGAAAAATGTCTTCAAAATCTGTACCTCCTGTTGCAGCATCTGTTTCAATTCCATGAAAAAATACATTTCTCTTATAATATAAACATTAAACACATATTGGATAATCAACCTTAAATACGACACACTTCTATTAAAAGTTACTAAAATCAAACAAAACTCAAGTATTTTTTTGAAGAGCATAATTTAAAAAAACATGAAACATACTATAATCTTTTCAATAAAACAAAATTCTTACTCTAAGCAGAAATAATCCACTATAACATACTATAGAAAAAACTTAGACACATGAAACAACAAAACTTCGTACACTAACGTGCTGAATCTTTTCAATAATTTCATCAACAACAAGAGGTGCTTTTCCTTTCAACTTTCTTTCATCTCCTTCAAAATTATCTTTACCTTCTTCGACGCACATTTCAGATAGACTTGCCAAACCATTCTCAGCTTCTCTTTCCTTTGCTCCAGATTCTTCATTAGGAATAAATTGTTCCACTTCAGGTGAATTCAAAATTATATTTCCTTTTTCAATATCGCGAAAAATCGCTTCGACATCTGTACCTCCTGTTACACAATCTGTTACACTTCCGTGAAAGACTGCAATTATGTTATTCCTCATTGATGTTGTTCTAAAGTTTATTAAAGATTTAAAAAATCATGATGAAAGCAATGAAAACGATGAGGAAAGCAGTGTGAAATGTAAAGAAAAGCATGAGGCAAATGAAAATACTGAAGACAATGAGGAAAGTAATGAAAGGCATGAGGAAGATGAAAGTAATGAAAAGCACGAGGAAAGCAGTCAAAAAAATCAGTGACCAAAGAAATTATTCTGAAGGAGAGAATTATGATGGAGATAATATTTGTCATAGAGATTTTCCAAATTTGTCGGGAGACAAACAGAATGAAAAAGAGGAAGATGGTGAGTTACTGGAACAACATGCTTTGTGCAATAAAGAGTTTGAGTATGTAAAACCTTCAATTTCAATGGCATCAAATAAGGAGATTGGCAATGAAGGTGAAACACATGTTGATTCAATACCATTAGCTATGGATATTGACTCAGTTCATCCAATACAAGTTAATGAAGAAGCTGTACCAGGCACTGAAATTTTATTGCAAGATCCTTGTAATAATGAATTACGGCCAGAATGTAATGCAATTGAAGCAGTTTTGACAGCAGGTACAGAAAGTTTGATGGTTAAAATAGGTGATGGGAAACAAGAGCTTTCTACAGCACATTCCAGTGACAAGATTTTCCAAAATACCACAGCTAGATCATTAATTCCATCAGCCATGAATGTTGAATCAGCCTCACGTGAAGCTGCAGTAAATGTTGGATGTTTTGATGAAGATGCTACTAATGAACAAGCAACAAATGATGCAAATTCAGAGGAAATTCCTTGTGATGAAGTAAGAGTAGAATGTAGTGCCCCTCATCAAGGTCAGTCAACTAGAACTGATGTTGATGCTATCTGGCAAAAAATAGCTGATGGGACATATCAAATTTCAACACCACAATGCAGTCAAGATAATAACGAAAATTGTGGAGATGTGTCATCAAAGATACCAGCAATGTATATTGAATCGCTCAAAGATGCACAAAATAACAAATGCAGTGATCAAGGTGGACCAAGTGGTGCAGATGTAATGAAAGGTCTTATTTGTAATGAAGAAATAGTAAATTGTGGTCCAGATGATACTGATGTTACAGCTGGTAGAGATATTGATTCTCTAATTAAAAAAAGGGAAAAGGTCCAAATATACCCCTGTACTTTGCGAAAATGGTCAATTATACCCCTCGTTACAAGTTTGGCTCATATCCAACCTTGCCGTTACATTATTGGCCCGGATACCCCCCTAAACTTTAAACGGAGCAAAATACCCCCTGAACTTTACGATAAAGTCTATATATAACCCTCATTTTTTTAACAAAATATTTTTGTAAAAACTAGATATTTTGTTAATTTTTTTTATCTGTTTTTACAACAAAACTTTAAAAACACTGAAAAACGAAGAAAAAATATTTTTCAAAAGCGAAAAATAATTTGTTGAAATATTTTATTCAGTTTTTAAAAAATAAAAATATTTTGTTAAAAGCTGAAAATATTCTAATTCCTCGGTTTTTATATTTTTTTCGAGTTTTTACAAAAAAAATAATTTTTGCAATTTGTTTAAAGTTTCACAAAAAGAAATGTCCTTTTCTTTTGGAAATGTTCTAATTTCTTTTTGTAAAACTTAAAAAAAAATTGCAAAAATTTACAAGGAAAAATGAAATAAAGAGTGCAAAGTTGCGCTAACCATAGAGAGAGTTGCCGAACCAGCACCAGCTTTTGCCTGAAGAAATGAGCACTATGTCCATTCAGCAAAAGATGAATTCCACCAATGGGGTTAGCTTAGTCAGTAATTTGTGGTGTTATGACAACAAAATAAACCATGACCGAAATCATCCAGAAATTTTCCTTGTTTACAAAAGGAGAGTAGCAAGGAAAAGGTAGGATAATGGAGAAAGAAGATAAATCAATCCGGGAGAGAGACCACAGCTTATGGCAATGGAGCTGAGGCATGATGCTGGACACGCTAGCACTGCATATTAGATGTGGAAGATAAGGACTGTCATTTTTGCATTTTTTTTTTAGTTTTACAAAAAGAAATTAGAACATTTCCAAAAGAAAAGGACATTTCTTTTTGTGAAACTTTAAACAAATTGCAAAAATTATCTTTTTTTGTAAAAACTGGAAAAAAATATAAAAACCGAGGAATTAGAATATTTTCAGTTTTTAATAAAATATTTTTGTTTTTTAAAAACTGAATAAATATTTCAACAAATTATTTTTCGCTTTTGAAAAATATTTTTTCTTCGTTTTTCAGTGTTTTTTAAAGTTTTGTTGTAAAAACAGAAAAAAAAATTAACAAAATATCTAGTTTTTACAAAAATATTTTGTTAAAAAAATGAGGGTTATATATAGACATTATCGTAAAGTTCAGGGGGTATTTTGCTCCGTTTAAAGTTTAGGGGGGTATCCGGGCCAATAATGTAACGACAAGGTTGGATATGAGCCAAACTTGTAACGAGGGGTATAATTGACCATTTTCGCAAAGTACAGGGGTATATTTGGACCTTAACCCTTAAAAAAATAATTGATCCGACAGAAAGATGGTTGCCACAGTGTAGTCAAAATATTCTTGAAAATAACATAATTGCAGTCTCTCATGGAAGTGTAACAGATTGTGTAACAGGAGGTACAGATGTCGAAGCGATTTTTCGCAATATTGAAAAAGGAAATATAATTTTGGATTCACGTGAAGTGGAACAAGTTATTCCTAATGAAGAATCTGGAGCAAAGGAAAAAGAACCTGAGAATGGTTTGGCAAGTCTATCTGAAATGTGCATCGAAGAAGGTAAAGATAATTTTGAAGGAGATGAAAGAGAGTTGATAAGGAAAAGCACCTCTTGTTGTTGATGAAATTATTGAAAAGATTCAGCACGTTAGTGTACGAAGTTTTGTTGTTTCATTTCTGCTTAGAGTAGAATTTTGTTTTATTGAAAAGATTATAGTATGTTTCATGTTTTTTTAAATTATGCTCTTCAAAAAAAATACTTGAGTTTTGTTTGATTTTAGTATCTTTTAATAGAAGTGTGTCGTATTTAAGGTTGATTATCCAATATGTGTTTAATGTTTATATTATAAGAGAAATGTATTTTTTCAGGGAAGTGAAACATATGTTGCAACAGGAGGTACAGATGTTGAAGCTATTTTTTCGCGATATTGAAAAAGGAAATATAATTTTGGATTCACCTGAAGTAGAACAAGTTATTGCCATAGTAAATGTTAATGCAGCACGTGGAGCAAAGGAAAGTGAACCTGAGACTGGTCTGGCAACTCTTTCTGAAATTTGCATCCAACAAAGTAAAGTTCAGTATAATATACCGGAGAAAAATATTAGATACATTTGACATCTCGTAAATTATTCTGGATTCAAAAATACTAAATTATATTCTATGCTTTAAAACTTCTCCAGTATAACATATCGGAGGAAAAGCTTACACACACGTGATGTCCCGTAAAGTATACTGCATTCACAAAAAAGTCAATTTTTATGAGATTTCCAGTATAATAAACTAGAAATATGTTTTCTTTATATATTAATTTAGAAACGTCCAGCAAATTATACTGGCGATATGTCCTACATTGAGAAAATTAGACAATAATACAGATTAAACAATTAAAAACAAAATAGAAAATTCGAAAAATTAAATTTTTTTACTGATACTTTGAATTTTATGGTTTGAATTCTTCATTGTAGTAGAAATTTAAAATAATTAGACAAATTACAGATAGACCTTACTTCTATTTGACGATTGAACGCAAATGATTATGGAGAAAGGGTGAAAATTGATTGCCGAAAATTCAAAGCAAATTGATTGCCGAAAATTTTCCTCCGCAAGATTTTGGTTGTTAATTTAGGTAAGAGAAAGTGAGTCGCGTAAATTAAGAATAAAAGTAGGGGTATTTTGGTCAACAAAATGTTACCGGACTAAATAAGTGGTTATATTTCATTGACCAGTCGAAAAAGTGGCCATTTTTCAATTTTTCGCTATAATTTCTTACAAACTGCATTAGAGTTATAATCAAACTTTGATCTTTGCTTGTATATAAAATTAAATTATAGAATAAAAGAGAAAAATAAAGTAAAACACTTACCTTAAATCCAAAATTTAATCATGAAGGAAGTTCATGGAACAATTGATAATCATTATGAGCAATCCCAAAACTTCTACTCAATTGGTTAGAGTCTCGTGCTGATAACGTGTTATGAAATAATAAAAGAAGAAGAACAATATTGCAGAGAAAGAGAGAGGGAATTCTTATTGAATTTTGGGATGATTTACAATGGAATAGAACCCTCTATTTATAGGGAGATGGTGACTTAGCCACCAAGTAAGAAACCATAGATTCTCTCCAAATATAGACATTCACCATAAATAGAATTCTATTTATAACACATCATAACTTTTTTACTATTGTATATCTCAAACCTGTTTTGAAAAGGTTTTTCTTGAGCCGAGGGTATATCCAAAACAGCCACTGTATCACACACAAGGTGGAGGTAAGGTCTGCATACACTCTACCCTGCTCAGAACCCGACCCTACCCTCCTGAGACCCCACTTGTGAGATACTTGTTTGTCGTTGTTCTTGTTGTTGTTATTATATAAAAAATATACATCTGCCATTTATTATTTTGGTGGACGGCTATGCTATGTGGATTTCCCAATATGGCCTATACAAAAACTATGCCTCAATCCCAAACCTATTGAGGTCGGCATATGGATCCTCAATATCCATTCTGCTCCATTTGTGCCTGTTGCACTTTGTAGTCCATACTTACTAAGTTGTCTTTGGGACAATTCAAGAACTTATCCAAAAAAATATCTATTCAGAAAGGTGCTTTAAGCAGGCTCAGAGAAAATAGTGGAAATGGCGTGGTTTGTGCTCAGTGTCTAAGGAATTCATCTTATCTTTTTTTCCATTTTTATTTGGCAGAAAGTACGGAAATTTGAAATGGTTGTTGGTTGAATCAGTTGTTTGTAGAAAAAACTTTCAACTTTGAGTCGGTTCTGACTTCTAAGTAAAACAGCATAATGTGTTTATGTGAAGTGAGGGAGTCGATGTAGGGATTAATGAGATCTAATTCTCAAAATGTCTTCATTACAATAAACCTATCTAATCTAGTCTTCTTTCTCATCTCTCTTAACTGTGTATTGATCCTCTCAATGTTGGATCATTGCCTTTCTTGGTTTAATTTTTTTCCCCACCTTTTGACCACAAGGACGTGTGTGTACACATTTTTAATTGTACTTTCAGGACTAGTTGCACGTCAGAGAAAAGCGGAACTGCAGCGGTTAAATGAGCAGCTCCGCCAGATCAATGCGGCGCTAAGAAGGCAAGCTAAAATAGAGTCCTATGCACCTAGCTTAAGTTATGCTCCTGTTGGTGCCAGGATTGCAGAAAGTGAAGTGATTGTTGATCCAAGAAAGGAGGAATTAATTTCTCACTTGAAAAATGGAAAGAATTTTCTGAGACATCAAGCCCCAGAAAAGGCATTTGTGGAGTTTAAAACAGCTCTTGAGCTTGCACAAAATGTAAATGATGCTATAGAGGAGAAGAAGGCAGCAAGAGGATTAGGTATGTGAGATCTCCTTGTACAGTTTAGCCTTATATTTCCTTGCATGGTACTTTGGTAGGTAACAAAGAACTTGTAAAAGTTATGTTCAATAGCTATTGTTACATTCACCATCTTCCGTTGTCATTTAATCCTAATTTCTTGGTGTCACAGGGTCATGTTACTTTTTTGGCTTATTTTCTTTTTATAATCTGCTAAAGAAAATGTAAAATACTGCTAGAAGTTAGATTTAGAGATTCAGTAAATCTTGGTCCTTGAAGCAAGATAGCCTACAAAGAAACTTTATTCAGACATACAAACTGCTGCTGTTTCTCTCTTGTATATGCGTGTGTCAGAATGTAATGACCCTCAAAGCTTTATCTCTTTCTCAGGGGCATCACTACAAAGGCAGGGCAAGTATAAGGAAGCCATTGAATACCACTCTATGGTTCTTGATATCTCATCAAGAAATGGAGAGGATTCTGGGAGCACAGAAGCTTATGGAGCAATAGCTGATTGTTATACCGAGCTTGGAGATATGGAACGGGCTGCAAAATACTATGACCAATATATTGCTAGGTTACAGAGTGATTAAACCATCTACAGGAAAGACTTCTTGCGGAAATTTCTTCATCTTTGATGCATTTAGAGTAGGATCTTTAGAGGTTAGGTCTTTGGGCTTGGTATATTTCAATCTTTCATACATTATTCACTGGTTTCTTCTGTTCTAGTTTTTGTCTCTTTTCGTTTTGGTATGCCGAGGGTCTCAACACCTGGAGTTATCACTGATAACTTGTATTCAGAATTTTGTCAGCTCAATTTGCATGTGAAAATTGGGACGAGGCAATCAAATGATCTTTATAAAAGTGATAAAAAGTAGCATGTTTGCCTTTTGGAATGGGGAACAGAGGATATTACAGTTCCTTCTGATTGTTTATAGCTGTACATTAACATGTATATAACGGACCAATCAGACTCTTTCAACAGCTCTGATCATGTGCTCTATATTGTCTGAAAGCTAAATTTACTTCTTCTTATCCGATTAACCCTCAATTATCTGAAACTCACTGCCTTACTTGTGCTCCTTAACAGCTTGTTTGGATGGTTGTTATTTATCGTATCGTAACTTTAAATATAATGTTTGTTTTGATTGTTATAGAATTTGTGTGTACAACTTCCTTTCTCGACCAATTCCAATACAAAGAATTTAAGGAGCCACAGATTTGCTGAAATCCCAGTTACAACTTCCTTTCTCGACCAATTCCAATACAAAGAATTTAAAGAGCCAAAGATTTTCTGAATTCCCACATGTTTGCAGTTCCAATTTCGCAATTCATTTTCCTTTTCCTTCTAACTCTCTCCCCCAATGAGGTTGCCCTAAGAACACGCAATAGCAGTTTCATCAAACTATAAGAACAGCAAGCAAAATAGTCCCTAAAACATTCCACCAAATAGTGATTGTCCTTGAATTTCATTTCATTATTAAAGTGTTCAGTAGTAAGATTAGATGGACTAGGCCAAACACTTTCAGATACACTAGAACAGCTGGTACCAGAGAGCCGCGATAATCAGCTTCCACAATAAAACAATAAAACATAATGATTGGATTCCAGCAAGTATAAATATTTGCGTGGTAGGTTTCACGCTGTTACAGATCGCCATATTGTTCTTGTCCAGATAATGTAGTGAGATTCATTTTGATTTCAAATCAAACAACATGAAGAAATATAATAGATTCATAGAGAACGCACAAGTGAAAGAAAGTAACAAAAAGGTAAGATTCAAGAAATGGTCAAGCCTGCAACATGCTATAGCATGTCCGCGCATGGAACAAAGGCCAGCTAATCCAACATGTAGTCGACCAAAATATCATTATACACAACCAACATGCATGCAGCTGATCTAGGTGTAAGCCGCATCCTTGAAACTTATATACAAGCTTTGTATTGCATATTGTACATACACTGCCAAATCTGTACTACAACCCTAACGAGATACAAAAACATCACCTTGACCGAGTTCGACCGTAACAGTTTCTCGGACCACCCAAGATCAGAAAATTACCAAAAATATACTGGGAGAAGATCACCATCTCAGGCCAGCCTTCTTGATCTGGATCCTACAAGTAGCATAATACTCATTCACCAATGGTAGCAATTCTTAACACAACATACATGAGCTCGAGCACGTGTAATATTGTGCTGATAACAGCTCATGGAAGATTGGGGATGCATGTCAAGGCACTAATTCATGAAAAGTAGATGGAGGTAATACACAAGGTCTAAAGGCTCATCACGTGCCGAAATTTATCAACCAAAACCTTCATCACTTTTTCATCTTAACAAAAAAATCGGGTAAGTTTCTTTTAGGGATGCCAAATTTACCAACCAAAAGTATAATCGCCCAAAGTTGAGCTTGTGGGGCACATAGTATGTTCATTGACGATGTCTTTTAAGCACAACCTATAAAAAGGGTGAAATTGACAGTTAAAAACTATCAAGATTAGAAGAAAATATTGCTATCACACAATTTTTATTTTTTGATAAAGTACAGTTCACTCTCCATTTTCACACAATTTCTCTGTGGTGTATATTTCCCTCTACAATTTCACTCAGTTTCTCTTATTTATTGAAAAACAAAGGTCCACTCACTTTCTATCTATGGAAAGAAAAGAAAGTTTGATCTTTCTTTCTCAATCTTTAACCTAAAGAAGAAAACTATTTTTTTATTGGGTTGCCATGTATTTTTCTCTCGAACAATTTCACCAATGTTTTTACTTGGTGAAGAGAATTTTCAAAAACAATAAATTAACCTAGAATCTTTCCAAAAACATAAAATATTTAAATGGTAGAGTAGCGTGCAAGATGACCCGAACACCACCTCTATGAACAAGTTAGAAAAAATACATACAAATCAATTATGTAAATTTAAACCACTTATTAACGTTTGGCTTTAAGCCAATAGTTTGGATTTGGGCTTGCCAGTTATATTTATATTGATGAAATAATTATTCTCTATACAATGATACAATTGTGTAGTTTGTTTGTAACCATATATTGTTAAGAACAGAAAAAGTTTGATATAAATCATATAATATAGGATAAATTGTTTGATAACCATTTTAAAATTTGAAAACTAAAAATATCGAACCAAAATCATATGCCAGAATTACCAACTTCCTTTAAGAAGCCATACCACTAGAAATTCCTTTTTCTTGTTTCCTTTGGATGCTATGAGAATGCACGGGAGAAAAATCTATTATTGATGCTTTAACAATGATACAATGAGCCATATATATAATACATATTCTACTCCAACTATATATAGGACTAGGACTATTTACACATAAGTATCTAACACTCCCCCCCCCCAAGCCGGTGCATACAAATCATATTCACCGAGCTTGTTACATATGTAGGACCAGTGAGAGACTTGGTGAAAATATATGCAAGTTGATCATTCGACATTCAAAGGCCACTAAGCTCCCCCTGAGCAACAAAACTGAAATTGCAATGTTTACGCTGGAAAAAAAATAAAAGTAGTCAGAATTTGATGTAATTTATATGGGTAGGCTTGGAATCACTAGACGAGTAAGTTTTCCTAAAGAAGTTTTCTCAAAAAAAGGCCGGAATAGCTCACACACGCTGTAAAAGTTATTGTAGCTCGCTGGAACCTTAGTTCTGGCAACACATGGAGGCGCGTGACTTTCTACCAGAGCAAATGACTGGGGTTTTGTCGCCTAACTTTTTCGTACAAGATTGTAGTATTGGTTTTCATACAACATTTATCGATGAACGCAAATAAATATTGAGTCATCAACCGGAAAGACGCACGGTGACTGATTTTTCTGTTCATATGTAACTGGAGTTTTTCGGGGTTTGGTCGCACAAGGGGTTTCAGATCTGATGGTGGTACTGGTATATGCACAGTACCACTGTAGCAGTGATGAACCCCGGGAACAAGACGAAGTTGCCGGAAAATTGCACGGCGATGAGATCTTTCTTCCCGGATGTCGCTGGAATGACGCACAACGATAATTTTCTCACTGAAGCTCTGATACCATATGAGAATGCACGGGAGAAAAATCTATTATTGATGCTTTAACAATGATACAATGAGCCCTATATATAATACATATTCTACTCCTACTACATATAGGATTAGGACATATTATACTCCTACTATATATGGGATTAGGACATATTCTACTCCAACTATATATAGGACTAGGACTATTTACACATAAGTATCTAACAGATGCAACAATTAGATGGGCATAATTTTGATAAGAATTGCAGATAGAGATAATAGCTTGTATTCTTTCTGAAAATTTAGGAGGTTTACTTCTAAAACCGCTCAACTAGAAAAATTACACAACTGAAAATAGGAGGAAACTATGGCTCGCAAATTCCAACCATAAAAAACTAGGGGATGAAGCATATGTTTTGCAATATTACTTACTGCTTGGACGTTTCATATTTCGGCAGAAGTTGCTACCGCAATGGCAGCTAAATGCTTTTACTGGATGTTCAAGGTCATCAAAATCAATACCATAATCCTGCCAGAGTCAAATCCAAAGTTCATCAAGCAGATAAACGGCTAAATAGCAAAGCATTTATTTTTATAGAGGCATGGTCCCTTTTGGTACCAAGCGAATGCTTATGCCACAAGAAACTAGACATGTTGAAATGGCGAGACACTAATACTTGCTAATCGTTCATGCCATGGTGTAGTAGTTTGACATCGCCACTCTGGAGCAACATATTTCTGTGTTGCTGACTTAGTTTCAATAGGAAATTTTAAACACAATGATATGACTTTTTTTCCCTCAAGGATGTCAGCACTAATTCATCTAATTATGCTTGTTGCTTGCCTTATTCAAGACATAGTTTACTGTTATTAACTATCAAAACAAATAATATAGAAAGATAACACTTGGAATTAATCCTCAAAATAAAGGGCCTAATTTTGATTTTATTCCCTTAACCATCAACATGGGTAACCATAATCTTCCAGTAAAGAGGAGAGGTCCACTATGCTTAATTATTATAATTGAAGTAACCTAAAACACAAACATCACTTTCTCATTATCAGGATATGTCACATCATTACAAGCTCTAAAGCATTTAGATTAAAAGAAAGTAATCGAAGTTGAGAAGCGTCTATCCATCTTTTCTTCGAAAAACAAAATATGAGGAATGACTTGACAAAAAACAAAAACAAAATATGAGCAAGAGGTCCGCTGATTATCTTTCGCTTGTTTTAAGGGTGGAACGCAGGGTTTTGGGCATAGTTATGGAGAACTCATCCAGTTATTTCTGCCTCAAGCCCTATCAAGCTACTCTTTTTACTTTTTTCCGGTGTTTGGTGTACAAGCTACATCAGCACAACAGACTAAAGTTTATTACACATATTAGATGAAAACAGGACCTGCTCCCAACCCCAAGTCAGGAGGGCAACCCAATGTAGATGTACTGAGTTTATACTCATCAGAAAACATGCAAAAGTTGGTCTAAAGCAAGCCAAACCACTGTACTTATACCATTATTTCAAAAGCAACAAAACAAGCACACCACAACACAATGACTATGAGCATGTGATGACATCAAGCCTACTCACCCATGTGAGCTCCTCCATCGCTTTAATCTTTCTTGTAGTGAAAAACGCAAGCTACAACAAGCAATAACATCGACTTGATCAACAAAGCTGTCATTGTCAAGACTAGCAATAGCAATCTTGAGGATGAAAAGGAGTTGAAGATTCAGTGAGCATAAGATTCATTACATGATAGTAGCGGTGATCAGGGGTCTCTATTTCAACTGGAATTTCAACCAAATTTGAATCGAAGCATCTGAGCCAGAACAACAATGAATAAAGTAAATGCATCAACGCAGGTTTCCCACATCTATGAATGATTAAATATCAAACAGATACAAAATGCATGGTCCTCTCCACCTTTTGGATATTCTGACAAGACAAAAAGATTCAAATTGCTAGGCACATGGTCTCTCTGGTCTACCACAGGCAGGGTAGTAAAAGGAGCTAGAAGTGGAAAGGAAGAAATGAAGTATGAAGTGAGCCAAATCCATTTAGAAAAAAGGGTGTGAATGTTTAATGGGAAGGATATTGAACAGTTGACATTCAATAAGGCTTTGCTTGACTTACACCATGAATCATCGAATCATTTTTTAAATTAAAAAAACAAAACATGAATTTGGAAAGGAAAATAATGCAGAAGTTCAAAGAAGCACTGAATCTATCGAAGTCAATTAGGAGACTTACTCGAGGGCAAGTGAACAAAATTTTTAACCTAAAAGTCAATCAGATTGTTGTTATTGTTTTTAATGAAAGTCAATCCGACTTAGGGTAGGGTGGGGAAGAAATACAGAAAAAAGATTATAACTTGTGATCTATCTTTGCAAACTTACCTGTGATTGATGAACCTGGCAACATTCCCATAAAATGTAGCATCCAAACAAAGAGCTTCCTCATCCTTTAAGACACCCTTTGAACCCCAGTCAGCATCCAGCAGGACTGGATAAGAATGTTCCTCCCCGTTGGGGCTCTGTGAAATACGATCAAAGAGTTCTGAGTTGGTCAGAATTTCTCCAACATATTCGCAGACAAAAGCACCTAGAGGAAGGTCTTCTAGGGTACGCAAGCCCCATCCTTTCCCTTCAGAAGTCATGAAGACCTGAAAGAAAAGCAACAAATCACAGACCAAGTTAATTGTGGAAACCAATTATGGTTTTGGAAGGAGCTTTGTGAAGCTCAAAGGACGAGCACTATAGCAGTAAAATGTAGGGCATTAGTTATTCCCCCGTCATAAACATGATCAAAGACAACTGCAACATTCTATACATTCATACCTGTAACTTATGGCTTATACCTCGCTGTACTACACGGTTACCACATTGTTTATTACAGCCACATTTCCACCAACACTCTTTGATGAAGTTCCTCATCAAATGACCTTTACAAGCTTCTATAATGTCCTCATTTTTTGATCTTTCCAATGGGCATTCTTTGCAAAAGAAGTGGCAGTGTTTCTTGGGGTCACAATTCATGGAAATACATTCTTTAAGAAACTCTTCTTTAACAAGGCCTTCCTTTGTGTACGCAAAATCACCACCGGTTACGTGTGCACAAGCGCAAGGTGTGGATAACGATAAACAATCACCAGAGCAAGTTGAACAGCTATTATCATCTCCAATACGAGCCAGAGAAAAGTTAACATATGCATTCTGGAAAACCACATTGTAAGCTATGTAGTGAAATGATGGTGGACGCTTGCTATTAACTTCATTCATCAATGAAATTATAACATTTTCTTGACCCTTGGTTATATCAATAACATCAACAGACCCTACATCACGTGGAGCCGATTTACATGGAACCACCTCAAGTGGATTGGTCTCTTCAAGACCATTCTGATCGGTCTCTGGAGCAATACTACAGTTGGCCATTGATGCTGCATGATCAGCTTCATTGCTGCCTTCACCGATATAAGGAGCGAGATAGGGCATCTCTGGTTCAGGCTCCCTAGCACCAAGATCAGAATTCTGAAACCCACTTAAGGAATCAACAGAGCCTATTTCACCTGGAGTTGATTCACATGGAGCCTCCGTGCTTCGTGAATTAGTCTGCACAAGGCCATTCTGATCAGTTTTTGGAATACTACCACAGTTGTCCATTGATGCTATATGACCAGTTTCAGTGCTGTCTTCACTAATAGGAGGAGGAGAGAATCGGGGTATCTCTGGTTCAGCATCCCCAGCATCAATTTCAAAATTCATAGATCCATTTGAGGAATTAACAGTTATGCTTCTCGAGCCAAAATCATTTCCTGCAGCAACATCTGTGGTTGCTTGCAATTCATGACTGTGCTGAGTTCCCAGTTCCAAAAAACACTCACACATGTCTTTCATCAGCTTCATAACAGAAAAGCAAGGGTCCAGGATTTTGTATGATTTAAGACATTTAGACTCCACCATTTTCAGAACAGATTCTAGATTCGGCATATGGAAGTCTGATCTACAAAGAGCTGGGTCACAGTTTATAGAGACTTTCACCTCTCCAAATGGTGAGGAGGCAATATCTACGTCAGTACACCTATCCTGGACTTCTACCAGCTCATGTCGGGTGGCCACTCCACTTGATGAAGTCACGATTTCCTTACCTGCATCTTCTCCACCTCTCAGTTCTATCGCTAAGGGTTCAGAAGTTTCTGGACGTCTCCTTGAGGCGTTACCACTTGAAGTATCTTCCTTGTTTGATGGTTCTAAGGAATAAATAAAAGACATTTAGAAGCTGTGCAGATGTTTCCAGGAAACTTTCTGATGAGAACATCACAGCCCAATGAAGATAATAATATACATGTCGCATAATATATCGGAACCCCTTTGGACTTGGCACTTTTTATTCAGTGCACACCTGAACTAGTTTTGGTCCCAATTACCCCACCCCCACCCCCCACCCCCCAACTTGGCAGTTAGCTAGCCTTCGCCCCTTGGATAACCTCAGTCCAAGGAGGTGTGATACACTCGCTACCACATGGATATTTATTATCCGCGTGGCATTTTTTTAATAATAAAATATATATTTTTATCAGACCCTTCTGGTCCGCCCCTTCCCCGGACCCTGCGCATAGCGGCAGCTTAGTGCACCGGACTATCAAAATATTTTTTTTTATTTTTTTAAATTCATTAATTTTTTAAAATCAATTTTTCAATCAAATTCATAAAAAGAATGTTTGGAATTCATTATTTAGGCTTTTTATTATTATTTAGCAAAAACATAATGAGGTTTCACCCAAGTAATTTTTACATATTTGACCCCCCCCCCCCCCCAAAAGAAATACGCAATTAAAACTAGTCACCATCGCATCCAAAGATGAAATACAAAAAGTACACAGTTGAAATCTATTATTTTGGCTAAAAAATTTACATTTGTCTAATAAAAACAATGGAGTTCCGGCAATTTTTTCTACAGATTTCGCGGGAAAGAGAAAGAAGATAAAATTAAATACATACTTGGAACGCCATTATTTTGGCAAAAACTTTTATCTGGCTAAAAATAATTGGTTTTCGTCGTGTCTTTTTTTCTTTTTTTTTTTTTTACATATTTGGCTTGAAAAAGAAGAAGTACACAATAAAATAAATAACCATTGCACCAAAAAAAGAAATTAAAAATTACAAATTTGAGGTAAAATATGTTTGGTATATTAAGAAGAAATAAGAAAAAATACACAGTTAGAGCATTGCATAACCATTGTATTCAATTCAACTATGTGGCAATTAGCAGTTAAAAATACTCCCCACTTGAAAGCTGAACTTTTTATTTCTCATCACTCACACGCCTAAAAGAGTGTGCATCCACTCTATTAGCCATATTAGAAATTGGGGGGAGAAGGCTATCAAACTGCCAAGTTTGGTGTGTGTGTGTGTGTGTGTGTATGGGTTTTGGGTGGGGTTGGGGGTTAAACAACCAAAATTAGTTCAGGTGTGCACTAAATAAAGTGTCAAGTTCGGGGGGGGGGGGGGGGTCTCAATATACTATGTCTATACAAATCCATTAAGATGTCAAAAATTTAAATTTGTAACCTCCATAGTTCTACAAGACCAGAGTTTTCCAAATACTTATAATTTTCTATTGGCCAAAGAAATGGAAAACTGTGTAAACCAACCTAGCAATGTCTCGATTTCTAACTCTTGTAATGTGTCTATTGGCCAAGGAAAATTCAATAACCACGAAGAGTTAATTAGTGTCACAGTAAATACCAACATTTGGCTATCCAAGATAGTATATACCTGGGTGAATAACAGCAATAGGAACCTCAAACTGTGGCATATCATCAGTATATGGTTCATCCTTGGGCTTGATCAAAGCAAGGGATCCCAACATCTTCTGTTTAGGGGACAGTTCACCACTGGGTTCTGTCTTTGGCTCTTTGAGTTTTGATGCATGTGAAGCTCTAGCAGCAACCAACCTATTCCCCCCGGACATGATTTGAGGTGTTTGAGTTTCCTCCCGTTGAGGCCTTTTAAGAGAAGTCCCACAACTGGAATTGTTAGTGGAAGGTGAAGCTTGACCTTCTTGATATCTTAAGCGCAATCTCTTTAGTGGTCTTTCAGGCTCCTCATGCCCTGCTTCTTCCTCTAAAACTTCCTCTCGCCGCACAAGCGGCTAAGGGACCAATATAAGATACATAGAAAATGAGGAAGACAAAATCTTAGATCCTATAGAAGTTACATGAATAATTTAAATTAAACACAGGCAGACAAACCACCTGGCTTACTTCAGTATTCTCAGACTTCTTCTGTTCTGCTGCCTGCAATAGGATGTCAATCAAGAAAATTCAGACTCCATTTAGCACATTTAATGTTTTGATTAGGAAAGAAGAAAAAATAAACTCTGACTTGAACAGAAATATGAGAGAAAGAAAATCAAATAAAGATAGATATATTGAACCTCTGCTTCCTCCTTCTCAAATATAGCATCTGCAAGTGCTCTATAATTCTCCTCTTCGATAAGCTCCCAATTTTTGTCATATAGTTTTAGAAGGCTCTTCAAGACTGGCTTCACCTTTTCGTTAGAGATGCCAATACCTTTCATCGCGTCATATGCCTTCTTAACTCTTGGATTGGGCGGCATTCTTTTGTGGATTTAAAAGCAACCTTCAAATTACTCAGTGAGCCTACATAAACCAGAGAACATATGAGCAGAATCAGAGGCAGAATTAGTATCTTTAGGAGGACCAGAGACAGAATTCAAATATAGGCTTCGAATGATATCTAGATTAGGCTGTTGCATGATCTAATAAATGGTCAATACTTTCTGAAGCTGCATTTCCTTTTCTTTTCGTTGTAAAAATATTAGGGGTGCCAAATGGGTGGGTTGAGCCGATTTTGGGCGGGTCAAAACTCAAAACGGGTTGAGTCAATGATTGGGCAGGTCAAATAACCCGCCCAAAAGTTACTTGTACTAAGATGGGTTGAATCAAGGTGGGCTAAAATTTGGGTCATAGCCAAACCCGCCTAACTCTTATCAAGCTTTACTTAGTATGTGTTATTTTCTTATGAATTGTATAATTACTAAATATGACCTTTTTTCTTTTGTTATGGTCATATATAATATATCAACCAAAAAAAAAAATTATTTCTAAGATATTTTGGTAAAGTTACTGATGGATTAATTTGGGCTAAAAATCAACCAATCTTTGAATGGGTTGAGATGGGTTGGGTCAAGATGGGCTGAGATCAATAAATGGGCGGGTCATTCCTTGAGCGGGTTGGGCGGGTCATTTGGGCTGGGCCCAAGATTAACAGCACTAATAAATATCTTTGTTTTGGGGATAAAGACTACTTTTCATACACACAAACCCCCAGCTTTACCTTGGAGAGTCAAGGCAAAAAATTTAAGGGAGGCGCATAAAGAAACATGACTAAGGGCAAGGTATAATCAAATTTATTTGATAACCGAGAAATACTCGAGGTCAGCCTGCGCGCAGTTCAAATCTAGATGATGATGGGTATGCCCCTCTATCCTACTCCACTTAAATACCATGCTTTTGTCATGGCAACTCGTGATGTGCGCCTAAAATGGATGTAGCAATTTCGCAAACATAAGTGACCCGAAATATTGCATCATTTGATGATAGAGTCGAGGCGCAAATTAAGTTATTGTGGACTAGATCTGTCTACTGGTAAGCTTAAACACATGGAGATTTATTGCTTTACATCCCGCCCGAAAGTATCTCTCTGTTGTGAGCACGTGTTCAGAAGCTTCACCTTATAAGAGTATATTTGTGTATCTAAGACTAGCAAAAAAATTTGCTTTATATCCTAACGTGATGTGCAATCAATTCAACTAACTATAGAGTATATAGATACATTGCAAACCGACCATCACAACGAAATAAAGGGTAACCAAGCATAACATTACTCGAAAGCGTAAAAGTTTATAACCACTGAGGATCAGAATAGCAGAACCTATTATTGTTTGCTTCTAAGATTGAAGTCAACTATCAAATTCGGTTAAAATTTACTAATGGTAAAATTCTTGGACCTTCTTGGTCTTAACTTTGTCAAATCAACCATGATGATCTTTGACTTTAGAATTTGTGAATGCGTTGGAGCTAACCTTTAACTGAAACCAAAGCAAGAAAAGAAAATTTATAGCACTAGTAACATTATTAACAAAGTTTCTACACGGATTAAAAAGTGCTTAGTGAATAGCCCCTCGTATGGGCATAGAATTTAGGATACTAATTTGTAATAATAGTGAAATAAAAATATGAAAGAACAGGTAGAAAGTTAGTTTGGTAGAAAAATTACATCAAAATTCAGCAATCAAATGATGAATGAACTTGAACTATTCAAAATTGCCCAATAGTAGAGATACATAATTGTGCAAGCAATTAACTTTAAAAAACAAGTCTCAGCAGCTGAACAGAAACTCGATAACCTATAAAGGTAACGCAACTTTACCTCCCAACCAGAAATTGGACAATGCAATGATCAATAAACCCAAGGAACTTCAATCTCTATCTCAAAAAAAAAAAAAAGTTCCACGGAACTTAGTATTTACACTATATTAGATTATTTTACTCTATATCACTATGAGTGTGTAAACCCGTACTGGTACCCTAAAGTTTACACCAAACAAGTTATTTCAGCGGAGAGAAATTGAAAGAAAAGTAGTATAGAAAAAAGACGGTGAAATGAAGAAATGGTAAAGCACGGAAAGACAACTTACGAGCATGCAGCTGACAGAGTCGGAGAGACTGAAGAATGGGACCGTCGTTACCTGAGATTGAGACTGAAAGAGAGAAGAAATAGGCAAAGAGGAAGAGCGTGTTCGCACGTGGCTGAATATTAGCGCGTATATAGGAAACTGAAAGACGCATGTAATCAATTGCTATTACCTAGTCCTAGAGTGAGGAGTGAGGAGTGACGAGTGAGGCGAGTTGCACGCTATAAATAAAATAATTACTCCAACAAAACAACAATCCAGTATAATCCTACAAGTGGTATCTGGGGAGGGTAATATGTACGCAGGCCTTATCCCTACCGGGGACAGAGAGGCTGTTTCCGGGAGACCCTCGGCTCAAGACATCAACAAAGTTATTTAAAAAAAATTACTCCAATTCATATTAATTGATCAATTACTTTTTTTATTTCGATCAAAATAAGTGTTCATTATACAATTAAAAAAATTATTATTTTTTAAATTATTTTTATGTACGTATTCTTAAAAAGTTATTTACTTTTTGAATTTGAGAACACAAGTAAATATTACTATAACTATATTCTAATATTTTATTAAGGGTAATTTAATCATACTATCTATTATTGTCAAGAATTTAGTATTTCGTTAATGGATGTATTCAAAGTAAACTGGTCGCATATTGTGAATTGGAGGGAGTAGCTCTTATCTACCACTTTATTAATAGCAGTTATTAATAATTAAATTTATTTACACAATCAAGAATAATAAATAATAAAAAGCTTATAAACATATATTCAATAATTATTAATAAAAATATAAAATTTATAATTATTAAAGTAAAACATACTACAAAAAATTCCGGAAAGATTATTTATCATTGAGAAAATAATATATATATATATATATATATATATATATATATATATATATATATATATATATATATATATATATATATATATATATATTAAATAAAAATCATAAGAAATATGGCAATTTTTTTGAAAAAGTTATAAAATAAATATTCTATTTATAATTTTATCTAGATACATTATAAGATATAATACTATATAAGATAATTTAAATATGAGTAAAATCATAAAGCTAACATATAAAATAGATTTTAAAAAAGAGTTTACATAGATGAAAGAATTGAAAACGACAAGGGCAAAATATATATCATGTAAGATGAAATGGGGAGAATGATAATTATTCAAAGTTGAGGGAGGTCTTATTTTTAAAGCAAAGAGGTTGAGAATTTAAATGATTTTCACTTCAAACAAAATGCTTTCGAATATGATCCCTCCGTCCTAATTTATTTGATTACAGTTCAAATTTTGAGAGTCGAACTTCTCAATTTTGATTGGGAATGTGGACACTAAGTATTTAAGTTTTGTAAAATAAAATTTATATATTTTAAAATTACAAAAAATACTACTATATAATAATTAATAATTCAAAATATTTTAAAAAATAATTATTATGGTAAAAGAACTCATTTGACTCTCAAATGAAATTGTATTAAACAAATTGGAACGGATGAAGTACTTATTCTACAAACGACATTTAACTATTTTAACCAAAATTATGAATAATAGTTTCATGAGAAAAAGGTGTTTTCTTGTAAAACAATCTTAGATTATCCATCAAAAAAGAATTGAGGGTAGAAGGAAATAATAGTATATATTTAACTACTTATCACTTTTGGGAACCACTTAATTAATTGGGGAGGAAAAAGTGTTTTTTTACTTCCAAATTATCAAGTTAATTATTTATTCAGTAATCAGTGACATAAATTCACAATATAACCTCCATTTCTACTTCCAGGCAACAAGAAGAGTTAATTGTGTTATTTATTACTTGCATTGGATCCATTCATAATTAGTACTAGTTGACAAGCGCAAACCAATAAAATAGAAAGGAATGAACACATTCCTATTTTTGTATATGTTGCTCCCTGGAGAAAGACAACATGGAATTAAAAATTACAGGAATTGAAAACAATATTTGAACTGAAATCCTCATTTCCAATCGAGAGGTTGTGAGTTCGAATCTTCCCAAGAGCAAGGTGGGAAGTTCTTTGAGTGAAGTATATCGGAAGTCTAGTTAGAAACAGCCTCTCTACCTCAGGCTAGGGGTAAGGTCTGCGTACACACTATCCTCCCCAGAACCCACTAAATAGGATTAAGATGGGTTGTTGTTGTAAACATAAGGGTTGACAAATGAAAAGGAAAACATATGGCATCTAGAAGGATCCTATTGTCTTCCTCTTCAACAATCTCCCAATTTTTGTTAAACAAATTTAAAGTTCTTTAACATTGGCTTCACCTTTTCGTTAGAAATCCCAAAAATATGATGGCACAAAAGACATTTACATACAACCCCTAGAATTTGAGGCCACTGCATAAACCGAACAGATTTTTATAGTGTTTTCAGTCACAAGTTAGAAGATAAATGAAGATATGTGGTGCAGTAAATGAGATTGCTCCGCTTTTAATCAGAGGTCTTGATTTTGAGCCATGGGAATGAATAAATTTTTTGTAAGGAGCACTTCTCCCGGACCAGCCCGGCCCAATTTGTGAAATAGTTAGACTAGGCTAGAATTTTTGGAGCCTATTTAAAAACGAGACATTTAAGCCCCGTTCGAGTAAGCCCGTGGCCCGTGAGGCTTTACTGAGGCTGGGCTGGACTGGCCTCTAGGGATAATAAAAATACATATTTAAAATATATAAAATATAAAGGTATATGACACAAAATATAACAAGAAGAGTATCAAACTTAAAGTTTATTAAGCTCATCATATTAAAATATCAAAATCTTAAATAGGTTAATTAATTTAAAAAATTTAATTATTCTTAATATTTAATTAATTAATATTGCATATGAATTGTAGATGTAGATGAAAGTGAAGATGTTAAAGACAATATTCTCACAAGCGGATTCAATCTGTTTGATGAAGATCTCATAAGCATCATGGATATTCTCTTGAATAGTTTGTTTTGGGTTTTGACTTTTAGTGAATGAAATATAGTTTTGTCTATTACTTATTTGTATTTATTGTGATATATTGGAATAATACAATAAGTTATTAAGTTTTGTGAAATTTTTTCAATAAGATTAACTTTTAAATATTTATTTTTTATTAGGTTAGAACTTAAAGAAAAAATATAAAATTATATTTTAAAAAATGATAGATCAACCCGTTTGGCCCACAACCCACATAAGGCTGGGTGGGCTGACCATTATAAAGGTCCATCAAAATAGTGGGTTAGCCTGGCTCAGCCCATCAATAACTAAAGCCAGCGTGGATTGGGTTGGGCTAGCCTAGCCCCACCCATATTGATAACTCTACATAGAACCTATATTTTCAAGACATAAATAAATAATGAGTTTGTTGGATTTGTACTAACACTACTAGAAAATGGCAGATTTCCGACGGCCAAAACGGTCGGAATTCGGTCGGAAATCACGTATTTCCGACCACTTTCCGACCGAATTTGGTCGGTTGGAAAAACGATGGTCGGAAAATAATTTCCGACCGAATCCGTCGGTGATTTCCGACTAAAGCGGTCGCAAATTTTGAAATGGTCGGACTACCAAATAATTCACTTTTCCGACTAAAGTTGTCGGAATTACCGACTGAATCGGTCGTAATAATACAAGAAAAATACATAATTAATAATTAAATTTTATTTATTTTCCGACGGAATCCGTCGAAACCTGTTGAAAATTATAATTATTTTGTTTTTGATATTTTCGACCGAAGCGGTCGGAAACTATTAATTAAAAATTAAGTTTTATTTAATTTCCGATGGAATCTGTCTAAAATATGACAATTTAGTGTTAAATCTGGGGAGCTTTCCGACCGTTTCAGTCAAAATTTTGCACAAAACTGGGAGAACTCTGCCTAATTTCGAGCTACACCACCTGTCAAACTATCACAAACAAAAAAAGTACCAACCAACAATCTAAACCAACGATACCTTAATACAATAATACGGACCAACAACACATTAACACTATCTAAATTAACAATACATTAATAATTTCTAAACCAACAATGTTAACCATTAACACAACTTAAACCAACAATACCAACATTTAAACCTAACAATTTTGGGCATAAAAACATCCAAATACCAGCCAATGTTCAAGTTTAAAAGCAATACATAAAGTTGTCTCTCACAATCAAGTTTACCAATCAACCAAATCATCACAACTAAACTACTACACATCATATTCAGTTTGTTCATCCTCATCATCAAATAAATCATGCCCATGTTTACGCATGAATTTCTACATCTTAACAAACATTCCATTTTGGGAGTCCAATTGTTGCTTCAATCCACGAATTTCCTTTTTCACATCTTCCATTTGTTCCTGATTTTGAGGAGAAGAATTGTCCAAGAGTGGGTTTAGATCACATGTAGGTCGATGTACTCCTAGTCCGTGGACTCTTCCTTTGTTTGCTCAACCCGCTGCCTCTGTCCACAATGCAGCCATATCATCAGGTGTTGGTTGAGTTGAAGGAGGCTGGGTTTGTTGCCATTCTTCTAACCTTTTATGATAATCTTTCTGAAATAAAAAAACATAACTGTTAAGTAAACAAACTAATATTAATAAACTATAAATAATTATGAAGTTAGAATTTTACATATGTATGCACGCGTCTCCACTTGCTTACAACATCTCACACTTGTTGTTGACTAAGCAATGCTTACCTGTAATTACAAATGTAGAAAATTTCACAGTTAGTCAAAAATTAATTAGTAATACACTACTTCATCAAGTAAGAATGTCAAGAAACGAGATAAACTTCAATACTAATTACACAGCAACAAAATCAGTAACCAAACACAACTTTTATTGGTACAAAGAACAAAGAATTGCACACTCTTATATCCTAAATTCAATAGATAGTATGTACGTAATAATGTTTTTACTTTGTGAAAATAGAGAAATTGTTTTCCAATAAACTCTTGACTCGAAAAAAGTATTGTCACATTATTTGTTTAAAGAAAAAAGTGTAAACTATAAAAAGGAAGCATCAACACAAAACAATACCAACAACATTATAAAATTTGACTCCTCAATAAAAGATTGAAAGAGTCTCCACTTGTAATTTATGTGGTACTAGTCTTGACCTACGAAACCTTATCTATTTTCTGCACTACAACGTACGGTGAGTTAAACAACAAACTAGTGTGATAATTTCTATTGAGTTTTCATTATAGAATCAATTTTCTTTATTATATATATATTGTAACAAAACTTAAATGAACAATATTAATGGATAATACAATAAAATACTACAATAACTAATTTGGTACAATAAATTAAACTATATTGGTAGTACAAAAACATTTTAGACAATCAATTGTACATGAGTTAACTCCTCTTATTTCATTTTATTTGACCTATTTATTTTGTTGAGTAATAAATTTTAATTTTAAATATATCATAATAATATATCACTACACAGAAAAATATGTCCAGAAACAAAAGCAAACCAAATGCATATAAACAAAAGAATCGACTAAGGCAAAACAACTGAAAAAAGCACAGTACATTGCCATGTCGAAGCTTTAAGAAAGGATCAAAAAGAAGCATCAGTGATTATTAGAACACACACAAAAATTAATTACTCTATTTTTCAAGACATAAAGTTCATTTTTTATGAATAAAAATTATATTTATTTTTATAGTTACTTAATGGAGTAGTCTACAAGATATTTCACGTTAGTAGCCTAAGGGAAAATGTCAAAACACAGGCACAAAATCTCTGTTATAGAAGCTAAATAAAGTCTTGGTATTGGCAGTGATGGATCTGTACACAGTGGAGGGTTTGGGTGGGGAAACTTACCTGGCAGTGGAGGATCTTGACGGACTTTCAGCGGCGCCGGCGAGTACTGGTCGTTGATGGAAGTGGGGGAGGGGGTTTAGGCGGAGAGAAGTTTAGGTAAGAGAGAGAAGAGAGAAGGAAGAAAAGAGGAAAAGGAAAATAAAGGGCGTCGATCGCTTAGGGTTTTTAAAAAAATTCTCCAACCGATTCGGTCGGTAAGTTGGTCAAAAGTAGTCAACCTCGTTTTACTAAACATTTCCGACCGAATCGGTCGCTATTTCTAATTTATTTATTTTATTGTTTTAATTATTTCCGACCGAATTGGTCGCTAGAAATGGCGCAGAACTTTCCGCCAAAATTTACGACGGACATAGACGCAATATTAGTCGTAAGTATTATTAAAAATTGAAAAATATATTTTTAAGAATATTCCAACCGATTCCGTCGGAAATTTCCGACTACTATTTTCCGTCGCAACTTTCGGTCGAAAATTAGCCGATTTTTAGTAGTGTAAATACATAAACATAAAAGTGGTTTTAGTGAAAATAACTGGGAAAGGTACATGAATGTAAAAATCGCTTGTGGTTTGTAAAACTACATACATTCTTGGAGTAATATTTTGCAGAGGTGTCCTTTAAATTGTGACGCATTTTATTTTACTATTAAAATTTGTAGGGCTCGTTCGGTAAGAGGGATACGAGATAACTAATTTCGGGTTTAAATTTGAGATAAGTTTATCTCGTATTTGGTTGGGATAAAATTTGTAACGAGTGAAGATGATATCAGAAATGATAGTTATTGAGTTGTTTAATTAAGGATTAGAGGCATTACACTTTTATCCAGTTTATGGTTAAAGTGATATTTATTTTATGTCAATTAGGTCCATCTATGTTTCTGTATATGTCTTCTATAGTCTAGGACACATGTTAGCAATTTTTGCATTCTTAGTTGTATTTGTACGAGCAGAAACATAGTGGGAGAGTATGCTAAATGAATATCCTATCTTTTCTTTTTTTCTCTGCTTCTCTCTCTTGTACTCTATTTTCTCCTCCTTCATTCTCGATACTCTGTTCTTTCCAAAATTATTTATTAATGTTGAGCTAGGTTGATCTTAAAATTTACTGTATTGGTATCAGAGCCGGATAGGCTCCGAAAATTGTGATAACCATACCTCCAAATCTAGAGATTCTATGGTTAACAAAGGGCGTCAATGAAATAAAAACTCATCTCCAATCAATTATGACGGATACGGTGAATCAATTCAAAGCTCTTAAAAGTCAACAAACTCAGGTTTCTTCCCAGCTTCAAGAAACCCAAGAGAGGAATCGACGGTTGGAAATGGACACAAATAAAAAACATAGAAATCATTCTGCTGAGCTTAGATATTAACAAGAAGTTTGATTCAGTTTCCCCTTCACCTCAACCACAAACACCTCTGGTTACTCTTGAAATTGGACAAACATAAGGTACATATGTTTCTACCTTACCTATGATAACCTCAACGACATTATCGATAGCTCAGTCACACTTCTCATCAGGTATGGCACCCATAGGTCGTGGTTCTATATTTCCACCAGCTCCCCCGTCATATTATACCAACCCTTACCTAATTCCCAATTTTCTATCACCCGATTGAAAAAATAAGAGAGAAGGGTTGGAGTTTGTATTAAATAAACTCCACTGGCCCAGCAATTTTCGCTTTTGTGGGTACGTTTCCGCACCTGCGGAGACCGTTTATGCGGTCGTCTAGCCGCTTCTGTGGTTCAGGGGGAGGGGTTGACCAAACCGTTTATACAGTCACTTGTTCGCATAGGCGGGACCCTTCTGCGGTCCCGATGCTGCATTTGCGATCCCTTCCCTTCTCCATTTCTGCTTCTACGGTCGAATGGTCGTTTATGCGGTCACCGCTTCTACGCTCTGTGATGACCTGGCCTGTTGTCATGGGAATTACCACCCCGTTATGTTGTAATTTCATGTTTTATGCTTTTATATCAGTGTTAGAGTCTATCGGATGAGTTAGGAGTGAATTGGATTGAAAATGAGGCATATAGCCTTTTTAAAGGAAACTTGAATAAGGAAAGTCAACCCGGGGTTGACTCTTTGGTTAGAGGGATCGGAATCAGGTTCTGATGATTCGGTTAGTTCCGAGAGGTGATTTGTGACTTAGAGGGGCGATCAGAATTGAATTTGGAGGCCCGGTGTAGAAATAGGCTTGAATTGGCTAAGGTTGAATTTTGGCGAAATCCAAACGGTAGGTGAGATTTTAATCCGGGTGTCGGAACCATTCCGACAGTTGCAGTACCTCCGTAAGGTGATTTTGGATGTTCCTGCAAAATTTCAGGTCATTCGGACGTCGTTTGGTCGGGTTTTTGATGGAATGTGTAATTCGGAAGTTTTGAAGAAACTTAGGCTTGAATCCATGTGAAATTGGTGATTTTGATGTTTAGGATGGTGTTTTTATGCTTGGAACAGGTTCGTATCGTATTTTGGAGCATGTTGGTGGTTTTCGTTGGGGTCTCGGGGGCCTCGGGGTGAATCCGGACCATCATCCGGCATTTTTGGAGCATGAAAAGTCTGGTGTAAATTGCAGATCACTAGGCACAATTTAAGCCTTCGCGTTCGCGAGGGCTATGCCGCGTTCGCGTAGGCTGGGGCCAGGTGACTATCGCATTCGTGAGGGGTGGTGCCGCGTTCGCGTAAGAGGAAGCTGGGAACCATCGCGTTCGCGATGGTTTGGGTCGCATTCGCGTATAAGGAATTCATAAGGCATCGCGAACGCGTGAGGTATGTCGCGTTCGCGTAGAGGAAAAATCCGGGCTGGGGAGAATGGTCTTCGTGGATGCGTGGCAGTGTGTCGCGTTTGCGATGGAGAACTGGAATGAGGCATCGCGTTCGCGTGAGAGGCGTCGCGAACGCGATGAAGAAATTTAACTGGCAGTGAGTTTAATTACAGAACAGAACCAGTCGCGGGTTTCATACCCCAAAAACACCATTTTTGAGTTCTAGAGAGAGAGACTCACGGGAATTGCTGGTAATTCATCGGGGATTCGTTGGAGGTAAGTTTTGTGGCTTAATTACATCATTTTAACATGAAATCCTTGGTTAAATCCTTGTAAATGGAAGATTAAAGGTGGGTTTGAGCCCTAGGCCTAAATTAAAGAAAAATACTGATTTGGGTGGGCAAACGGAGTCCGATTTTGGTAAATTTTATATGGATAGACTCGTATCGAGATGAGGATTCCGAATATGTGACTTTTGTAATTTTTCGAGAAGCGTACCGAAAGTCGGGTTTTGGCAACTTTGTGAATTTCAGTGTAAATTGAGTTGTTTTGACTGGGTATCGTTCCATTGGTCTAATTTGAAGTGTATTTACTATATTTGATCAGATTCTACGCGTGCGGAGCTTGATTCTCGTGGCAAGGGCATCGCGGAGTAGTCTTCGAGCTGTATTGAGGTGAATAATAGATGTGGGTGATGACCAGCGGGTTCGAAACCCCGGTACACCACTTTGTGACGCTGTATAGCGGCGAGACACGTACTCTCATATGAGTGCGGGGTCGATTGTGATTGGGGACTATGGCTTAGTCCGACTTGTTGGCACCGTGTTATGATATTGGCTATTCTTGAGCCGTCGAACCTCCTTCTCGGATGGTTGCATACTATATATTGTGATATTGGCCACTCTTGAGCTGAGGAACCCCCTTCTTGGGTAGTCGAGTATACTTGTGGGCCGTGAGCCAGTTATTGGATCCCGCGAGGATCGTTATTATTGCCTTATCATATTGACATGTTAGTTACTACCAGTCCGTAGCTATTTCTGTTATCATGCTATTTCCAATCTATGGAACTTGGTATTACTGTTTTCTTAACTGAAAAATGATAAAAGGGTTTCAAACTACTTTTGAGCTTGCGAGGCTGTATTTGCATATTAGCTGACCGGTAGTGGATCGAGCTGCACGCCGTAGCAGTATATATGTTGGATCCGACTGCACGCCGCAGTGATATTGTGCTTGGGCTGTAGGAGCCCCTCCGGAGTCTGAACCCCCACAGTGAGCATGGGTACCCAAATTGGATCGGGCTACGCGTCGTAGCGGTCATATCATGCATTGCATTGCATTTAGCTACATCTGATAGCTGTTATACTGTTTTGCTGCTACTTGTTGGTACAGGTACAGTTGATATTGATTCTGTGACAGGGTATTTGATTACGACTTTACATAGTGCTTTATCGCGGATTTCTTATCTACGTCGTCTTACCCTCGTTTATTACCATCGAGTCCGGCAGTACTCATTTTACTCCCCGCACCTTGTGTGCGGATCCACGTACCTCTCAAGCAGTGATCCAGTAGGCTGTTCGAGGCGACATCCGTAGGATATTCGAGGTAGCTGCAGAGTCCGGGACCCGGTATTCCTTCTTAGTGTCTTTTGATTCTATATTGATGTTTCTTTCCGTACTTGGTATCTTGTAAACCATTATACACTTATGTTCAGTAGAGGCTCATGACTCTTGACCCTTCGGTCTATGGGAGTTGGCACGTGTTGGGACTTGGTTCCATGTTTTTAATATATATATATATATCACTGTTGAATTATTCTGTTATGCTTAAATTGGATAAAGTGAGATTGTGGCTCAATGATTGTTGTTAATTGGTCAGGCTGGCTTAGCAATGTGCTGGGCGCCATCACGACCGGATTTGGGGTCGTGACAAGTTGGTATCAAAGCCTAGGTTTACTAGGCCTCATGAGTCTTGAGCCGGTTAGTAGAGTCTTGTGGATCGGTACGGGGACGCATGTACTTATCCTCGGGAGGCTGCGAACCTTTAGGAAACACTTCACATTTCTTGGAATTCTTATCGTGCGCACTTGATTGAGCTTGACATATAATTTTTGAAATTCCTTCCACACGTTCGTGTACGCATCGAGCGCTGAGTAATGTGATTGCCTTATGGCTTGTGATTTCCTCGAACGAGGGGCGAGATATAATCTCGGTGAGTTCATGTTGGGCCAGTCAGGATGACTTGAGGCTGGACCTTGTTTATGACTTGAGCATTGAGGTGCTGATTTAGTGAGTGGTGGCAATAGATAATGTACTAAGGGTTTGAAATCCCATTTTTTTGCACTATACAGTGCTGTGCTGAGATGGAATACGCGTCATGTGACGAGCGTGGTGGTATTGTGACTGGGGATTTGGACTTGATCCTTCCCAAATGATAAATAACTGTGTAAAGTGACTGAGACTGGGCTTATATCTATGTACTTGGGCTAGTAGCCATGTTTGGGGCCTTGTGCCGATCTGTAGAGTATTAAGGAGGCTTACTAATGGATGAGTTGTTAATTGTTCGACTCTTATCTAAACTGTTGTGTAGCCTCGAGCTATGGGCGTGGTGAATATTTATCATATCTCGTAATTGGAAGGTAAAATGCCTTATGTGTAGTGAAACAAGTTTAAACTCAAGAAGACTAAAGTGATTTTGCTATGTGTATCCTGGTGGAAGGTATTGTGATGAAATGATAAATTGAGAAGAAGTAGGAGGGTTGATCCTCATGTGTAATTGAAAGGTATTTGATATGTGTTATGATTCGAGCAGGTACAGGCGCAGGTTCAAGTATAAATTGTGATAATATGATTCGTATAGTATTGAGATTTAATGTTGTTGAAATACATTGTGATATCTTGTTGAGTTGTGGATGTATTGTTAGAATGGTTTGGTGATTCTCTGGCAGGTGGATAGACCAATTTACAAAGGAAACTCTGTCGAATATTTTGGAAAATTTGGGACTTAGAAAAGCTTTTTGTCACCTAAAGAGTGGGCGTAACTGTTGTGTGTGAATGAATGCAAAAATTGCAAAAGAATTAATATTTATGATGATTCGAACCTCCGCCGAAGCTTGTAAATGACTTGAGTTTAATCTAATTAGAACTTTGTTGCATCATTTGAGTAAGAAGGCTATGAGTGGCTAAAAGTGCTTTGATATATGATTCCGAGCTAAGTTGGGGAGGTTGTTATTGATTAACTGATTGCACTGTCGTGTGCTGTGTTGGCTCTGTCTCTAGGTATGTTGGGAAATTTCTATAAAGGTTATGGTGCTTTGTAGATATGAAGAAATACTAGGATGTTGTGAACTTATGTTGGTAAAGAATGTTCGGTGTATAGAAAAGAAAGATAGCTAATTGTATCTGTATGTAATCATGTTTTGCGGTGTCGAAGTTCTAGCAAGGAATGAGTGGTTATGTTCAATAAGACAATTGAATTACAACTGAATAAGGGTAAATGACGCCCGAGAATAGTCCTGTGGTGTTCCAGATTTTGCTTGTAACGGATGCCTTAAGATTATGTATGTGACTAAAGATGGTGCTTTCGTTAGAAGGGATCAAGACTTGTTCTATGTTATGTGAATTATGGGATTCTATGTATCCGTATTTGAAGGTAATAATACTAATTCAAAAATCGCATGAAGTTCTTCAAAACAAGTATTGTAGAATGTGGTACTCCTGGGAAACATTGAGAGTGGCCTATGAGTTTTAGACCGTGTGATCTTATGTACGAGTCTCGTGTGGTAACATGAGTTGAGTTATGGTAGTGCTACAGTAAAGGCTAATACTAAGTTAAAGATGGTTCAGAAAAGAAATTGAGTAAATGGAGCAACTTGTTAATAAACCGAAGTGATATGATAAGGAATACGATTAATTCCTGGTATGTGTTTGAAGGAATGAGTTTTGCAGATATTGTGCAACAAAGCTCTTGAGCGCTGGCAGTTGTGTCACTTGATATGGGTATAAGGACTCAGTCCTGGCAGTTTAACTTACGCAATGTAATTGGGAGAAAGAGTTTATGATGTGTTTTACCGTGGTTTGAAAATGAGTGTATTTTTCCTATTGGTATGCAAGGCTTGGAATGTGTAATGAGTTTTCTCTATATGGGATCATGAAAGCCTTTGACTAGTTGAGTGCGCTGATGTTTGCGGCGTAGGATAGGAATATGAATTTCTATGTTATCTTAGTGTGGTATGGTATATGCGATGTGTTATGGAAAGTTGATAATGGCATATTCAAGGTTTTGTGATCAGTTCATAATATATGGGGAGTCATTAAAATTATTTAGCAGCGCGGGCAGCTGCAGGTGATTTAAAGAATCGATCTTTCCGGTGATTAAAGAAAATGGTACTGCTATTCTAGTAATTTGGTAGGGTATATGGTCCAAAAGGACAAGGTAATGTAAACGGATAATATCCAGTGGTATGGTGATATTCTCTTGTTGGATCGACTATAATAATTGAGTCGTTGATGGCATAGTGAAATTTCCGAATGGCTTTCGTGGTATGAATGGACGCTTGATGTGCGTTATGTATTTGTATGGTGAAGTACGGAATTAAGCATGGTGATTCATGTGTTATATATGTGTTGGAGACTTGAAGTTCTCGTTAGTCCGCCTATGCAATGGTTGTATATCATGTGTATCGACACCGTTTTGTGATTATCGAAAATTAGAAGCTCTAGTGGCTTTCTCTCTCGGCTTGATATGACGAATTTGGATTATGATACTTGATTGCTGACTGGTCATCATTGGGCCAGGTTGTCTAGACTAATGTGATATAGACTATGATGGTATGGCACAAATTGTGTAGCGGAGTGCATCAGAGTATGCTCCAGCGGGGTAGTTGTACCTCAGGACCAGCGGACGGCTCGTGGGTATTGCTTTGTCGGTTGGGCCTTCGTGGCGGATATCAGTGCAGAGGTTTCTATCGTTGATTTGGTTATGGTATTGAGTAACTTTGTCGGATACGTTTCTCGTGGCCGAACTTGAGGCTATATATGTTTACCAAAATGAGCAACTTGACTCGACGTGCATTTCTTTGGCGAGGGTTCTATATGGATCGGGTGGCGCTCCGCCACAGGTATTGTTATTTGGATCGGGTGGAACGCCACCACGGGTATGGTATCTGGATCTGGTGGAACGCCGCCACGGGTATGTCATTGGAGCGGGTTGCACGCCGCAATAGTGTAATGTGAAAATAAAGTTAGTTATATGTTACCTGGTATACAATACCTCCAGGCTTCTGAGGAAGAGTTTGTATTGAGTATCGCTTGGAGAATGGCACATCGGTTGTGTTCTTTCAGGATTTGATAGCATACGTTAATTATTTCACCGTGGGTGAGGTTGATTGCTTGGGTTCAGACCTAAATATGTGCGGGGTGATCGTTTTGAGCTTGGTAAATTGATGTGCTTCATGAGTAATAGTGTTTGGATAAAATCACGAATCGTGGCAAGGCCACGTGATGTTATGACCTTTCGAGAAGGAGTCATGTACTCTATTTCTATAATGCGAGACGCGATCTCAGTCCTATGTTATGATGGCACAAAGGAATTGAATTACAGCTCTCTTGTTGAAGACATTTGTCATGATTTGAGTATGTTCGAATGTCTCTATTGGAGCCTGTGTTGTGCTCGTCGGGGCTTAGGCCGGTGTTGAGGTGACATATCACTAGTGCATGTGTTATAATCGAAATGATTATTTGAGTCATTATGGAGAAGCGAGCATATGTGATTTCAGTGGGTTAGAAAGGTAATACCGAGATTTGGGTCCGAAATCTGTTGTGGTATCAGTTAAAAGTGAAATGGATTCATGAATGGTTGACCTGAGAGATGGGTTCGATATATCGCGTGTTCAGTTGTCGTGGACATGATATGAAGGTGTTGGAAAAAGACTCTATCTAATGAAAAAGATTTTTCAGTTGGTATTTGGTTATCGTGAGAAATTATTGTGATTAGAGACTATTGTCTCGAGTGATTGGGTTGTTTGATACATCATATGATCTCACCCGGAGTGGTGAGTGTGGGTTATTGCAGTGGATTCTAGTGTATCCTGAGTATAGGCATGGGATTAGCAATTGGTATATGATTTCGGAAAGTGCAATGTGGTTTATGGTTCGGATGGTCTGTGAGATTTCAGCTATATGATGTTTTCGGACTTATGTGAGATAGGGTGACGTATGATCGCCCGAATATATGCTTGGTAAGGTCATTCGGCTATTTGGTTGCTTCTAGTACAACTCTGGACTCGCTCGAGGATGAGCGTTTGCTTAAGAGGGGGAGAATGTGACGACCCGGCCCGTCGTCACGGAAATTACCACCCCGTTATGTTGTAATTTCATGTTTTATGCTTTTATATCGGTGTTAGAGTCTATCGGGTGAGTTAGGAGTGAATTGGATTGAAAATGAGGCATATAGCCTTTTTAAAGGAAACTTGAATAAGGAAAGTCAACCCGGGGTTGACTATTTGGTTAGAGGGCTCGGAATCGGGTTCTGATGATTCGGTTAGTTCCGGGAGGTGATTTGTGACTTAGGGGAGCGATCGGAATTGAATTTGGAGGCCGGTGTAGAAATAGGCTTGAATTGGCTAAGGTTGAATTTTGGCGAAATCCGAACGGTAGGTGAGATTTTGATCCGGGGGTCGGAATGGAATTCCGATAGTTGCAGTAGCTCCGTTAGGTGATTTTGGATGTGCCTGCAAAATTTCAGGTCATTCGGACGTCGTTTGGTCGGGTTTTTGATAGAATGTGTAATTCGTAAGTTTTGAAGAAACTTAGGCTTGAATCCGTGTGAAATTGGTGATTTTGATGTTTAGGATGGTGTTTTTATGCTTGGAACAAGTTTGTATCGTGTTTTGGAGTATGTTGGTGGTTTTCGTTGGGTCCCAGGGGTCTCGGGGTGAATCCGGACCATCATCCAGCATTTTTGGAGCATGAAAAGTCTGCTGTAAATTGTAGATCATTGGGCACAATTTAAGCCTTTGCGTTCGCGAGGGTTATGCCGCGTTCGCGGAGGCTGGGGCCAGGTGACTATCGCGTTCGCGAGGGGTGGTGCCGCGTTCGCGTAAGAGGAAGCTCGGAAGCATCGCATTCGCGATGGTTTGGGTCGCGTTCGCGTATAAGGAATTCATAAGGCATCGCGAACGCGTGAGGTATGTCGCGTTCGCGTAGAGGAAAAATACGGGCTGGGGAGAATGGTCTTCGCGGACGCGTGACGCGTGTCGCGTTCGCGATGAAGAACTGGAATAAGGCATCGCGTTCGCGTGAGAGGCGTCGCGAACGCGATGAAGAGATTTGACTGGCAGTGAGTTTAATTACAGAACAGAACCAGTCGCGGGTTTCATACCCCAAAAATACCATTTTTGAGTTCTAGAGAGAGAGACTCACGGGAATTGCTGGGAATTCATCGGAGATTCGTTGGAGGTAAGTTTTGTGGCTTAATTACACCATTTTAACATGAAATCCTTGCTTAAATCCCTATAAATGGAAGATTAAAGGTGGGTTTGAACCCTAGGCCTAAATTGAAGAAAAATACTGATTTGGGTGGGCAAACGGAGTCCGATTTTGGCAACTTTTATATGTCTAGACTCGTATCGAGATAAGAATTCCGAATATGTGACTTTTGTAATTTTTCGAGAAGCGTACCGAAAGTTGGGTTTTGGCAACTTTGTGAATTTCGGTGTAAATTGAGTTGTTTTGACTGGGTATCGTTCCATTGGTCTAATTTGATATGTATTTACTATATTTGATCAGATTCTACGCGTGTGGAGCATGATTCTCGTGGCAAGGGCATCGCAGAGTAGTCGTCATGCTGTATTGAGGTGAGTAATAGATGTGGGTGATGACCAGCGGGTTCGAAACCCCGGTACACCACTTTGTGACGTTGTATAGCGGCGAGACACGTAGTCTCATGTGAGTGCGGGGTCGATTGTGATTGGGGACTATGGCTTAGTCCGACTTATTGGCACTGTGTTATGATATTGGCTATTCTTGAGCCGTCGAACCTCCTTCTCGGATGGTTTTATACTATATATTGTGATATTGGCCACTCTTGAGCCGAGGAACCCCCTTCTTGGGCGGTTGAGTATACTTGTGGGCCGTGAGCCGGTTATTGGATCCCGCGAGGATCGTTATCATTGTCTTATCATATTGACATGTTAGTTACTACCAGTCCGTAGCTATTTCTGTTATCATGCTATTTCCAATCTCTGGAACTTGGTATTACTGTTTTCCAACTGAAAAATGATAAAAAGGTTTTCAAACTACTTTTGAGCCTGCGAGGCTGTATTTGCATATTAGCTGACTGGTAGTGGATCGGGCTGCACGCCGCAGCAGTATATATGTTGGATCGGACTGCACGCCGCAATGATATTGTGCTTGGACTGTAGTAGCCCCTCCGGAGTCTGAATCCCCACAGTGAGCACGGGTACCCAAATTTGATCGGGCTACGCGCCGTAGCGATCATATCATGCATTTCATTGCATTTAGCTACATCTGATAGTTGTTATACTGTTTTGCTGGTACTTGTTGGTACAAGTACATTTGATATTGATTCTGTGACAGGGTATTTGATTACAGCTTTACATAGTGCTTTATTGCGGATTTCTTATCTGCGCTGTCTTACCCCTCTGTTTATTACCACTGAGTCTGGCAGTACTCATTTTACTCCCTGCACCTTGTGTGCTGATCCAGGTACCTCTCAGCAGTGATCCGGTAGCTGTTTGAGGCGACATCTGTAGGATATTCGAGGTAGCTGCAGAGTCCGTAGGACCCGATATTCCTTCTTACTGTCTTTTGATTATGTATTAATGTTTCTTTCCATACTTGGTATCTTGTAAACTATTATACACTTATGTTCAGTAGAGGCTCATGACTCTTGACCCTTTGGTCTATAGGAGTTGGCACGTGTTGGGACTTGGTTCCTTGTTTTTAATATATCTATCACCGTTGAATTATTCTGTTATGCTCAAATTGGATAAATTGAGCTTATAGCTCTGTGGTTATTGTTAATTGGCCAGGGCTGGCCTAGCAATGTGCTGGGCGCCATCACGACCGGATTTGGGGTCGTGACACGGTCAAAGAGCCGTAGAAGCATCTTTGACAGAAGCAGCAGAAGTTGTTTCTTTTCAAATTCGACTTCGCTCAAACCTCGACCATTTGACGCTCGGAGCGCCCGAGCCCATTGCCTGAACATACCGACAAGTCTGAAATCACAAGGCGGACCTAGTCGAACCTTCGGAACACCCAAAATATTATTAAATCAAGGAATTGGACCCCAAAACCAATTGATCCAATTTAATAAACTTTTATTCTTAATTTTCTATCAACGAGTCAAAATGCCCGTAAACTACTCGGATTGATACCAAAATTTTGCGGGTTGGTCTTATATGATATTTCGGACTTGTACCAAGTTTCGAAATTGAATGGGTTGGTCTTTTTCTTCTTCTTCTTCTTCCTCTTCTTCTTCTTCTTCTTCTTCTTCTTCTTCTTGGTTTTGACTCAATTTCAATCTGAAATTGAGTCAAAACCAAGTCTAATCTTCACTAAAATTCCTCAAAATTGAGATATAAACTCCAAGCAATATTCTCGATTATTTTCAACAACACCCAATCCAAATAAAAAATACTAATAATTTTTGAAAATCCAAATTTGAAATGTATCCTTCTTCTTCGAGTTTCAATCTGAAATTGAGTCAAAACCAAGTCTAATCTTCACTAAAATTCCTCAAAATTGAGATATAAACTCCAAGCAATATTCTCAATTATTTTCAACAACACCCAATCCAAACAAAAAATAATAATTTTTGAAAATCCAAATTTGAATTCAAAGCTTTCAAGCTTTTTAATGGCTATCAATGGTGGAAAATATATGGAAGAACAGATGAAGATGAAGAACAGAAATCTCCTTTCCGTTTCAAAACTTGAATTTAATGTAAAATCAATCAATCCCAACATTCTTTTTACTATAGACTCAATCTATTCCAACATTCTTTCCTGATTTTTATAGGGTGATTAAGGGAAGATTCTTTCCTCTATGCACCTAATAAACAAATGGTACAAAAATTATAGGAAAAATATGGACTAGGCGGGTAATTTAGATAATATGCACTTATTTGGTAATAAAGTTTCAAAAGATGGTATACGAACGAAAATGTCCCATTGAATATATAATTTTTTTAACATGAAATGGATTCTTACACTTAACAAAAGAAAACTACCAATTAAACTAGAAAATAAAGGTGAAGAACTTGTCACGACCCGGATTTCCCACCATCGGAAGTCATGATGGCGCATACTAGTGAAAGCTAGGCAAGCCAAATCTTACTTACATTTTCATTAGTCACAATTCTCGTTTTAAAACTTTAAATAAAATCATGGAATCACAGCGGAATAATTTAACTTAGCGGAAGACTTAGTCAATTTTATCATATAAGATACAGAAAACCCAAACATGATACACTACCCAAGACTGGTGTCACAATACTCACGAACTTCTAAGAATAATACACACAATTGTCTGAAAGAAACATAAGCTGTTTATCTCGAATACATGAGATAACAGAATGAAATACATAGATAGAAGAGACAACGGGTCCTGCGGACGCCTGCAAGGCTACCTCGTAGTCTCCGTAGTTGGAATATCCACAATCGTGCTACTACTGCTGCTGTTGTCCGTAACCTGTATATGCGCAAAAATAGCGCAGAGTGTAGTATCAGCACAACCGACCCCATGTGCTGGTAAGTGCCTGGCCTATCCCGGCAAAGTAGTGACGAGACTAAGGCCAGTCACCCACATAAACCTGTACAGTTGAGATATATATACATATACAACTGCAGAAAATGTTATCGAACGTTTATAAAGAAAGAATATGCTCTGAAATAACAGTCAACAACTCACAAATATCCGGAGTAATCGGATCGATAGAACAAAACTTACTTTCATGTCTCAATTCCTTTTTCATTTCATATCTTGTGGTAGGCGTACCACTCGATCCCAAATTTAACAATAGGCTACCAGCAACTATGGCCAATGCCAATATTCAAATCACTTTGTGGTCGACGCGCCGCACGATCCCGGATTTAACAATAGGCTACCGGCAACTATGGCCAATGCCAAGATTCAAATCACTTTGTGGTCGGCACGCCACACGATCCCGAATTTAACAATAGGCTACCAGCAACTATGGCTAATGCCAAGATTCAAATCACTTTGTGGTAGGCATGCCACACGATCCCATTTCTTATCATATAAGTGGTCGGCGCGCCACACGATCCCAATTCTTCAATATGAAAGTGGTCGGCGTGCCACACGATCCAAATTCATTAATATATAAGTGGTCGGCGCGCCACACGATCCCAATTCTTTAATAATGTATATTACTAACGTTAAATCAAATAATCTCTGATCAACATTGAGTGCATAAAAGTATTACCGGTATTAAACCAATAATCTTCACTTCAACAATATTTATATTACCGGTGTAAAAACCAATAAATGACAATAAATCAATGATATATCTCCGTTACCGGTGTAACACCAATAACTCTTACTCAACAATTTATATGTATTTTACCGTATAAAACCAATAACTCTTAATCAACAATTCATACATAACTCAAATTTCTATTCCCTCAAACTAGGATAGAACAAACACTTACCTCGAATGTTTACGAACAATTCAATCTGTGGCAATGCCTTTTTATTTCAAATTTGGCTCCAATCCAACCGTATCTATACACAATTGATTTAATATAATCAATTCTACTTAACAAACTCGTTCATATAGCTAAATATGATTTTTACAATATTATGCCCGGAATAGTAAAAATCAACCCTCGGCCCACATAATCGAAACTCGAGTTTCGAAAAAAAATAAATTCACCCAATCATTCACGAGTTCGATTATACAATTTGTTCTTAAGTTCGACCCCAAAACGAGGTCTAGATCGCAAATTCTTTGAAAACCCTTACTATACTCAATTCTCTAGTTTTTCTACCCATTTACACCTATTTAGGCTTAAGAATTCAAATAATATTGATGAAAAATGAAGAAAACGAATCAAGAATCACTTACCCAAGAAGTTTGATGAAGAATTGCTCAAAAACCGCCCAAGGAGCTGTGGAGAAGAGAGTAGAACATAAATGGGATTTTTATCCCGTTTCTGTTCTATTTTCAGACTTAAAATCACTGGGCATCAATTTGTTCATCGCGTTCGCGACACCCCGATCGCGTTCGCGATGAAGGAAAAATGTTACACATCGCGTTCGCGTGGGGCGAGTTGCGAACGCGAAGAGGAAATTATGGGGGCTTCAATTTTGGCCTACGCGAACGCAGGCACAGCCACGCGAACGCGTAGAGAAAATGGCTGGCTTCAATTTTTGTACTACGCGATCGCGAGGAGCTGTCCGCGATCGCGATGAAGGAATCAATTTGGCCATCGCGAATGCGACCACCTGGACGCGAACGCGATAAAGAAATGAAGTTGGCCATCGCGAACACGACCAACAGGACTCGAATGCGATGAAGGATTGACTGCTGCAGATTTTCTGCAATTTTCTTAAGTTCAAAATCATCCCGATGCCTATCCGAAACTCACCCGAGCCCTCGGGGATTCAAACCAATCATATACACTGACTCAAAAATATCATACGAACTTGCTCGCGCGATCTAATCGCCAAAATAACATCAAAATCAATGAATTGAGCCTTAAAACTCAAGAATTCTTTCAAAATTTCATAACTTTCAAAATTTTCCAATTTAAGGCCGAAACACGTCAAACGACGTCCGTTTTCAACCAAACTTTACAGGAAGCGCTTAACCAATATATCTGACTTGTACCGGGTGTCGGAACCAAAATACGAGCCCGATACCATTGCTTTTTAATCAAAATTCAGTTTCATTTTCCTTAAACATTTTCAGAAAATAATTTAACAAAAAAATTCTTTTACCGGGGTTCTAGAGCTCGGATTTCGATTCCGGGCATACGCCCAAGTTTCATATTTTTCTACGGATTTTCTGAGACCGTCAAATCACGGGTCCGGGTCCGTTTACCAAAAATGTTGACCAAAGTCAACCATATCAATATTAATATCAAAATTCTTCAAATTTTCCACATATTTCATATATTTCAACATAAAAATTTTCCAACTTCGCGCCATGACTGCGCACGCAAATCGAGGCAACTATAAATGAGGTTTTCAAGACCTCAGAAGCTCGAAATGATTAAGAGAACAAGTGATAACCCTTTGGGTCGTCACAGAACTGTAGTAAAAGTACAAATGATTAACATTCACCATAATTTTTTTAAACTTTGTATATATATATATATATATATATATGTGTGTGTGTGTGTGTGTGTGTGTGTGTGTGTGTGTGTGTGTGTGTGTGTGTGTGATAGTAAATTTAAAATAGCTACTCCTATGGTCATTTTGATTTGGATTTTTTCGGTTATTTTTTTATTAAAACCAAAATCAAGCCAAATTTGACCGGTTTCTAAAATTCAAAACCAAAACCAAATCAAACAAAAAAGTGTCAGTTTTTATAGTTGGTTTTGTATGATTTTCGGTTTGGTTCGATTGTTCGGATTTGTATGAACACCCCTAGTGCCGGTTCTAATTAAGGAACAAGGAAAATCCTATGTATTGTCTTCTTATATTAGCGTAATATGTTTTGTTTAATTAAGTTCTAGTTAGGAAAAATGTGGACTTTAAAATTACCGTTGTGATTTTTATTTTAAAACAGTCAAGTGGGATTCATGAGTCCAATTGTCAAACAATGCCCCGGAGCCATACACTAATTTCTATTATATAGAAAAGAGAAGAGGAGATTGACCAAGGGTATAATCGTCATTTTAAATATTTATTGCATTGTTTGTCTATTATATAGAAAAGAGAAGACGAGGTTGACCAAGGGTATAATCGTCATTTTAAATATTTATTGCATTGTTTGTCTATTATATAGAAAAGAGAAGAGGAGGTTGACCAAGGGTATAATCGTCATTTTAAATATTTATTGCATTGTTTGTTTGTATATTAGGCTCAAAAGTTTTATTGTGGGTTCTTAATAACCGAAAAAAACCAAAACTAACATGCCTATAAGCTATTAAATTCTTTAGGTGGATCCCACTTTTCATTCAACCTTTATTAAGGTCACATACATTTATATATGACAATTCTATTATTTTCTTAAGAAATATTATTTTATTTATTAACTATTTCAGTAAAGAAGATTTCATTAAAAAAATTAATGATACTATATGTAGATTTACATTCAAACGTTATTATATCATTATCAATTGATATCATTTTATACAAATTTCAATTGGAATACTTCATAAAATTTGATTTTTTTTATTTAAGAATAAAATATAGTTTCAAGTTCCTTTTTTGATTATAGAATATAATAATTATCCCCTCTCTATAAATATGAGTTGAGAATATCTGAAGTAAAAATGAAGACAACTAATTTGTGAAATTATTATCTTTTAAAAATCGTTCTATATACTAAGAAGTATGAGAAGTATCGTCATACAATATTATACTTCTCCCTCTATGATCGAAGTTAGTTGAGTACATACTCTATTCAATTAGAATTCAATATTATAAAAATTTTGAAATAGATAAATATACAATTAATATTTTTAAAATAGTCTCAACAAATACTACTATTGTGACGATGATTGCATTAATACCCTAAATAGTATCTCAATCATATCGAATGAAACTAGAAAAAAATATTATGCCATTCCAATAGAACATATCACAAAGTTTCTTGTTAAAATTCTTAATAATTAAAATCACGATTATTATTTAAAAGAACCAAAAAATACCTTTTCATCAACTATTTGGGAATAATATTAATATTTAACTTATGATTAGTAAAAAAGAAAAAGATATGCATTAACAAACTGAAAATACTAAAAGAATAAAAATATATATCATTCAATTTAAAAATGAGAAAAATATATGACGAATTATTTCTCAACTGACTTTTTAATTACTATTTAATAATAATTAACTTAAGGCTTGATGATGTAAAAAAATATATTAAAATAAAAGAGGCCCTATGTAGAAATAATTTAAATTCTACTTGAATTTTTATCTAATTACTGTATAATAAAGCATTAAACTCGACAAGTGTTTCAAAGTGATTGGTATAGTAATACGATTTCAGAAAAATTAAAATGCACATAATGCAAATGATTTCTCTCTCTTTTTCTGAGCCGAGGGTCGGCCGGAAACAGCCTCTCTACCCTTTCGGGTAGGGGTAAGGCCTGTGTACGTATTACCCTCCCCAGACCCCACTTTGTGGGAACATACTCGGTAGTTGTTGTTGTTATTGTTGTTGTTATAATGCAAATGATAAATAACAATACATGTAATCGTGGTTCTATACGTTATTATAGAAAAACATATTCTATTTTTCTTTCCCTAAATGCGTATAAAGTGTCAAATTAACAATAGACCAAAAAATATTAAAAAGATAAAAAAAAAAAAGAAAAAAAAAGAAACAACAATTGAGCCCGTGCATCGCATGGGCGAATCATCTAGTATTAGTTATATGATCATGCATTTTTCTTTGTTAGTGGATCAATGGTCAACATGGCACAAAATTAGATTAATTTAACTAACGACTTTAAAAATTAAAATACGGAATACAGTAAAAACTGAAGCACACATAAAAAAATGAGCAACTGAAATGTACATACCAAATGGAGAAACGCATTACTTATGTCAAAGGCTCCTACACGCAGAGGGCATTTTCCACTTCCTTTCGTACACAGCGGCGGATTCACGCTTGAAGACATGGGTGGTGAAGCACCCGTTGGCTTTGGCCAAATAATATAATATATTTATAAATAATACCTAAAAAATTTAATAATTGACCATGTGTACCCATTATAATCACGTTTGGCCATATAAAATTTAAATTAAAATCAGTGAAATACCCCCGACTTTTAAATTCTGGATCCGCCACTGTTCCAACCGTTAAAGTTTTTGTCAGCGGCCACATTTTGCCACCAGATTCCATTTCCCTTTATTTTCCTTAATTCCCCATTAATTCAAATAGTATTAAACTTAACGCGTAAGGCATAGCCAAAGCCACCCTCATTATTAACATATATTAATACCAAAAATGTTATCGTAATACGATCAAAGTACTTGACAATAAGGCGTTCACATTCTCCTTGTGCCGCGCTACTCACTAACGGAAGCGAAGCCTCGTGATTATAAGGATGATTTGTTCGTCAAAAAATTATTTTGTGTATATAGGTAAAATATTATATTTTAAAAGTATATAATATATATTGAACACTCTTTGTCAGAATCTTTTTTCCCTTCTTTCGAATTTGAATACCCTTGGCTAAATTACTAGCTTCACCACTGCTTGCTAGCACAAGCCGTCGTCCTATCTGGGAAGTGTCCCATGATCCTATCTCATTACCTTCTCATTACTCCATTCGGTCCAAAATAAGTGAGTTTTCTAGATTTCAAGAATGAATTAATTATTTTTTTCCTTCATTGTCCCCTTGAAGTAAATAGTGTTGGAATATGTGTTAGAAATATTTATGTAACATATTTGTATAGTCAATTAAATGCTAATTAATGCTAAAAGGTAGATTTATTAATCTGTGTGAAAATATCCATAAAATCACTTATTTTGGATCGGAGTGAGTAGAACTTTCCTTTTTGTTCATTAGCGACTATTAACACCACTAGAAAGTAATATAATCTCATCAATAAGTCCAAATTAAACATTTCTTAGTTTAATTAATAATCATTGTCAAACCACTAATCTGGTCAAAACTTTTTGCCAACTATTGAGTTGGATAGGAAGATGAAGGTATTTAAAGGGAAAGGCATCTCCTCAAATTTCCCTTTCTTTACAAACAAGACACTGTTTTGCTCTCTTTGCTCTTACCCAAAAAAACTAAAATCTTCCCCTAATATTCTAATACTAAAATGCATCCATATCCATTTCCTATACCATTCATTTCAATTTTTCTATTCTTATTTTTTCTACCTTCATTTCCCATTCTTGGATCCACCTCTGAACTGACAAATTTTGTTTACAAAGGCTGTGCCAACCAAAAATTCCAAGACTCAGCTGGTGTTTACACCCAAACACTCAAAACCCTTTTTAACAACTTAGTTTCTCAATCCTCCTCCACTAATTTCCACAAAACCACCGCCGGCGGTGGCCAGTCAGCAATTTCCGGTCTCTTTCAATGCAGAGGCGATCTCTCTAACACCGACTGCAACACTTGCATTCAAAAAATCCCAGATATGTCCCAAAAACTATGCGGGCAATCAATTGCTGTAAGAATCCAACTCAATGGTTGTTATTTAAGGTACGAAATTGCTGGGTTTCAGACAGTGAGTCCGACCGAGTTGTTGTACAAGGTGTGCGCGTCAACTCGAGCGAGTGGAGATGGATTTCTGGACAGACTGGAAATAGCACTAGGAGAGATAGCTAAAGGAATTTCTTCAAGTGATAATAAGGGATTTTATACAGGTGGTTATCAATCGGTTTATGTTTTAGGTCAATGTGAAGGTGATTTAGAAAGTGGGGACTGTGTGAACTGTGTGAAAAATGCTGCTATGGAAGCCAAAAGCCAATGTAGTTCTGCCATTTCTGCTCAAATTTATCTGCAACAGTGCTACATTCGTTACACTTATTATCCCAGTGGTGTTCCTACTAAAACATTTTCTCCATCAAGTGGTAAGTAAATGGTAGTAGTAGTAGTAATATTTATCTAGTTGCATTATTATTATTTTTAATTATTTAAAGGGGTCTCTTAATCATTATTTAATTAATCTAATGTTTGTACTGCATTTATTGGGATGCAGGAATAAGGAAGAGTACACAGAAGACGGTGGCTATTGTGTTGGGTGGACTGGTTGGTGTGGGTTTAGTACTTGCTTGTTTGCTATTTACAAAATCAGCATTCAAGAAGAAGAGTTATGTCAAATATGGAGGATGAGGTTGGTATTCCACTGCAAAAAAGAATTAAAAAAAAATTGGTTTACATCTTTATACAAAAAAGTAGTACTAGTAAGATTCTTTTAATAGGCGTTTGGACATAAAAATTACTAGTATAATTTTAGAATTTGAAATGATGTTTGAACATGCATTTTACTTGAGAAAACGTTGCAATTTTGTGAGTGAGGGAAAAAATTCGATTTTTTTTTTGGAAAACTCATTTTCAAAACATTTCCAAACGCTTGCAAAAATTCACGACAAATACATATTTGATTTTTTTTTCTTTTGAAAAACCAAAAGAATTGTATGGGCAAGCGGGGCCTTAATATCCATGTTCGATATGTTTCAGCCAATATGAGATCATGTTAGACTGACAATCGATATGAAACTAGTCGATTTATGATTTTTGTTAAATATATAGTGTAATAAAGAATGCATTTATTCTGACAACAATAAATTATTCAATGCAGGTAGGTCCAAGAGCTGAGAAGTTTGGTAGAAATTTGGGGTTTGGGCCACTTATGGAATGTAATTACATAGTGTAAATTTAGGTTTGATGATTTGGATTATGTAAGAAGAAAGGAGGTATGGCGATGAAGGAGAAGAAGATTGGATTTTGCACTTTGTTTTGACTCCAGCTTCTAGGATTTCTTCTCCTCCATTTGCTCATTCTACTTTTTATTTTCTTTTTCCCCTTTGAATTACAAGTAGCAATAGTAGGGGTATCAACTAGGTAAGCAGTTAAGTATGACTATTTTCCTTTTTATTTCTTTCCTGAGCATCATATGAATGTACATCCCACGCATGAATTAGTACTACTACAACAATCAAATCAATATAGTCTCATAGGTGGGATTTAGGTAGATAGTGTGTAAATAGACCTTATCTAGAGATTGAGAGAAGCTCATTTCGATAGACCATCGCTAAAGAAAAAGTGGAAAGAAAAAAGGGAGGAAGAAGAAGGAAGTGGAAGAAAGAAACATGAAAGAGACAAAAGACAATACGGAAAAATGGGAGAAAAAGTAGCATCAAATAGTAACAATCAGGGAACAATAATTTCCAATTAAAGGGGAAACAATCACGGAGCAACAATTCCAGTTTCAAAAACATGTACATCTTCCTATCGCGTCATGTCTTCGGTTAGGTGAAGCACCGACATGCCTTGCTTCATTATCTCTCTCCAATATTTCTTTGACTTACCCCTGCCTTTACTCAAGCCCACCATGGTCAACCTCTCATACCTCCTAACCGGGCATCTATGTCACATGCCCAAACTATCGCAACCTCGATTTTCGCAACTTATCTTCCACGGATGCCACTCCCACCTTATCCCTAATAACTTCATTCATAATCTTGTCTTTCCTGGTATGTCTACACATCCATCTCAACATCCTTATTTCAGTTATGCTCATCTTCTTGACATGGAACTTTTAGACGGGCCAACACTCACCTCCATACAAAATAGCTGGTCTAACCACCACCCTGAAGAATTTACCCTTAAGTATAGGTGGCACGTTCTTATCGCATAAAACCCCTGAAGCTAGCCTTCATCTCATTCAACCCGCTCCAATGCAGTGAGTAACATCCTCGTCAATCTCCCAGTCACCTTGGATTATATACCCAAGATACTTGAAACTATCTCTTTTGTGAATGACTTGAGTATCAATCTTTACTTCCACTTCTTCTTCATACCTCCCATGACTGAAATTACACTCCAAATATTCAGTTTTTGACATACTCAACTTGAAACCTTCGGACTCCAGTGTGTGTCTCCAAACTTCCAACCTAGCGTTAACATCCCCTCATATCTCGTCAATCAGTGATATGCCATCAACAAATAACATACACCATGGCATCCTCCCAGTATGTGTCCTTAATCGCCCTAATGCATGTTACAAGGACTCCGCTACCCTCCAACATCTCTATAGCAACTCCCTTGGCACTTTGTCATAAACATTCTCGTGGTCAATGAACACCATATGCAAGTATTTTTTCCTCCCCATATACTGCTCCACCAATCGTCTTACAAGGTGAATGGCTTCGGTAGTTGACTGTCCTGACATAAATTTGAACTGATTCTTAGAGATAGATATACATGTCCTCACTCTTTTCTCTACCACCCCCTTCCAAACCTTCATAGTGTTACACATCAGTTTGATACCCCTATAGTTATTGCAGTTTCAGATATCACCTTTGTTTTTGAACAAAGGAATCATCAAACTCCACCGCCAATCTTCGGGCATCTTCCTCGTCTTAAAATGACGTTAAACAAGCTAGCAAGCCACTCCAAGCCTACCCTACCCCGTCTCTTTCCAAAATTCCACCAGGATCTCGTTAGGCCCAGTCGCCTTACCCCTGCTCATATTCGGTATTGCCACATCAACCTCCTTATACTTAATACGCCTACAAAATCCAAAATCTCTTCGACTCTCTAAGTTATCCAACTCACCCAGCACGATGCTCCTATCCCCTTCCTCGTTCAAGAGTCTATGAAAGTACTCCTGCCATCTACACCTGATACACGTCTCTTCCACAAATACTTTACTGTCTTTGACTTTGATTCACCTCACTCGATCCAACTTCCGAGCCTTCCTCTCCCTAATCTTGGCTAACTTGAACAGCTTCCTATCCCCATCTTTGCCCCCGTGATCCTCATACAATCTTTTAAAAGGTGCAGTCTTAGCCGCTGGTGACCGCGAGCTTCACCTCTCTCCTTGCCTTCTTATAACCATCCTTATACGACCTGCGCTCTTCCTCGTACGTGCTCCCCCATAACTTCAAATATATCGCTTTCTTGACTTTCACTTTTCCTTGGACCTCCCCATTCCACCACCAATCCCCTTTGTGGCTATCGGGGGCAGATTTAGGGCGCAAGGGTGTTCACCCGAACACCCTTCACCGAAAAATTACACTGTATAGGTAAGGTAAAATATATTTTTTACCTCTATATATTAAATTTTGGTGAACACCCTTCACCGAAAAATTATACTATATAGGTAAGGTAAAATATATTTTTTACCTCTATATATTAAATTTTGAACACCCTTAACACATTCTAAAAGTGTAGTTTAATTGTGGTTCAAAATTTACATAAGGTCATTAGTTCAATTTCCACTAGCTACAAAACTTTTTTTGTACCCCTTCCAAGATCCTGCCTCCGCTATTGACCCGAGTAGTCTTTTCGAGATCCCTAGCACCTCCCTAGTATCTTTCCTAATGCAGTTCGCTGTATGAATTACTACAATATAATGAAAAAGTACGGATCAACATAGTACAGTTGCTTTTGCATCAATACGGCAATGTGACTGGCTAAAGAAAATATATAGAACTTAAAATCAGAGGAAGCGTTCAAGAGGTGGAGCTTAAAATTGGTTTTATGATTACAATTATACTAATAATAGATATTCTTGAGTAAAACGTTTCAAGTTCCACTTTCATCTCTATATCTCTAACATTTCCTTTACCATAGTTTACCGATCTTATTTTTTTATTTTTTTATTTTTAATGTGCGTATTATTGATCTATCTTAACCCAGAAAATAAGTTTTTAGAAAGAAAAAAAAAAGAGTTTTTAAAGAGGTGCATTTCCAAATTCTTCTTTTTTTTTTACCCCCTTAATTTTTACTGAACAGTAAAAAATGTACTTTCACTTCTAGAATTTCTTTTCAAAACTAAAACTAAAAATTTCTGCAGCTTCTGATTTGCACCATTTGAGGTGCATAATTTCGATGTGTTTCTTATCTGTTTTATTTTCTTTTTTTGCTATATTTCTCTTTTCTTTTTGGTTCACAGGAGGGGATCATTCCATATATATACTCTAGTTGTTTTCTTACACATTTAAGTGAGGAGGTATATAGGCACCACAGATTTAAAATCAAGCAAAAGTTATATGTATCTGTTTACCTTGAAATATGTGAATAATAATTAAAGATAATTTATCATTTTAAAGATATGTAATATTAATGTTAATAATTATACAAGTAATATTAAGCTTAAGTAAGAAGAAAAGGTAACAAAATCGGTGTTGGTGGAGCAATAGTGGCCTCGAGCTTAGTTATCATAGGGACCTCGAGGTCAGCTAAGAACAATAAAATATGAACAATAAAGTTGAAGAATAATTGTGGAGCACATTAAACAAGAAAGGCAGATCAAAATGTTCTATTGAAGTGAATAATATGAGAGGACCCTTACAAAATGATTGGGGTCCCCTTTATATAGGAGGGGAAAATCTTAGGGCATATTCAACCTTGCCTCCATCCCCCAAAATGAGGGAAATTGTCCTCAAACCCTCCCCCATTTTTGTCCCCAAAATGGGGGATGAATAGTGTTTCCCTCAAATATTGGGATGCACTATTCATCTCCCATATTACTATTCACCATTATTTTACTATTATTTTATTATTTAATCTTTTATTTTATCTCTTTATATACACTTAATTATGTTTATGTAATATTTTTATAATATTAATATTATATTTTAACTTTGGTGTATAATTTTGATAAATTAATTTTTGCGCATATTTTCGTAAAATTAATTTTCGTGTTCAATGCAAAATTAACTTTCGTGCATATTAATATTTTATTTGAATTATTAGTTAATCTATAATAATTGCTTACAAATTTTATTATTTAAAATTTTATGAAATTATTTTAATTATGGAAATTACAAATTAATAAAAATAAAAGATGTTTGTTTAATTGAAATTAAAAATGAAACTGAAATGAAAAATAATAATATAATATAGAAGAAAGAGAAACATAAAAGAAAGTTTGAGGGAAAAAATAAGGGAATGATTGGAGTAAGTTGTCCCCAAAATAGGGAAATCTCCATTTTGCGGACAGAAAATGGGGTAAAGGTTGGAGATGACCTCAATATAGTACATTCCTAATTGTAGTAAAGAATTCTATTGATACAAGTGTATAACAACCTAGTACAGACATGTACCATTTCATACAAATTTTATCCTTTAATTTATGCCATGATCCACGTGCCATTGAAAAATTCCCGATATTTTTTGATTGACTTCGAGTTGTGCTGCCCTTAGGTTGTGCTAGGCCTTCGATTAACTTCCTCGAGGTAGGTGTCCCTCAGTTGGGTGCGACCTCTATTTCGAATTACCCAGACTCATCTCATAACTTATAACTCGATTTAAGACTTCGAAATCGGGTTCCTTGATTTTGGCCGCATACGATATGTTTCCAATATTTCATCACCGTTATAATAATTCTTAGTAAGGCGGCTTGTGTAGCTTGTTTTATTTAGGATATTATATCTTGACCACAAAAGTTATATCGATAAAGGCAAAGAGAGTCAACATCAAGAGATTGCAAGAATTACACCTCGAAAAATTTCTCAGTTGCTATTCGTATATTCTAGTTCAAGTTCAAGATATAAGAGAAATTAGTGACGTTTGCTTTAAATAAGCTGACAGTTATTTGGGAAGAAAATATAAATAAATTCAACATAAAATTGAAGAGGGTTATCTGGAAAAATACTCAGTTCTTTGTGAAACAAAAGATACATATAAGCGTTTGGACAATGTTTGAGTTGAAACTAAAACAGAAAGGATATTTGAAACTAAAAAATGTGAAAAATTGGTGTTTGAATTTAAAAAGTTTACAAAAGTAAAAAATATGTGAAAAAAAAGTTAACATTTAATTGAAATACTCGTTCAAAATATTACTTGAAGTTAAATAGCAATCTTCAAACTAACATGTGATAATCCTTGTCAAAATACTATTAATGCATTAAAATTACTTACTTGGCATTTTGATCCATGACATGTTCACACGATAAATATTAGTGTACTTTTCACATAGTGTATATGTCAAATCGAATATTTAATTTTTACCATTAATTATTATATAAGAATACATATGATTATATATATATCCCGGGCTATATATGAAAGATAATAATTTGCACTCATTTGATTAGTGAAAACATAAACGTTTTATCACGATCACACTCCATAAATCTATCCAATCCTCCTTTGAACTGCCAAATTATTACAATCTTCTTTAAACTTCTCAAATATTGGAAATTATATAGTTTCAAATACGCTAAAAATTATTTTCACATACTACTATTGTTTTAAAAAAAAAATATCAACTAATGTCCAAACAAATAATGCTCCTGTTATATATTGGTGCGCGTTTAATTGGACAATGGTTTTCTTCGAATCAAGCATGGCAAACCTTTGGCGCCTTTATCACAGTTGAAGAAAACTTCTTCATCAACGTATTTGCCAACAATTCAAACATTCTTCTCCATTCATAAAATTACTGTCAACTTCAAGATTTCCAGTGACTCACAGAAAAATATAGACTATTTTCAAGCTTCACAGAAGCTGAAAACTCTATATCCAACTATATTTCCTACACAAAGCTCCTTTCCCAGCCTTCCCAAACAAAGTCTTTGGACGCAGGTCTTCAAATCCAAGCATTGGATTATCAAATGATAGTAAACACAAGAACCACTTAATTACTTTTTATTTAAAATGTGGTACTTTTGACTATGCATGGAAACTGATCGATGAAAGTGCTGAACCAGATTTGGTGTCTTGGATCTGGATATACCCAGAATGGTTTTGGTAAAGATGCTATCTGCGGTTTCTTCAAAATGCAACTTTGGGTCTTAAATGTAATTAATTCACTTTCCCTCGTGTTCCTAAGGCATGTTCTTTTGAGAAGGAATTTCTGTTAGGAAAGCAGCTTCATGGGATTGTTGGGGTGACAGGGTTTGAGTCTGATGTTTTCGTCGCGTATTCTTTGGTTGTTATGTTGCAAAATGTGGCGAGCTTTTTGATTCTAGGTTGTTGTTCGAGGAAATTCCGGAAAGAAATGTTATTTCTTGGAATGCTTGTTTCCTTGTTACACAGAAACTGCTTTTTTCAGTGAGGCAATGTATATGTTTCATGACATGATTGATAGTGAAGTTATGCCTGGTGAGTATAGTTTATCCAACACACTGAATGCTTGTACTGGTTTAGGAGATATTGTTCAAGGAAAGAAAATTTTTGGATTTTGGTAAAGCTTGGTTATGATTCTGATCCTTTCTCGTCTAATGCCACTTGTTGACACGTATGCCAAAGGGGAGATCTTAAGGATACAATTACAGTTTTTGAGGGAAATGCTTGGTCGACATTGTTTCATGGGATGCTTTTATAGCTGGTTGTTTTCTTCATAAATGTCACCAGCAGGCTTTAGACACGTTGAATCAGATGAGGAGGTTTGGAATTTTCCCTAATGTGTTCAGTGTTCACTTTATCAAGTGCTCACATGTGCTGCATTGGAGCTTCTAGAATATGGTAACGGATACATTCTTTTGATAAAGAAAGATATCATATTGGATCCATTCGTAAGTGTTGGTCTTATTGGTATGTATTGCAAGCGTGATTTGACCAAGGATGCGAGGTTGATCTATGATCTGATGCTCGAGAAGGATTTAATTGCATTGAATGCTATGATCTCTGGTTACTCACAGATTGAGGAAGACCATGAATGTCTAGACCTTTCTGTTCAGATGTACAACCAAGGAATTAGATCTGACCAGACAAGTTTACTTGCCATCCTCATCTCTGCTGCTGGCTTGCAGGCTGCTAATGTGAAACAAGTACATGTACTTTCTATGAAGTCAGGATTCCAGTGTTGACACATTTGTCATAAACAGTCTTGTTGATTCTTATGGAACATGTAGCCTGCTGGATGATGCAACTAGAACCTTTGACGAGTGCCCTATACGTAATTTCCCATCTTTTACCTCTCTTGTAACCGCTTATGCTCTATAGGGCCAAGGTGAAGATGCTATGAAGCTCAACCTGAAGTTGCAAGATAGGGGACTCAAGCCAGATTCATTTGTTTGTAGTTCTCTCTTCTAAATGTGTGTGCAAATCTATCAGCATATGAATATTGGAAACGATACTTGCTCATTTATTGAAATAGGAGTGCAGGCACCTTATGTCAAGTGGTGTAACATGACACCGCTTTGTCAAAAACTTTCTTCACTATGTATATATAGATAATAAGAAAAATACAAATATCTGATATAAATATAAAAAATGACACCGCATATCGTTATAGTGATTTATGTTCTCTTTTTCAAATGTTGACACCACTTACAAAAATTCTTGTGTTTGCCACTGTATTGGAATATTGGTTCATGTCTGACGTATTTGCTGGTAACTCCCTAGTGAACATGTATGCCAAATGTGGAAGTATAGAGGATGCTAACCTTGCTTTCGCTAAGGTTCCTAAGAAAGGTATTGTTTCATGGTCATGGACATGCAAAAGAGGTGCTTCATTTATTTGGTGAGATGCTGAATGATGGCGTATCTCCCAATCACATAACATTGGTTAGTGTCCTTTGTGCACGTAACCATGCTGGCTTAGTTGCAGAAGCCAAGAAGTATTTTGACACAATGATAGATTCATTTGAGATTGAACCAACTTAAGAGCATTATGCTTGCATGATCGATGTCCTTGGCCGGGCAGGAAAACCAGATGACGCTATTAATCTCATAAATAAGATGCCTTTTGAAGCTAATGTATCTGTCTGGGGTGCTCTTCCGGGTGCTGCAAGAATCCATAAGAGTTAAGAGGTAGGACAATGTGCAGCTGAGATGCTTTTTAATCTTGAACCAGAGAAATTTGGCACTCAAGTTCTTGTAACAAACATTTATGCATCAGTTGGGTTGTGGGAGAATGTTGCAAAAGTAAGAAGACAGATGAAAGACAGTAGAGTGAAAAAGGAACCTGGGATGAGTTGGATGTGGTCAAAGATAGTGTTTATATGTTTAAAGTGGGAGACAGAAGCCATTCTAGGAGTGAAGATATATATGCCAAATTGGAGGAGTTGGGACAGTTAATGACTAAAGCTGGTTATGTTCCAATGGTAGAGATTGATCTCCATGATGTGGAAAAGAGACAAAAAGAGATCATTCTCTCCTACCATAGTGAGAAATTAGTTGTTGCATTCGGGCTGATTGTTATACCTCCTGGTACACCTATTAGAGTGAAGAAAAACCTCCGGATATGTTTGGACGGCCATACAGCTTTCAAGTTCATTTGTAAAATTGTCTCTAGAGAGATCATTATTAGAGTATTAACCTATTCCACCATTTTAAGGACGTTTCTTGTTCATGTGGTGATTATTTGTAGCACTTGAAGGATTACCTCTTTCATTTGGCTAGAAGACCCTGCCACTGAGCAAGTTTATACTTTCTAAGTGGCCTGTAGCTAATAAGAGGTAGGTTGAAACCTTTAGACCAAAAAAACTTGTTTCTAGTTTCCTGTTTCCCTTATCTTCCCTTTAACTGCTTCGGCATGTTAAACGTGTTCCTGTAACTTATGGAATGTTTGGATTTTGGGTAATGTCCTGCTGACTGTGTCTCTAATTATCTGAATACCTTTTCTCAGTAATATGAACACCTCATCCTTTACTTAATATTTTGATGGGGCATATCTCAATTCCTTATTGGCACAAAAGCTTACTATATTTTGTGATGATAGCGACAATAACCTGACGAATCATGGTTATCTTGTAAACTGTCCTCCTAGAAATAACTAACTCTTATAATTTTTAAAAAGAGAGTACAGAAATAGCAACAATTTTAATGGTAAAATCTTGTGCAGATTCAGTTTCCTTTTTGATGCATCTATTGCAAAAATACCAGAGTGCATCGATATGTGTCATATGTGTGTTTATGTAATGCAGAAAGAGACATTCATACTTTTGCATTTATCCCTACTGCTCAACATATGTTCGTATTGCGAAATGGTAACTCAATATGATAAAGGTTAAGAAGCATATCTTGAAAAGTAAAGTCTAACTGTTGCAGATAAGTAATCTGTATCAGTGGTTGCATTTGGCTTTGCGAAATTGCATCTTATTTTTTGTTTTCTTTGTCTAACCCGATGTGCAATGTTTTCCTCTTGCTTCCACTTAAGAAAAGAAAATAAATGATGCACAAGTTACATGATATTTGAATTTGCAGAGGATGTGCTTGCGAAATTCCATTGTCGTTGTTAGACATGGATGAATTGAAGTTATATGATGGGTTCCATGAATGTATAGAACTTACTGAAAAAGAAGGATAGTTTTTGTTTCTTTCTTTGGTAGGCTGATACTGCATGTCTCCATAATATCCAGTATCAAAATCAATAACTAGTTCAACAGTTAGGTGCCAGAAACATAAGTTGCATGACCTTGGAGGCAAAAGGAAAGAATTATGGGACAGTGAAGCTTCTTATGATTACTTCTTGGTTACATTAAATCGGCTCTGGAATCAGCTAACTTCTTTACTCATCCTAATAGTGTGGTGTCTAAATAACCTAACTTGTGATTTGCGTTGTTTGATGGTCTTCTAAGTGATCTGATTCTTCTTGGAGCATGCAGTGTTGCAGATCAACTTGCTTTGCAAAGCTGGGATCATCTGGATTATTCTCGAGGTTGGTTGTTAGAAGTATATGTGAATTTGGGTTTTATGTATTATCCTGAAACTTCAATGTAGAAAAGATAAGCTGTTGTGCATTGTTGTGAGAATAAGTTATTGATTTCTAAAATCATTTAGGTTCAATTCTATGATGTCCCACGGAGGAGATATTCCTATGTAGGCTGTTGAAGACCAATGTTTGGCAGTTCCAATGCCAAAATCTATCGTGAATATCAGAGAAGCTCTTGATCTGTGTCAATCTTTATCTTGGAAGATGCTATTGATGCTCAGCGAATTAAAACAGAATTTTTTCTCTTGTTTTGGAAGGAGAGACATCAGCACAAGGTAGTAACTTGGAAAAACCTTGAGGTGGTCCTACTTTTTACTCTTTATTCTGTGATTACTTTGCAAGTTTTAGTTGTCTTCGGGATTTATTTTTACTATGTACAGATGTGGTGCTTGAATCAGGTCAAAACTGATTATTTGCCATCATTTGAATTTTCAGATGCTACGATGAAAGAGGAGGCTAATTATCTGCGTTAAGTGATTGATATTCTTCATTTCAAACACAAAGAATAGGCGGATGCAATTGAAGCTTATAGTCAAAGCCATTCAGTGCTTCAATCTGAGTTAAAAGACCTTGAAGGTATTTGCAACATTTCTTTATTTCATGCGCGGACACAATATTTTGAGGTGTACATATATGAGAGCTCTAAAGTACAATCAGTATTCTGGCTTATAGTCAACATTGATATCAAATTGTAGACACGTACTTATGTGGCTGTTGGAATTGGTATGTAATGTTTATCTGCATATGGCATGGAATTGAAAGCTAAGATCTCCAAATAGAAAACCTGTATCATCAGTTATGTCCAGCCAACTTATACAAAGAGTGCTGTGCCAGCTACAGAGTGGAAGGTATGTCAAGAAGGTAAGATGGATGTTTATTCGCAATCAATGTTGCTACTCTTTGAGTAGCTGCATTCTAGCTTCTAGTTCATTATATTACCGAGTTTAGCTAGATTTGACTCTATATACTTTTCTCCAGGGGAATCAAAATCTGTCTACCTGAGGAATTTGCCATCCACTGTACTAGTCTAGATATTTCGCAAGAGTTTAAGAACTTCGGGAAGAATTAGCAGGATGGAGTATTCTTGAAAAAGCGCAAAGTAGTTTTTTTCTGTTGTCAATATTATATGCTTCAATTGTCTTACATGCTCCAGTATTTCGATTGCAATTGACGGGCAGAATATCAGAATCTGCTATACCTTTGTTGAGTTTGAATACCTCAGAGTTTCCAAAATGCAATTAAGCTATGAACTTCAAAAATTTGAAATTATGATTCATTGATTTACTGTGTGTTTTCGTGGAGGATTTGAGTTGCATTTCTAGTTGTTGGTAAAAGCTGCTCTTAATTTTTTTTTTTTTTTTTTTTACCTTCTGTCCTGTATGATTTCCTAGCAGATTGTTCACTCAATCTTAATTTTGGCTAGCTTTCTAGTACTAAATCGCATTAGTAAGGTCCGTGCTTGAAATATTTCTGATCACATAGATCGGTGATCTTGTATTTAATGGTTGTGGAACTTGCATTCGGTAGACAAAACATTTTCTGAAACAATATGATGCAGTTAGTTTTCTTGAGTAATAGTTGTAAATGGAAGGTGTACGTCCACGAATTATTGCCACAATCTCTATTCATACGTTACTTTGTTATCTCATCCCTTGTATACCTAGTATTGGTGATTTCTCTACCCTGTTCTTAGGCATTACTCGTACCATTGGCTGGAAGGCAAGTTTACATTGAGGAAAGTAGATCAATCAGCTATAGTGTTTCTCGTGGAGATAGTCTGTAGTTTAAAATTAATTTCAATTCACATTGTGGTACTTATCTCTTTGTGCTTTTCTTAGAGATTTGTTCTATGTTTTGCTTGCTCGAGTAGTTCTTTGGTTGAATCAATTAACATTTTCCTTGTATGCGGGATATAATATCTTGGTCATGACTTTTAATCTCCACGTTCTTTAGCTAGACTGTGTACGAAGGTTTCCTGTTTCATTTTGATTAATGCCCTAGTCACAGTTAATGCTAATTCCTTCCTACGATGATAGTACTACAATCCAAGATGAAATACTGTTATTTTGATTGTTCAATACAGCTTGTCAGAATGTCTTGAGCAAAGCTAAATGGTATGGCGTTGACATCAAGCTGCTTCTTCATAATCCATTTCCCCCAACTCTCCTGATTGTAATATGATATTAAACATGTAAGCTTTGCAAGCAATGAAAGTCGCGAGGAAATTGTCAATATAAACGCTTAGCACAATTGGAGTTGTGCTTCTGTTTCACCATTCACAGGGTTAGTCAGTCAACCACGACAGCAGAAGAAGTACAGAAGCACTGTGCATCAGTTCTATTACTACCTTAGAGGCTAAATTACAGGTTCTTCCTATTGCTTACTAAACTTCAGCTAATTCTGCTGTTAAATATTTGAATGAATAATGATTTTCTTTCAAGTCAAGCCGTTATAGAGGCTGTAGCTACAGTATGCAGCATTCGTGGTGCCTGTATATCATCATTCTCATCTTCTTCATCTTCTATCTCCCAGAGGAAATTAGCATAAGCTGCATGTATGTGGCTGTCAACACATCAAAGATGAAGAGGTCAGTTCTTGAAATAAATAACAACTTGTTCTTGAATTGTACTTCTATAATAAAGCTTATTCTCAGTAGTGTATGAAAAGCGAACCTGTCACTAGAGGCAGCTTGAACTGCTCTTTCAAAATAGCTCGTGGCTCTATCTTCATCGCGGTGAAGCTCCCATATTAGTTTAGCGTACTGTGAAAGAATTTCACCATCACTTGAATCTGCTAAAATAGCTCTCGAGTAGTATTCCTCTGCCCCTTTAAGATCTTTCTTTGTCTGCTCCAACATGAAAGAAGATAATTAGCAAAAGCATAGGTAGCTATTCTGGACTCCCAAGATGCTATTAAACAGGCAAAACAACTGAAGCTTAAGGAAGCATAAAGACTCACTTGGTATAAAAAGTTGGCATAATTCCTCAAGAATAGAGGATTGCCAGGATTCTCTTCCAACATCCTCTTGTAATACTCTTCTATGTGGAGCCCCTCGCTGTCGCCACCACCTTCCCTATCGAAGGCTACTGGCCGAGCACCTCCTCCTCCTCCTCTTCCGTTGCCCCAGCCTCCATAGGGGCCACCATCATCAAAACAACCAATATCAGCAATCCCAATTCCTCTTGCTAGGTACATTTCTTCTCTGCCTTCAACAATTTCTAACTTTGAATTTTGACTCACATAACTCATTTCCTCTTTTAGACCATTAGTTCCCAAACTGTACTGCTTACTAATGTAACCAAAGTCATCATCTTCATCTTCCTCATCATAGCTGTCGTCGTCCGAATGAAACTCCCTTGAATTGTGAATGTTGAAAGATGGAATAGTTTCCATGAATGCTTTGTGGGGTTTACGTACAAGCGTCTTCGGTAGTTTTGAGAGGCTAAATTCATCAACTTGTTCAGTTGAGGCTTTTGCCAATCCTTCCAAGTTCCCTTCAGATTGAGCTCTTCTAATACCATGAGATGCTAATTGTCTGCCATTGCTAAGCTCAGAAACTGAAGGAGAGATGGGAGAGTTAGAAGGGTATAAAATCTTTGTGTAATTCTGATATCCACCATGGTTACATGAGAGTTTGGTGTAACTATGGTGAATGGAATTGGGTGTGTGATTAGGGGTTAAATCAGAGTGCTGATAGTGGTGGTGATTGCTTGGACTCTCTGAGAGTGAAGATCTAAGAAGTGGTGTTGATGAACTCCTTAACATCATTTTACTTTTCTTGTTTGAGTGTAAAACAAAGATTCAATCTTTATTTATGTGATTATAAAGTTCCTGTAGAGAAGAGAAAAGATTTTAGGCATAAACTGACAAACACCAGAAGGAAAAATCAATAGGAGAAGAACAAAGAGAGATTTACCTAAAATGAGTATTCTTGAAAATCTTCTGACTTCTGGACCAATAATCTTGCTGGTGAAGAAATGCCCCTTATATAGAAAGAAAGGATTTTGACATAATAAATTGAAGATATTACAATAGTGTTGGAATTGAAGAAATAAAGGAGTGGTGGAGAATGAAATGTCAGATTTTGCTCAATTATTATTTTAGCTGGAAAAAGTCAAGAGTGGTTGCTTTTTCACATGTGTGTTTGGGGTGATATGCTCCGTTGGTTACCAAAGAAAACAAATCTGATTTTGGCATTCATTAACAGGTTGGAATAACAAAAAATGAAGAGTTGTCCACTTGTTTTCTTGGGTAGGACTAGAAAGGTAACAAGGTAAGAATTGTAGTCTGACATTTTAGCATTTGAATATCCTGGTATTTAGCACGTTTTTCACCTATTTCACGTTGCGCGTTCTACTGCTTAATTGATTAGTATGTTAACTAACATATATTGAGCCCATTTGGATTATCTGATTGTAAATAGTTGATAAGCTTAAAGTGCTAAAATCATTTTTAAGTGTTGAAATTGATTTTTTAAATAAGCATTTACGTATTTAGATAAACATGCTGAAACTGATAATTAGTAGTTGATGTTTTTGGTAGAGAAGTGCTGATAAGTGTTTTTTTTTTGTTAAAATGACTAAAATATCCTTTAAAACTTTGCAAATGATTATAAGTTAAAAAGTTTCTTTGTAAAAAAAATATGAACAACGAATATGGAATGAGAAAAAGTTAGAAAATTTATATTGGAAATAAAATTATGTGAAGTATAAAATTTTGTTAAGGATAAATTAATAAAAGCCTTTGTCAAACTAAAAGTGCTTATAAGCTAAAAAGTCATAAGTTGGGGTGACCAACTTATGACTGATTTTAACTTATAATCACTTAGGATGCTTATCAAATGAGTAGATAAACCAAAAAATGCTTATAAGCCAATTTGACCAGCTTATAAGCTTAGCAAATACCCTCGTAATCGTAAACAAACTGTGCTGCAGGAATTTCTACAACAATTATTCACACGATTTGGCTCCAAGTCTCAATTTTCAAATGTAATTTGAGAATATTGTTTTCGAAAACTGATTTTGTTGATTCCTATGAAAGCCAGGGAGAAATTGTCACCCTTGCTTTTTTCCCCTTCTTCTTCTCTTTATTTAATCATTTATTTATTTTTTTGGAGGGGGAAGGGTGTATAATCTTTATCATTTTAGAAGAACTTACCACAAGCAAATTCTATTTTTGGGTTAAAAATCTCTGTAACTTTGGATTTTAAATAATAATCTTAGTTGATATTTATGGGACTCTTGAGATTGGTTTAAAATCTTCAATGATTACAATTCCAAATACTTAAGATTCCATATGGATATTTTAGCGTAAGATTTAAGAAAGTGTTAGTATAAAATAAGTTCATACTGCTAATTCATGCTTTTGTAAATGATGTAATTAAGGAGAACTACATGAATATATAAACTTAGACATCGTAGACGAGAATAATTATTTTTTTGATTTTGTACTGGGTGTCCGAGTCTCTTCGATCCCCGACTAATCGCGGGGGTGCACAGGCCCTCGGCAAGGAGTTTCCCGCAAGTGCATCACGGTTAATTCAGGTTTTACCTTGGAATCTGAATTTGAACGTTCCAATAGATTTGGATGATGATTGTGGGCTTGGACGTATGTCCGGATCGGGTTTTGGATGAACCGGGAGCGTTACTACGCTTATTGTGAAAGTTGGCATTTTGGATGAATTTTATGAATTTGGGTTGTATTGTATTTTAATTTTATCGATGTTCGTTCGGAATTCCAAGCCTGGGAAAAGCTCTTGTATGGTGATTCTGGTCTTAGGAGCATATTCAGATATGGATTTGGAGGTCTGTAGGTCATTTGGGAGTCGTTTGGCAAAAGTTGGAAGTTGAAGGTTTTTGGTAGTTTGACCGGGAGTAGACTTTTTGATGTCGAGATCGGATTCCAATTTCAAAAGTGGAAGTAGGTCTGAATGTAAATTATGACTTGTGTGCAAAACTTGACGTCAATCTGAATTAATTTGATAGGTTTCGGCATCGAATGTAGAAGTTAGAATTTCTTAATTTCGTTAGGCTTGAATTAGTGTGTGATTCGTATTTTTAGTGTTGTTTGATGTGATTAGAGGTGTCACGACCCCAACACCGGTTGTGATGGTGCCCAATACATTACTAGGCAAGCCCGACCATTACAATAACCTTAACCATTTATATAGCTCATGTCACGACCCAAACCCCGCACCAGTCGTGATGGCGCCTCTCGTGAAGACAAGGCCAGCCAACTAACCCAACTTAACTCTTTCAAAGTAGTTTAACATGAGTGAATAGACAAATAAGGCTTAATGATATTAAATAACAAAATTTACACTCCAACACATTCCGACCAGGGTGTCACAAGTCACGAGCATCTAGGGGAGTCTGAACACGACTACAGGGCCAATAATATGCATAATCAAATTTAAAACCATAAGGACGAAGTCATGTGCCGCGAACGCATGCGGTCACCTTGCTCAGCTACGATAACAAAATCCTCAGTCAGCTCAACCCGCTACCAGGTAACAAATACCTACAACTGCATGCGAGGTGTAGGGAGTAAAGTGAGTACTCCAACTCAGTGAGTAATAAAGGTAAATAATAACTGAACAACAAGAAATCACGAAAGGCACTCCATCATGCTATATAGAACAGTACAACCTTTTGAGAAAATAGTAAAAATCATGAAAATCCTTTATAAAATATCTGGCTAAGTTAAAAAGAAACCTCTTTTGAAAATATCCTGTTTTCCAACAGTCAAGCAGATGATTGTGTAATCAGATAGTGCAAGTTCGCACATAAGTCAGCCCCTCGGGCACAACACTCTATTAACAAATAACACTAGAGTGTCTGGTAAACATTGCAAGAAGTAGCATGGATGCCAATGATATGAGAGTGCTGAATGTCATGACACGAAGTACAAACAGGAACCAATGCATGAATATAATGCAATGTACATGACTGGTACACTCAGGTACCCACTGCGGCGTGCAGTCCGAACCAACCATATTTAATGTCGATGACGCTCACTGGGGATATGTACAGACTCCGGAGGGGCTCCTACAGCCCAAGCGCAATATCAAGCCATCTCGCGGCATCAATAAATTCCTCATCAGTCATTGTTACCTGATCGGTCAGCCGTTTTTACCGGATCAATTTACATCATACAGTGTTATTGTTACCATTGTTTCAAGTCACATCATACAATGTCATTATTACCACAATTTCAAAATCACTACTGCGGTGCGCAGCCCAATCCGTGCTCAGTCCAGAAATGCATATAAGCCACTTTGGCAATGTCAAACAAATGGTTCTCAGCTCAAAACGTAAATAAAATCTTGTTTGAGTTTTCAAATCTTAGAAAAATGGCTGAGTTTTCAAAGCAGTATAAAAACCCTGGACCAAAAAATGTGCAAAGTAATGCAAAAATAGCGATATCAATCTCTGAAGAATTCAAATAATCGGCACAAAGCCCAAAACATGGCAATCAGCCCAAATAATGGTGATAACAAGTAGTTTCAGTCAAATGCGCGGTAACCATCAACAACCAGGATGGACCAAGTCACAATCCCCAACGGTGCTCTACCCCACGCTCATGTACAGCGTGCAAGTCACCTCAATACAACACTATGATGTGCAAATTCGGGGTTTCAAACCCTCAGGATATCATTTACAAGTATTACTCACCTCGAACCGGTAGAATCTCTAGCTCGCGACGCATTTGCCCCTCGAATTGGCCTCTACGCGCGTCGAATCTAACCAAAATCAGAGCGAATACATTACAACATGCCAAGGGAACAATAGCCAATCGAAAACAACCGAGAAATAGCAGAAATCTCGAAACTAGCAAAACTTGAGCCCTAGGCTCGCTTCTCAAAAAATTATAAAATTCACATTACCAGATTCCTTATTTTGCCATGAGTCCATACATATCAAGAACTTCCAAATCCGAGCTCAAATGACCTATCAAATCCCAATTTGAAATATCAAAAACTCAAGCCCTAGCTTTACCCATTTTTAATGAATTTCAACCAATTTCCATGTTAAATCTAACATAATCTCGTGAATTTAGGCCAAGGAAGTTACCTCTAATCATTCCTCCTTGAATCCTTCTTCAAAATTGCCTCAAAGCTCTCAAAGCTCGCTAAAAATGGTGGAAAATACATAACACTCGCCGATGAAAAATGATATTTTAAACCTTTCTGCCCAGGTCGATTTTTGCTTCTGCGGATCCAATACCACTTTTGCGCCTTCCGCTTATGCGGTCAACGTCCGCTTTTGTGGACCTTTCACTTTAGGCAACTTTCCGCTTCTGCGGTCCCTAATCGCATCTGCGGGACCGCTTAAGCGATCCAACCAAGGTTCCAAATTCCGCTCCTGCGAGGCCTAGCTCGCTTCTACGAGGCCGCTTATGCAGCCCTCCTTTCGCTCCTGCGGAATTTGGCAAGGGCCAAGACTTCCGCTTCTGCGCAACTTAAAATCGCTTCAGCGAGACAGAACCTGCGGTCCCATAACCGTAAGTGTGAAACCAACATATACCACCAAAGTTGAACCTGTAATTAACTCCAAAAACCTTCCGTTTAATCACCCGAATTCACCCCGAGGCTCCCGGGACCTCAACCACATACATGATCCAATACCCTATTCAAACCTGTTCCAATCTTTATAACACATCCAACAACACAAAATCATCAATTCTCATCGGATTTAAGCCTAAGTTCTTTAACAACTTCTGAAATGCACTTTCGATAAAAAACCCAGCCAAACGACGTCCGAATGACCTAAAAATTTGCACACATATCAAAAAATCACCTAATGAAGCTACAACAACTCTCGGAATTCCATTCTGACCCTCGGATCAAAACCTCACCTATCAACAGAATTTCTCCAAAATACTAGATTCGCCAATTCAAGTCTAATTCTACACCAGACCTCCAAAATCAATTCTGATCGCACTCCTAAGTCACAAATCATCCCCCGAAACTAACCGAATCACCAGAAATCACATCTGAGCCCTATAACTCACAAGTCAACATCTGGTTGACTTTTCTAAAACAAGCCTTCCTTAAAGAGACTAGGTATTTTATTTCTTATCCAACCAATCCAAATCAACTCTAACACACCACATACTGATAACAAAATACGAAAAAGCATAATATGGGGGAAAATGGAATAATAACACATGAGATAGCGAGTCGGGTCGTCACATCTCATGAATTAATTAACTTGGATGAATTACTAAAGCACAATATTGAATATCTGAAATAAAGTAAAACATGTGGAATCTCAAGTATTGAGACAACTACATAACCCGAAGAATCCGGTGTCATAAGTCTGAGCCTCTAACATAAGAGTATCAACCTACTACATATAGTCTCTATAGCCACGGAAATAAGAAAACTAAGATAGAAGGAAGATCAGGACTTCGGACGTCAGGTGCAGCTACCTTGTTACTCCCGGATAAGCTGCTCGGCAGAGAAATCCTCACTCAACCTCAGGCGCACGTGTATCTGCACGTAAGGTGTAGGGTGTAAATTGGGTACTTCCAACTTAGTGAGTAATAAACATAAATAAAGGCTGAGAATAAGAAGTTCCAAATAAGCACAAAGTAGTTCTTCAAATACAACAACTCGAACCTAGCAGCATAAAATCAGTAAATCAATGAAAACACTTAAGTAAATACCACAACAGATAAATAAGTAAATGACTATCAAACATGCAATACAACACATAAACCGGCACTTTCCGTCGCACGCTGTCACGGGTTTGTTATTTGGATCAGGTGGCACACCGCAATGAGTATCATGGTTGGATCGGGTTTCACGCTGCAATGGTATCATGTGTTGATCAGGTTGCACGCGACAATAGTATGATGTTGAGTACAGTTCCCCGGTATCTATTCTTGTGTGTTTTGTTTCTCATTTTCTGAGGAAGGATCATAACATCTTTTTGGCTGTTTAATTAGTTACATGGGTTGAGTAGCTCTTTCTAGAGTTAGTTTTCCTCATATATCACATTCAAGTTTGTAGTTTGTTGGCGTATTTTAGCATCATATGAGATCTTGGTCAATGTTTGAGGTGGCTTATTTTCCAGTAGCTTGTATTGGGTGAGACGAGATTTTTGGACCTAAAATTAGTGTAATCAGATTTATATAAGGTATATTAAAGAGCAAATATCGTTATTCAATTCATAATGATTTAATGGTACTTAACATGAGGAGAGGCTCCATGATTTGTTGATTCGGCAGGTGATTTTGAGTTTCTACAAATCCCTTTTGTCGTGGCACTATTGCTAGAGTTGAAATAGGGTTTATATATGTTATGAGGCATCTACGAGATTAGGGTTAGTGGAAGTTTCAGTTATTATACTTGGGGGAGATTGCTTGGGAAAATGAGTCATGGGGTGCATGGTGTGATTCAGCGGAGGAGCATGGTCACACTGAGTTTAGCGTCTGGTGATTGATACGGTGTTCGTGTGTGAGAGCCCGGTATCGTGAAATATTTTGGATGTTGGAATTTGTTTCTAAATCTTGCTAGCGAAGGTAACGAGAAGGATATTTAGTCTGTCTTAAGCTAATGTACCCAACTAGGTTGTGGTGTCACGGGTAGGTGCACGAGGTGTTAAATGGTGATTTTGGAAAACTCCAGAGCAGTTCTTAGCATGTTTGAGGACAAACGTTCGTTTAAGTGGGAGAGAATGTAATGACCCGACCAGTTATTTTGAGATATTGCACTTCATTCAACGATTTGAGGCC